>GL376564.1:769078-895558 GCA_000143045.1 Globisporangium ultimum DAOM BR144
CGGTGCCACACCGTCAAACTTAGAAACACCTCACTCTCAGCAGTGTTAATGAGACTCCGGAATTCTTAAACTATATGTAGATCATAAGTTAAATAGAATGACCTTCTCTCGCACCTAAATACATCCTCACATTACTACTACCACTGTCTCTGCTGTATCGGAACAAGGTGAGAATGACAACTCGCGAAGAACCTCAGAGTGACCGATTATTTGGCGTTCCGTCTCATTTAGTAGACGAACGTAGTTGTCAACATCACAATTCGATCACCGGATGCACCTCGAGGAAACAGCCTGGCAGTGTGTACGCGAAATATCTATAGTTGTGTTGCTTATCAATCTCCCATGAGAAGCTTATGAACTCAAGCTGTCAGCTTAAATAAAAGGTTATAATCTTTGATGATTCTCTAAAAGAAAGAGCCAACCGGTTAGAAAATATACAAATACAGGACCTTTTAATATTTTCCTAGCTTATTTTCCAAATTGTACCATGGACTAACCAAATTAATACAACTATCAGCCGCCACTCACTTATGCTCACAATTATTGGACAGAAAATACTCCGAATACGCACCACTAAAAAGGGGAAGTAGACATTTCTCAAATATATTCATTAATACCAGTTCATGTAGAATAACGTTGAACGATAAATTCGTAAGGTCATCCATCGTACATGTGCCAGAACAGAGAGCGTAACAACATGCGTTGTCCGAGGCATGTGTAGTGAAACCAACACAACGTGCCAAAGATATCAAGTATTTGATTTATGCATTAAACCATCAAAGTCTTTTTAACACTTTTATTCAAAACCCAATCAAGTTTATTGAACTAGATAGTCAACCAGTTTGAAGGCAAACGCTTAAGTTTGACCTATTCCCGACTCCAAAAATCGCAAAGTACGTATCCGTGCCCTGTTACAATGTGGTCTACACCAAATTAGACACATTCCGGCACTTTCGGAGCTGCTCATATGCTGGTTGCCACCATTGCGCGCATTATGATGGAGTCTGCGAGAGACGAGCCGCCGGCGGACGCGCTCGTGTCGCTCGACGAGTACGTGGAGCACCTACAGGCGTGCCTGCTGCAGTGGGACCCCACGTCCGATGTGAAAGGTGCGCCCAAGCAGCAGTTCGTCGAGGCGCTCACAGAGATCGCCGCGCTGCCGCTGGACAGTATGAGCATGGAGATTCGGCGCTTGCTGGTGGTCCACGGCCAGCGACATCGGGCTATTGCAAGCGACCAAGATGATGCAGCTGTTGTTGGCGCAAATAGTAATGAGAGCGCGGTATCTGATGATGATGCATACGAGAATCCTGCGCTGCTGCATCTGCTTGCAGCGTTGCGCTGCCGCGATGTGCTCCTCAAGTGCAAGGCGGCCAACGCCGTGGGCTCGCTGTGCATCTCGCGCGTCGCGGGGCAGCAACTGCTCGATCGCCATGGCGACGTCTTGCTGAGCACGCTCATGAAGATGGCGACACGCAAGAACAAGTGGGCGCAGGGCGACGCGTACTTCGTGCTCGGGTGGATCGTCGTGATCGCCGAGGACGCGATGCTCGCACCCATTGCGCGGCTCGTGCCGTCGGTCATCCGCTTCCTGCACCGCAGCGTCACCGAGGATGACAATGGGGATTTGACAATGGCGCCACCGTCGGAAGATGCATCCAACTTTCGCATTTACGCGCTCGTGCTGCTGCTCAACTTTATGCAGCGCGACAGCAGCGCCATCGCTGCGGAAGTGCAGTCGTTAATGCAGACTCTGCGCGCCATCGTGCTCAAGCTCAATCGCCAACCCGTCGTCGCAAACGTCACCAGTAACACATCAACGAGTACGAGTTTGGATCCGCTCGAGTTCGTGGAGCTACTGCGCTTGACGGTGACGTTCCTGAGTCTCATGGTGGACCAGATCCCCACCGCGGCTCCCCTGGTGCTGGAGCTGACGATGCTGTCGGCGCTGCTCAAGCTCAGCCACGTGCTCCAGCAGGTTCAGGACGCAGATCTGCTCGGCGGCGACGAGCAAGAAGCAGCAGATCTTAAAACGCGCATGGATGCGATCATCGCAACGGTCCTCGCGAGTCGATAGCTGGCTGCCCTGAAGTCAGACTTTTGCCAAGAAGTATTTAAATGAACGCCAAACTTTGTGGTCTACGAAATCAATTAGTTGACTTTTCGTGCGTTGAGAAGGAGAAATAAAAGAGGAAAACTTACATACACGCTCGTGCTTTTTCTTTGTTTTTTTCAGAAGCGGAAACAAAGCGACACTTCCTACTGGGCAAAGAGCGTCTCGATGGTCTTTTGCAGAACGCCGCAGAACGCCTTCTGCTCCGTTTTCAGACACACCTTCGTGCTGCCCGAGCCGTCGAACGTAAACTCGAAGAGCGCCACGACGTTCGTCATCGTCTTGATCGAGAAGTATGCAATCTCCTTGCCGTCAATGCCGCGCTTCGCCACGTAGAACACGTTGCTGTGCTTGAGCAACTCGGACACGGCGTCGACGCTTCGGCCGCCCGTCGGAATTGTGAAGTAGTGCTCGTTCGCCTCGCTAATGTTCTTCCACATCGTGATGAACTCGGTCTTCTCCAGGCCGCCGGTCTCCGTGAAGATCGCCGGCAGCTCCAACTCAGATTGGTAATACAGCACATCGCCCGACGTCAAGTTCTTGATCGCGATCTGAAGTCCAAGGTTCGGGGCGACCTGTGCATTCACAAAGGCCGGGTTCACACCCATCGGCAGTGAGTGCGAGATTGTCTGGCCTGGAGCAAGCGGCTGGGGGAACGTGATTTGTTGTTGCATTGGCACGACGCCGAACGTGCTCTTGTTGAGCTGAATCGCGACACCCGCGATCGGCGTGGCGCCTTGGTTCTCATAGTCCACATCCAGCACAAAGTTGCCGTTCTTGCGCGCAAAGTTGCCCTTCATGACAAGTCCCTTACCCTGCTGGGCGTTCAACAGCAGTTTCTTCGCGACGACAGGTGCAGCAGCAGAAGACGCGGGCACTCCACCGCCAAAGATGTCGACCAGGCTGGCCCCGGCGTTGTTGGCAGTAGCCGCAGGCTTTGCTGGGGCCGGGTCAGCCATCGACATGCTGCCCATATCGAGCAGATCCACGGGAGCCCCGGTATCGCCTGCACCGCCGTCTTCGTGGCGATCCGAGGAACCTTCGTCGTCATCATCACCACGCTCGGCATCCTCTTCGTTCTGCTCGCGCAATTCCGACACGGTCGATCGCACCACAAACGCACTCGGGAGCTTGTGGTACACACTCGCCAAGGTCGAGATCTTGCCAATGAGCTCGTCGAGAATCGTTGGCTCCAGCGCGCACGTGTCGTCGCTAATCACTGGCTTCTCAGCGAGTACGACTGCGTTCGCTGCCTCCGGGTTGGCCGACAGCAGTCGCCAGTACACGTACCCACGGTCTCGCAAATCCGGGTTGTCAGACTCCTCGGTCGCCTTGCGCAGCACCTTCTGCACCATGTCCTGCGTCTCATTCGGTCGCTTCAGGAACAGCTTGACCGTCGCCGTCAGGAGCTGCAATTGCACCTGCGCCGTCTCATCGTCGAACGCATCGATGAACGAATCGAGCAGCTCATCGGCGTTGTCGATGCGCTCCGCGTACTCTCCGATAATCCAGATCATCGACGCCTTGGCCTCGGGCTCGTCCAGCGTGTCAAGGTTCTCGCAGAGCGTCGCGATGATGCTCTCGTACTGGTTCGGGTACTTGCGGAAAATGTCCTTGATCACGATAATCGCTTCCTGGACAATGTAGTTGACCTTGGTCTGAATCAGCTCCAAGAGCACATTAATACACTTCTCGGCAGCGCGTTCCAACTTCACGGCGCAGCGGCCGATCGCGCGCACGGAGCGGCGCACAAAGTCCACGTCGACCTCGGTTGCGTACTCCTTGAACTCCAGGAGCACTTGCTCAATGTTGCGCTCCGAGACCAAGCGAATGATGATCTCAAGTTTCTCCATCTTCACGTAGATCGGATCGTTGTACTTGCAGAAGAACACCTTGATCTCGTTCGCCAAAATCGTCGGCCGCTTCTGCACGATCAGGTTGATGTTGCGCAGCGCGACGTACTGGATCTCAGGCTCAGCCGAGAGCAGCGTGACAAGTGGCGGCGCCATCTTGCGCGAAAGACTGCGCTCCGTGTCCGCGTCCGTCACCTTTTCAAGGAACTTCATGATCACCTTGACCGCCGAGAGCACGACGGCCGAGTTCGCGTGTTGCAATCGTGGTGTGACACGCTCAATGATGCCTTCGGCTTCACGCGAGTCCGCTGGCGAGTAGTTCGCGAGCGCGTCAAGCACAAACACCTGGCCCCACTCGTTGCACTCGTTCAGCGCCGCGAGCAGCTTTTGCAGCACTGACTTGGTAATCTTGAACGCGTGCTGCTGGCTGCCGTTCTCCGAAATCTCTGAGAGCGCGGCGATCGCGTTCGCGACGACCGTAGGGTTCGAGTCCGAGATGAGGTCACGCAGCATGTCGAGAAAGCCCTGCTCTTCAACCAGATCCGGGTTGATATCGTAGAGTTTAGACACACAGATCGCCGCGGTCTTGCGCACGTACGGGTCCTCATCTTGCAGGCAGCGACGCAGTGGCTCGCACAGGTACTCGGTGATGCGGTCGACACGGATGCACCCCATGGTGCGCACCGAGAGAGCGCGAATCAGTGGGTTCGGGTCGGCAGCATCCTTGACAAACGTGTTCACGGCGAGAATGGTCAGGTCCGGGTTGCTCTTGGCGTAATTGATCAGATATAGGTACACGAGCTTCTTCAACTGCGTATCCGCTATATATCAATAGAACATTCAGTCTTTTCTTGCTAAACATGGGGAGAAAGTGCGCAACAAGCAGTACCTGTCTGGATGCAGTTGACGACGTCGGTGAAGAGCATGGACACGTCCTTACCGACCGTCATGTTCGCGATCACCTTCTTCACCGCGTCTTTCTTCTTCTCGCGGCTCGGGTTCGCCAACTCCGTGCGAAGCTCATGCGTCTCGCCTACAAACACCCACAGAGTTAGCATCTCTATCATTACTTGATCGCATATGCGCACATACACAGCAGCGCGATTCAACGCATCGCGCGCTATTCACTAATACGCATAGCATATATATATACAACACTCTATGTGCCCACTACGCTGCCAATATCGTTCGTTACCTTTCTTGGTCGTGCTGAAAAACTTGGAGTCGTTCGCGGCGCCCGTCATGCGCTTGGCGATCGCGGCCATCGTGGGCATCGCCATGGTTCCCTACTGGTGACGAGGACGCAGTGGATGCGTAACTGAGCAACTGGGGCTTCGCGATGCGCGGAGCAGAGCGGCTTCCTGTGGCGTCGCGGAGGCACGTGGAATGCGCGGCGGAGTGCGGCGCGTGGCGAATTGCGTTTTATAATGGGGCTCCTCGTGGCATGCCCCCCTCTTGTCTCCCCTCCCCCTCCCCCTTTTTCCTCTTGAGTTGATAACGGACACCGCTTTCAGCCAATAGGATAATGATTTAAACATGAAAAGGAGTTTGTATTGGATGAAAAGGAGAAGAATCTTTTGGGAGTCAACTTGTTTTGGACCAATGAGAGGGGATGGAAGGCGAAGCGGCGGGCTGCAATAGGGAAAAACGCACACGACGGTTCGCACTGCAACAATGTTATTGTTGCAGCCTGAATTTGCATATTGCAACGCAACCAACTGCCTAAAAAGGCGTAACGGATGCACAGCGCGTGCCTCAACTAGGGCGTACATTTGTACATATTTGTAGTTGTAGAGATCTTTCGCTTGTTGCTAATAAATGGCGTCATGTGAATGCTGCTTTGGCTCTACAGAGAGCGCGACCGCTTGCTGGACGTGAGTGCTACGTTGCGCTCGAAAACGCCACCGAGCAGCTCTGGCAACGTGTCATTCTCGCTACGCAAACCCCGCATACATAAATACCAGCAATGTGCGTCGTTGGCATTGAACAAAGCATAGACAACGACAACGTGTACAACAGGCAAAACGCACCGTAGAACAGGAGGATGGTCGTACTTGCCCAAGTGGCGCGGCAACCAGCTCATCACCAGCAATGGCGACTCGCTGGCCCTTGTGCATGCCACGGGGGACTTGCTCGCGCCTTTCTACAGTCAGTAGCATACGTAGAAAACGCATCAGCAACCTTGTTCAACGGGCAAATCGTATCCAAACAACAAATGATGTGTACCTTGCGCTCGATTGGCATCGGGTGCAGCCCGCTCGCTGCCGCGTAGATCGCGCTCACGCCGTCATTGCCATTGGGACAACTCACACTGCTGCTGCGGCGGCGCCGCGCTCGCCACTGCACTACCGTCATTCTGTGTGTCTTGTACGTCGTGTTCTTGCTGGGAAAACGGGGTTTGCTTGCCGCTTTGCCGCAACGCTTGCTTGCAAGGTGACCCTTAAAAAGGACTTGTCGCACACTTTCTTTCTCACACGTCGCAGATTTTCTTGTCAAGGCAAGAAACGTGTGGTCAAGATTCATTCATGAGTCAAGATGCTGGTGCGTGGCTTCCTCCAAAACGATCGTGGGGCCAAATGCGAGCATCCGCAGCCCCTGGAACGTGGACTTTGTCATGGAATTGTCCGCGAGACAGAGCCACTGCAGCGCGATCGTCGGCGTTTTGGCATTCGGTGCTGCTGCGCCACTGCGGAGAAGCTTCTGGAGCAATAGTGCCATGGGCTCTTCAGTAATAAAGTTGTCCGTGAGGTTGAGATCTTGCAGTACACGGTTGATCTCGAGCGCCCGGATGCACGCCATCATGCCCTCGTTGCTGATCCGGTTGTGCGCGAGATTAAGCTTCACGAGCGTGTGATTCATGGTGAGGCACTCGAAGAACCGGATCGCAATCTTGCTGTCCATGCCCGAGAGCGACAAGTCGAGAACGCGCAGCGTGCGATTAAACTTGAGCACATTGCTGAACCAGACGACGCCGTCCTTACCGATCTGGTTCTGCGCCATGTTCAAATTCGTGAGCGACGTGTTCGTCTCCGTCAGTGCGACAGCGATTCGCTCAGCAGCCTCTGGACCGATTCCATGCGCATCACCATCGGAGATCGCATCATCACCTTTCATGTTGAGTTCCTGGAGCCGCGTATTCGTCGTCAGCATGCGTGCAAACGCGAGTGCACTAGCGCTGCCCATGGTGTGGTGCTCGATGTCGAGTAATTGCAGTGTCTTGTTTGCCAGAAGTGCATCAGCGAGAGCCTCGGCACCGCGCGGGCAGATCACGTTCCAGCGCAGGTACAGCTCCTGCAAGCACGCGTTGCCACGCAAACCATCGCTGATCGCAAGGATGCCTACCACACCCAGATGGTTGCCACGCATATCGAGCCGCAGAAGTGACTTGTTTGATCGCAAGGCGCGTCCAAAGTCTGCAGCACCGTCGTTGCCGATGTTGTTCCAGCTGAGATTGAGACACGTGAGCGACGCGTTGGCCGCAATACACTCGACCATGGCGCTCCCACCGGCAATGCCAATCGCATTGTGCTCGAGATCGAGCGTCTGTAGTGTCGCGTGGTTTCGCACAGCGTCCGCGAGCGCGAGGCCGCCGTAGCTCTCGATCTGGCAATTGTTGAGCGCAACGCGACCGATGTGCAGGTGGTGGAACACTTTCTTGCTCAGGAAGACCACTTCGTACAGATCAAACGCTCGTCCCGACCAATTCACGCTCACGAGGTTCGAGTTCTTGCTCCCCGTGTTCATAATCCCCGCGAATGGCGCGCGTGGCAGTCGAATGCCATTGAGCTGCTGTGTGGGACGATTCAGCGCCAGGCACTTCGCGAGAATCCATCGGTCGAAATGGTGCGCGGCGGGAATTTGGTATTCCATGGCCTCCACGACCGCGGCATCGTGCTGGCAGCCGCGTAGCTCCTGTACCTGAAGCGCCATTTCGTGCATCGTGATCGTCGCTAGTGTGGCATTCGCTGCGATCAGCTCGGCTACGGGCTCCGCGACTTCTTCATGGAGCCCTGTATTCGCCAGATTCACATGTTTCAGTGTCTTGCAGTGCTGGATACTCGCGAGTAACTTCAGCACCGCCCAGCGCTCGATGCCCGGGTTGTTTGACAGATCGAGCGTCAAGAGCTTCGTGTTTAGCGATAAAAGCCCCGCGAGTACCAGCGCATCGATCTCCATTAAATTCGTGCCTGGGAGCGTCACCCATCGCGATTGCCTTACCTTGGCGATCGGGAGAAACGCGCGTGCACTCGTAAGACGAAGCTGGGCAAACGAATCGTTGACGCTACGTAGCGCGACAGCGATCTGTGTGGCGTACTTGCTTTCATGGTTTTGGCAGTAGCGGTCATCGTCACAGTCGCGGCCATACATGGCGACGCCACGGAGCACAAAGTTGTCGCGAATTGCGTCCAGGAACACCAGCAGCGCCACCGAAGTCAGCTGGTTCCACGACAGATTGATCCACACCAAAGTCTCGTTTTCCCGCAGTGCCCGACAAAGATGCGGCATCCCAGCGTCGGTGATTCGATTGTCGCTCAGATTCAGATGGAGTAGCATCGAATCCGGTGCATCTTCTAGCGCGTCGCAAAGCACTTGGATGCCGAGCGGACCGATGCGATTGCCCTCGAGGTCCAGTGTCGTCAGCGTCGTGTTGCAGCGCACCATCGCCGCCAATGAACCCACCGCTACGTCACCGAGACCAACATGCTGGAGTGTGAGTGCAACCAGCGACTTGTTCACGCGCAGCGCTCGGAAAAGAGCAATCGCGCTTTGGTCGCCGATCTCAGGCGCGGATTTATTTGCCCAGCGAAGCGGTTTAAGGCGAGTGTTGGTTTCCGGTACCTTGCTTGTCTGTTGCCTCTTCTTCATCTTGATCTTCTGCTTGTGTTTCTTGCTCGTCTTCTTCGCCGATGGCTTCTTTGTGGTAGCCACGCGACGATCAACTTGACGAATGATCAGCGCTTGCGTGCTCTCGTTGAACGCGATACCAGAATGTGCCACAATGGCGGTCTGCGTCCCATTCAATCGACCGACTGCGTTCACGCTACCTCCGCCAAGCGCTGCTGTTTCTGGTACTAGAAGGTCATCTTCCTCATTCCAAACGAGAACGCGTGGTGAGATGTTCCGCCGCAAGAGCATGACTGTATACGAAAGCGTCAGCCCGAGGAAGAAGCAGTCATACCACCCGAGTTCGGGCAGGTCGAATGGAACCACGTAGCTTTTCTCAGCTTGCAGAGCGTTCGCGATCTCGAGACTCGGCGCGTCCAATGCAATTGAGTCGATGTGGAGGATGACGTCCGCTCTCGCATCTGCCGCGCCTTTTGTAGCAATCTTTTCGTATTGCCCTACTGCCAATGTGCCACCATTCTCTAGTGAATGGTCGGCGTTGGCAGTCATATCGGTTACCGCATTTGCGCCTGCTGCTTCCACTGGAGTCGATATCGGCACAAACGTAAAGATACTCGAGTCAGGCGACAATGCTGGAGGCGACTCTGTAGCATGGATCCACGCGAGCTTTCTGGCACTGGATAACGCAGCCTTCAAGAGTGCTTGGTCCTGTTGTTCGCGGATAGTGACATCAGTGCTCTGGTTCTCGTGCAGCTCCTGGATCAGCTCGGTGTCATTCACGAGGCGAACGATTTCGTCAACCTGAATACAACCACGCCGCACAGTCAAGCACATATGTAGGCACGCTCACACACACACACACACACACACACACACACACACACACACACACACACACACAGTCTAAGGTCACTTACCTTTGCCTCCAGCGGTCGAGCATTCTCCTCGCCAAGTGGTGACTCGATCCCCTGTGCTGTATCGCTGTCGATGCCATGATTGCCCACCATCACAAGCGCTTCTCAGCAATCCAAGCGCTCGGCAGCATTCCGCACCTGTGATCTCAGCAAAACATCTTTTCCAAATGGCGCCAAATGCGGGGAATTCGTGGCCGTAACTGCAGTCTAGGAGGTCGGAGGTGGTGGCCCTTCAAACCAAGAACAGCTTTATTAGGCATCGGAAAGCAATGAACAACAGCCAGACAAAGCCCAGACGTATAGCCATTCACGTGTATGTGTATTAAGCATCGAGAAGCTACGCTGCACGCGGATATGCACGCTTGATCTGAATCTCGTCGCGGGGTCTACACAGAGAAATCACAACAATGGGTGAGCTCACACAGTAAGACAACTATGGCGTCACCCACGCGCCATCACCCATTTCTACAAAGGCAGTACCTTACCTATCGTTTGCGCCCGTTGGTACGAGGCCCATGCGCTGAATCACCTTCATCCCGTCCGAGATGCGACCAAACACGGTGTGTTTGCCTATAGAAGTGGTCATTGCGGCATAACCCTCCAGTTAATTTCGCCATTATACACTTTTAAAAAGCCAACAGAAGCATACCGTCGAGCCACGGAGTTGGCGCCAAGGCGACGAAAAACTGGCTGCCATTCGTGTTTGGTCCAGCATTTGCCTAGAGTTTTGCGCACAACAAACGACAAGGATCAGATCGTTTCGGGCACGAAGGTGCTGTTACAGGAGCCTTATATGGAAGAAGAGGAACTGCCGCAGCTGGAAAATGGCTCGTACCATGGAGAGGACCCCAGCGCCCGTGTGCTTGAGCTCCTTGGAAATCTCGTCTTCAAATTTCCCTCTAAGCAAACAGACAGCCACAACATCATATACTATCAGCACCACGCATGCGCATAAATGCAGCACCATATCTACAGTGATCCTTTCGTCCATACCCGTAGACAGACTCGCCACCGCGTCCTGTGCCCGTAGGATCGCCGCCTTGGATCATGAAATCCTGAAAAGGTTAGCGCAACAACAGCCACAATTGTCACCATCATCCGGCGGACGTCTACATACAAAGCAACAGCGCTATATAGTGACACAATCTACTACTGCTTGGTGCGCTCGGTACCTTGATGATGCGGTGAAAGATGGTGTTGTTGTAGTACCCGCGACGCGCCAGCTCCGCAAAATTCCAGCACGTCTTGGGCGCATGCTCGTAGTACAACTCGACTGTGAACGTGCCCTAGTGTCGTGGCATTAGCGAAAATCGACATTCAGACGCGTTAGCGATATGGATAGTATATAGTAGTGCTTGTACTGCATGCAAATACGAGCATGTACGCACCACAGTCGTCTCCACGACGACGTGAGTCGGCGGCGCGGAGGCTGCTTGTCCCGCCATTGTCTTTCTTGATTTGTCTTGTATCGGAGCAATATGGTACCCTTGCTCTTCTAGAGAGAGATCTGTCCACATAAATATTCGTCCAAAAGCTCCAAGAAAACAAGCATAGGAAAGTGAGTATCCTTGACAACATATATATCTAACAGGTGCAAAAGAGGTGTAAGTCGTACTTAGTAGGATATTGGCGCCAATTCGGGCGGCGGGAAAAGTCTAATTGTTTTTAGAGACGCACACGTAAATGGCCAAAATGCCCGCAAAGCAGCAGGTTCTCGTGACGAAGCAGGACTTTTCCGCCGACAAGTACCGTCTCGTGGAGCTCAATGCTGACGTGGAGGCCGCCATCAAAGCCGGTGACAAGTGCGCAGTCGCGTCATTATGCTACAAGAGGCGGAGATTCTGCCTCCGCTTCTGTCAGCCCCATTGTTTTTTTCTTATTATTGACGCTTTGATGACCGATGTGCTGCTACAGAGTGTTTATTGTCGGGGCACCGAGCGAGAAAGCCGTACTCTGCACGTCTACCAAGTCGTTCTACTTGACGAAGGAGGACACGTCGAACCTGCGGTTGCTGACGGAGCACTCGAAGTGGGAACCACGGCAAGCTGGCGACGACAAGAGCGCGGCCACTGTCAACACTGCGGAACGCGATGAAATCGTCGTGCGTGGCTCAGCACTATTCCACTATCTGGTATGTTTCTGATAGCTCACGCACAATATTTGAGTATATTGATGCGCCTTACTGATTCATGTTGTGGTTTAATTTGCGCAGCTCCAGCCAAAGACTCCGGATTTCATGCGCTTGAAGGCGCTGCTGATGGAATCCCCATTCGAACATACTCGCTCAAACAAGGTGTTGACTGTGATTTAGCTGCGCCTTATACTCGTGCGGTTTGATTGTCTTTGTGCATGATCGGAATGCTCATTCTTAACCCTTTTCTTATATTTGTAGAGCTCGTCGACGCCTCAGAAACGAGCAAAGCTGAATAAGCTCTACACAACCGATGACCTTGTGTCTGCACTACAATGCAGTAAGCAAGAGGTGCTGGATATGCTCGTGCAGCTGTACGCATTTGAAGATGCAGGTATGTTTCATTGGTCCTTAGCCCTTGCTGTTATGATTGAATTGTCATAAAATCACCGTTTGCGACCTCATTCTAACAGGAACGTGGCGGCTATTGAGCACATCGTACCAATCTACCGTCTTTAGCGACATCCTAGATATCATTATCCAAAACGACTTGGATTTCCTCGCTTCTCACGGTATCCCGATCACAAAGTTTCAAGAAGAGACCGATCACCCGTTGGTCGCCATCCGACAATGTTGCAAGATCTATGGAGCGGTGCTCACTGGTAAAAATGGAGAAGAAAGCTGCACATTTGAGCCTGCGAAGATCGCGGGATTCTGCGCCAAGCAGTTGTTTGAAGAACAAATTGCTGAGTCCCAGCGAGTCGGGGGTCGCATTAATACCAGTGAAGGGTGGGTGCTCGATCAGTTCATGGACAAGTGGGCGCTTCGAGTGCCTGAGAAAGTCCGTGTGGACGCAGAGATGCTTCGCGGCGTTGGCCTCGTCAAGGCCCAGAAAGGAAAACCCACTCGCATCGTCTATTTTCCCGAAGAGAATCTCCCGTTGGGCGCCAAACAGCGCTTTGAGAAGCTGTTCCAGGCTCAAGAGAAGTGGACGATCCAGCAATTGGAGCCATTTATCCAGTACGTGGGTTTTGCATGGGTGCTTACAAACAATGAGAGTCAAGCTAACGTCGTTTTGTTGAGTTCTATCGTACAGATCGCTTGTTGTGCCAGGCACGACGCAAGCGGCGTTGCTGTTGAAGCACACGCGCTCGTCCCGACAGATCAACTCCACCGAGCGCTTGTACAGCAAGCGATAAGCGCACACAGATTCGTAGCATTTGCAAAATAACGTTCTACCCACCACAAATTAAGCGACATTAAGACCGAATGCTCTTATGTGCTTCTACATGCTACTTGATAGTGTGTTTATATCGTCCAATATGCTTTTTATGTAAATGCATGCAGCAGAATGTGATCATATGTATGTAAATCCCGAGAACTGAACGAGAGGCAACTGCGCTATGCCCCTCATCTGAAAATGAGATTGCTTCCTATAGGCTCATGCTTGAAGGACAGCCCGTATTGGCGAGCAGAACCATCCCAAACCGAGCAGAGCCAAACGGAGAAAAGAAAGAGGAACACCCTAGATATGCAATACACGAGACACTGCAAGCAGGGGCAGCGCTGATCTCTCTGCACTTAGTTTAAAAACTGACTGCAAGCCGCTGTAACCGAGAGTGTGACTAGGACGATATGTGCTCTTGGTGCCAAATCGGCGAATGATAAACACATTCGTTGCGCTCGAGCTCCAAAACGACTGGCCAGTGCAGTCGACAGTTCTTATATGAAGAGAAACCTTGCAACTCCCTCTACAGCAACGATCAATGGATACGGTTGCGCGAATGTGTTCACATCCACTTTTGCATCCAACGTTGCACGAATGTTGCACCAGCGCCATGTAAGTGTAGGCTTCAACACACATTCGGATTGAGCTGAAGCGCAAAGCATGCCGTGCACGATCAAGATCCGCCTCGTGGAGGCGCGCGACTTGCCGGTGATGGACCGCACGAGCAAGCTCGCGGACGCGTACGTAGGCATCACCTTCGCGTCCTTTGAGGCCAGGTCCTCGGTCTCCAAGAAGACGCTCAATCCCAAGTGGGACGAAGAGTTCCGCTTCGACGTCGCCGACGACTCGGTACTGCAGAGCCAACCGATCGAGTTCAAGCTCATGGACCACGACGTGTACACGAGCGATGCGGTTAGTGGAGCATGCGCATCGTATGATATATATATTATGTATTCAAGCCGTATTATGAGTACTATGCGTGATTTTATCGTTGATGTCGTCTGATAACGATGCGTTCTGTTCCTTTACTTGGCATGTTTGCTGTATATGTAGACGATTGGCATCGTGTATGTGGACTTGAACTGTCTATTGATGCGCGATGGGCACGTCATTCAAGGGTGGTTCCCCGTGTATGATACCTTGTTGGGTGTGCGCTGTGAGCTCAGTCTCGTGATTCGTTTGCACTACTTTGGCGATGTGAATCCGTTCCGAGAATCGTCGGCCGGAGTGCAATTCTTTGGATTGTCAACGCTCGACCCGAATTTGTATCATATTGACACGATGCTGGGCTTTGTCGAAGAGCTCGTTGTCCATGCAGACCCAGAATACTCGTGGAGTGACAACTTTCGAACGTCCAGGAAGAGCAATGAACATCGGCAGTTGCTGCTGTACAAGCTCTCGTCGCAAGTGGTCACGTTGGTAAGCCATCCAAGGGGCGTAATGGTGCATTGGCCTTTTGAAGCACAAAGTAACTTGCGTGCCGCTCAATGCGTATCTTGAATAGGTCGGTAAGAAGGCGTTGGAGCTTGGTGGCAATGCTGTGCTAGCATACAAGCAATTCTTTGATGTCGAGGGCGATAGCGGGCTTGTAGCACGTGCCTGCGGTACTGCTTGCTATATCACTCCAGTGGGTAAGAATGACCCTTCTGGCACTGATCTTGGGTCTGGATCACAGCGGAATGAAAAGGATATTGAAAGTGATGGCGAGCAAAACTTGTTAAACGACGACCAGCCGCCGATTCTCCCGCCTGTCGATGCGATTGAGGCCTTGACGTCACCACGCTACATGCCACGACGATTTATGAAGACGATGAAGCCCCCGGAGGCGTTCAATATTTCTGTGCACGATGTAAGTGCGTTCGCTTGTTTAGCTTTAAACTTGCTGGGTTGGCTTATCTCGCCTTTATGTGATAGGAAATTCAATTGATTACACTGAAAGTGTTCAGCCCTTCAACCCGAATTCGGCTCGGTGGTATTGTCAGCGCTCGATCCGTAAAGTATCTGGGAAAGCTTGCAACAAAGCTTGCCGATCAGGAAACGCGAGACTCGTGGTGGCTGGAGCTACGTGAAGAGGTGAGTTCTGTCTTTTGCGTTCAGCGTTGTTTTTCCTGAATTGTCTCTAACTGGAGTACTGCTTTCAGATCCGAGCGCATGCTCAATCGTTACAGTGTCCATTTGTAATTGGATACACTGAGTCATGTACCATTCACGACGACGTGTGTGTCATATCTGCCACGTGAGTCTGAAATTTTGAACTTCCCGCGCCAGAAACTTGTTTTTACATTCTTTCTGTAAAAATGGCAAAACATCTAGGGGAACTGCTGCAGTACTGAAAAATCCAACGAAAGAAAGGCCAAGGAAAGAACCGAGCCCCAGCTATGACGATGCCGATGACAGCGCAAATTTACCTTCGTCTTCGCCTCTTCTTATCAACACCCCCGAGCTCGTTGGCTCTATGAGTCGTCGAAGTCCGTCGCTTTTACACCTACTGGGTCCCAGTGAGCCGCAGCCACAAAGACAAAAAAACAGGTATGTGGATCGGTACTAGCAGGTTCATTTTGTTTTATCGGCTCAGTTTGAACGTGGATCTCATGTCGTTATGTCGTTATCCTTTCGCTTCACAGAAAGACTCGTGTGAATACGTCACCGTGCCTGCTTTGCCATATTCCATATTCAAGATCATTGGCGCCATTTTCAAAGTAAGTTCTGATCCCCTAGACCGCAGTTTCCCTCAAAGTGCCTATCCTTTACTTTAATATGTTCCCCTGTGCAGCATGAGAATGGTTAGATGCGGCATTTGTGGTAACAAGTGGGTACCTGAAATGCTGATTGCATCAATCGAACCTCCGTCTGGACTGGCGACGATGGGGAAAGGCACGTTTATTCAGGCTCGTGTTTGCCGACAGCGACGAAAAGGCACTGGAGATGTTAACGCAACCATCGTATCGGAGTCGCTTCCTTTCTTGGAATACGAACTTTACCGTCAGGTAAGCAACACATAGAGGTACTTTCAAATGGGATATTGCCATTTTAACTAATTATGTGTGTTTTGGTCTTAGCTCATTGTCAAGATGAAAGTGCTGGGTGTGAATGCTGTGTTCGGTTTCGAGTCGCAAATTCAGGTACGATTGATACCAGGATTCAGACTATTCTCTGCGTCGTTTTTTTTCTGACTCCTAGTGTTTTCAACAGATCGGAGGCTCGCTGATTATTGGGCTCATCACCGGCACTGGCCTGTATTTGCCTGCCCTTCCACCACCTCCAACTCTCAGAATCGAACGGAATATCGACGTGAGTAAACAAGTTCACATATCATTCAAAAGAAAAACAGCTGCTCATTGGCGCGTATGGGTGTTTGTATCAGGTGAAAGATGATGAAGATCGTCGCCTCGTAAAGCTCCAATTGCAAATTGAAGCGTTGAGTAATTTCAACAAAGACAAGGTACAACGAAATAAGCCATTACTCCTGCTCCAAGTAATATCATAGCTAACGAGTGTGTTACGTACTTTGTGGTAGCTTCATCGAGATCGTGTTTGCATTGTGCAACCAGAACATGAATATTTTCGTCCTTCCCGAGCACAACAAGCACTTGGTGGACCGACGGGTCCTGTTCACGACGAGGATGGCAAAGGATATCGGCGATTTCTGTTGCCGCCGACACAGTCTCGGATTGCTCAACGTCGAATGCGTCGCAAAAACCAGCAACTACTTACAGCTACGTTTGAGTCCCTGAAAGACATTAAAGCCGCAATGTCAGCCTCTACCGAGTCCGTGCTTGGAATGGAGAGTACTTCTGCGCCAGTGGCTGCCGAACTGTCCGTTGCATCGACGACAACACCGGACAATGACAGTAAAAACATCAGTTCATCCTCGGAATCCAGCTCTGAGTCCGAAGAAGAAGCTCTCGTCGAGGGATTCAGGTTTGTTAGCTCGCTTACTTCATTTCGTGTTTCTTACTCAACATTGGCTGATCGTACACATACGCTTTACTGTTTTGCTAGTGACTCGAAAGAAACATTTGTACTAGAAATTGATGACGAAACGGATGAAGATCTAATGTCGGTGTTGATCGAGCAAGAACTACCAGAGGTAAGATGCTTGGAATGAGATATTGTGTCCATAACTACGCTATGCTTTGTACTGATTCATTTCTGTTACCTTAGGGAATCTATATGTGCAATACGGATCGTCTTCCAGGCGACTTCGTTCCTGGCGAAAATGTTCATTTGATTGTGTCAATGAAACGAGTTGAATGGGACGAAGATAGAATGCGAGACACTCGTCTGAACGAATTGCTGTCGGTTGTGTTCAAAGAGCTTTTTGCCAGGTACAGATGCAATTTGTGTTGACACTTTCTCCCACCATGCTTGCACTAATACGCGGTCCACCATCTAGTTTACTTTTCAAGATCCGTTCGTATGCACCTTGCGCAATTTGTGGAGTGAAGACGCGAACTTCTGTTGCATCAGAAACCATGGTGCGTGCGCCTATGACATGACAAACATGTTTAACATGGTGAAATGGCAACTGATTTATGTTCTGTCACTACGCAGATTGAGGTGGTACTGATCGGGATGGTATTGCTGGAAAAGGCTGATGAACCTTTCGAAAATATGCTTGCAGAAGCAGCACTATCCCTCGATTTGGAGGAATCTCGATCGGGTACCGACTTAAGCGATGAGCCTGTCGTTCACGACATTGAACTTGCTGGCCGAAGCCGTCTTCAAATCCCAGCTCCACTAAATGGGGGCAGTTTCTCACACGTGCGAGGCATTGCAACTCCTGGTAGTGGACAATTTGGCAATCTGAGCACTGCGTCGTCTTACGGTCGAGAATGGATTGAACTCACTCCCTTGGCATACATTCCTAGAGCGCATGTCACAAGATATCTGGGCCGGGTCACGTTGCACTTCATCAAGGAAAGCTGGACTGTACGTGAGAGTGGCGGACTCGGTGCGTTCTACCACCTGTTTGTGAACGAAGCTATTGCAATCGTTCGTGCACACGTACGATCTCTTGGCGGCAATGCAATGCTGACTTTCCGGTTAGTGCCAATTGAGTCCAGCCAACTGTACCGAAATCAAGTGTACAACATGATCAGCATTACGGGTGATGCGGTCATGATCGAGCGAGAAAGTAAGGAGCTGAATTTTGCGTATCCTCCAAGCTCTTGGGCACTGAAGTCTGCGTCGCGGGTGGCAGACGAAGCGGACGATTTCCATCCTTCTACCGATGAGTCTATAGGCGCTGACGACCACACCTTGCATTTGACGCGTTCTGTATCGGATTTCACTCACTGAGATCGATGAACGAGACTCAAGATCTCGCTGGATTTGTAACATGGGCAACGTCATATGGATCACATTTCTGGCAGTGAGGTTAAAAAGGTGCTACATGTTTACAACACGATCTTGGCCATAATTTTGGTGGATTTGCTGTATACTTCAAGCAGATGCTGATTTGACGCACGTACCGCCAGTTCTTCTGAACGCTGCATTGACCGAATCTCGACCTCACCACAGAAGAGCCTTGTATACTGTTGGTGACTAATGGCAATGGAAATCAGGAGCTGTAAGGTGAGTTGTTTGTCTTAACTGGAGCTCCTATTTGTATTGCAAATACGGCCTGTCGGGCAAGATGAGCTCACAAAGTATAGCATTTGTAGAAGCGCGGACGTGCACAGGTGCTGAGATGTGAAAGATCTGCTTTGTGAGCCGTTCGGGCTGAGTGCGGAAGAGTTTTTCTTTCTTTCTCTCTTGCGCTAGTCCCAAGCACCCCAGAAGTGACTTGTCCGATGCGTGCCGATCAGAAAAACACACCAGATACAGGACGACAACACATCTTGACGACACTCGATGTCAGCACGTGGTTGCGTTCGCAGAGGATACACTCGCTAAAGATACACCATAGAGACACTGGCGTCAATCGTACAGGCATTCAAGACGATTGCACCCATCATGGTTATTATAACCGCGACAAGATGAGTGGGTTTGTCGAAGCCCGACTATGACTGAGTCTCTTCTGTCAAGTAATCCGAGCTCTACAAATGCTTCTCTGATCGACATGCAAATGCTCATGCGTTGAGATATCCCTAGAAAATGACCCACCGATTGTGATGGTGATGCGCGCGACTTCGGTGTAATGATGGCTGCACATGGTACTTGTTGATGTACTGTATGTAGTCACTGATAAGATCCTGGACGAGTGTGTTTGTCGGTGCAGTAGCAAGATCGAGTATTGTTTTCTCACCACACCGTTTTGGTGGCAGCCAGGCGACAAGGCGAAGAGGCACGACGCGACTTTCTCATCATGCAAGCAAGCGCGATATGAGCAGGAGCTGTCGTGTGAGTTAGCATGTGGCGTGCAGCGCGAGATGACTGAACTATCAAGGAGATCTGCAGACGCGCCTGTCGTCTAAGGACTAAACTGGCGCGTGGGTTTAACGACCCTCTATAGCTTCGCGCAAATCCCTCCTTACACGCGGTATATAGGTACATTGTACGATCAGAGCACACGCGAAAGCGTCCACTACGCGATACGAGAGGGGTGTATCTAACTGACCTCAACCGACTTCAACGTGCTCTCTCCCCACCAGGTGGCCTGTCGAGCAGCCGCGGCGCCCACGAACACACCAAGACTCCGTAAAAGCAGG
Source organism: Globisporangium ultimum DAOM BR144 (assembly GCA_000143045.1). Classification (NCBI taxonomy): domain Eukaryota; phylum Oomycota; class Peronosporomycetes; order Pythiales; family Pythiaceae; genus Globisporangium; species Globisporangium ultimum. Next base: position 788,816 of record GL376564.1, read on the forward strand.
GCGACGGACGGCTTCCGGATCTTCAAAGGATGTCCAAGTGAGTGCGCAGAAAGGAAGAACGTCCTCCGAGATTGGCCGCAAAGAGTGTGTTGACGGTCGACAGCACTGGACACCTCGTTAAAGTGAGTGCGATGCTTCTTTTATATCCGATACACATACAAGCAATGCGATATTAACAAATCATCAAAGTCTTCTTAAAGTGCATAATAGCCCTGGACGACGAAGGGGTAAAAGCAGAACGGTCGGTTGACAGAGTGGATCACCTAACGCTCTTTTTTTTCGATGGCGCTCGCTCACTCGCGCGCGGAAATTCTCTATGGATATGTGGACATGAAGCGAGATTGCGATACCCCGAATGAAGCTGCGTGGATAGGCAGGCGCCCATCAACCGCCTAATGAAATGCGCCTCCATTCTCGTGAGTGTGGTTCGGAAATGGTGCAATAGTCGCGCCTACGCTGCGTGCTTAGTGAATCGTATCATATGCGCGACCGTTTTCGTCCCCGTTTATTCATGTCAATACTTTTTTTTTCTCTAGGCGCCAGACCGAGCGAACCACATACTGAAAACAGCAGTGGACCACCATCCGGTAGCTCTTCGCAACTGAACTGACCCAACCGACTCTGACTGGTGGAAAGAAAGGAAAAGACAGCAGGCGCAGTCTTTGTAGTCTCACCAGATCCGTTCGTTCGGTTCTCTCTCTTCCAAGGCTCATTCTCCAATTGCCCCTCCTTCGTGCAACACGCACGCCCGACCCCCTCGTCCCCACTCTACCATGTCACTGGCACAGTCGCCTTTACTCCCCACCAACAACTTCGACGAGCTCCTGTCCTTGGAGGACGCCGCGGTGGACGTGCTTCCGTTCACCGGAGTGTACGCTGCGCCGTTCATTGCTGTTGACAGTGTCAATGCACCACCATTGCCGCTCAGTCGCTCCAAGTCGTACGGCTACGGAACCAATGCCACTGCACCACCGCCATCGCTGAGTCGCTCGAGGTCGTATGGCTACGAACCCATCCAATACCACCACCACCAACACCAAGTCTCCGCCCGCGCGCCGCCGTTGGCGATCAGTCGCTCGAGCTCATACGGCTACGAGAGTGATGCGAGCTGCACAAGTGTCAGCGGCTTCCCCACCATGCGCAGCACCAGCATGGCCAAGGCGTTTCGTACGACGCCTACGAGTATCGAGGAGTACTATAGCACGAGTGAGTACGAGTACGACCCGTACACGCAGCTCGCGACGCTGTGGTCGATGCCAGCAGCCCAGGCAGAGCCACATGCATTTCCTTGCTACGGCGTGCACGACGACCTCGTGGACCTCTTCACGCCTACTCCAAAAGCGGCGCAGTCTGAGGCTCAAACGACCACGTTGACCATTTCTACTTCAACTGTAAAAAGCACCAGGTTCAAGCCAAATGACAAGCCGACGAAGCTCAAGTCCACCAAGGCCATCAAGAAATGCACCTATGCCGCTCGAAGGGTAAGTGAACTATGCCCTAAAGATGGAGTGATTATGCTCACAAGACTGACTGACACTGGATTTTGCTGCTTTTGCTTTGCCACAATCACAGCGCGAAGTCAGCGCCCTTCGTCGCGAGACCTCAGAGCTCGAGACCCAACTGCGTGAGCTCCATGCCAAGCGTGTAAGCACCACTACAATCACCCAGACACAGCACACCCGTGAGAGCGCAGAGCTCGAGAAAATCCTGCTCGCCTGCGCACAGGAGGAAAATGCGCGCCTGCGCACAATTGTGAAGACCCAGGAAGCGCAGATCCGACGCTGCGACAGCCTCTTTCCCCAGATCAAGGCCGAGGCCAACGCCACCGAGGCTGCATAGACAGGATGTGTGTTTTCTAGTTTGTTGTATGCGTGGCGTGAATGTGGTCGTGGGTGTGTCAAGTGGGTGTCATTATGTATCTTTAAACTAAATAAGTTCAGTGCTTTTCGTTCTCTAGTTTTGCATCAGAAACAAGGTCGGAATAAGGTCGCCACGTACTTGTCAAATTTTGCAGCGGATACGGTACTGTACAACGAGAGTGATTTTGTGATGAGTCCCTCGACTAATCAGAACGCCGGAAGTGCGTGACTGCACACACTCACTCTAGCTTTCTCTTCTTTATACATGCACACCTCGTGGACTCAGCCTTCGTGCCATATACATGCAAATCCATGCATATGTACTCATATCTGTACCCGCAGCAGAGCCAACGCTAGTAGAAGAACCCAGAAGTGCGGGAGAAAGTAGCTGAGCTTTATGGGTCTTTCTCTCGATGGGTTGGGGCATGTCTGGGATCCGCTTATCGGATACGACTCACGCAGCCTGGATTTTCCGTAGTGTCGCATGCATTCGTCGTGTTCAAAAAAGCCGATGTACCCATTTATACTCAACCACATGACATCACTCACGATCCAAACTGAAGGGAAAAATAATATGAATTTTGAGATTCAATAAATATAAAGAGTGAGAAATGAAGAGTGTTGTTTTTGAAGTTACCTCTGGCACGTGTTGGTGTTGTGTGAGAGGTTTCTGGGACGGTGACATTGGTAAAGTTTCATGATGCCTATTCTCGACACGCGCTTCGGCTCAATAAGGCTTAGCAAATGGGTACTATGGGTGCAAAATTGCTGTGGACAGAGCGCAATTGCTTGCAGTTGAACAATCATTTACGAGTGTGTTTGCACCTGGGTGGGTCAACGCACCAAAACGCACAAATATTAATTTAAAAAGAATATAAACGGTGACATGTTGAAGCTTTGAAAAAAAATCAAAATGATCGATCGAGCACGTTTTGCCACTTGTCCACGTGAAGGATGATGAAGAAGAAAAAAGAAGCGAATCACTTTTCATTCGTCGACTTGCGCTCCGCTCCAGAGCCGTACGACTGACAATCGCTTCCGAGGTTATGGAGGCAATCCGCAGATCAAGTTTCCCGGTCATGGATCCCCGCGACTCGAGTTCTTCGTCTTCAACTCCACCATTGAACACGCTTTCGCTGCTTTCGGAGAATGACGACGACAGAGATTTGGATATGGCCGTGAGTATCATCCACGAGCTGGATTTGTCGGAATTCGAGACCTCAGCCGGAACAAATGAACTCAGTTTGCTGAACGCGTTATACCAACACAGTGCCGACGAGGAGAGCAGCAATATCCATGAGCCGCCTGATGCAATGGACAAGCTTCGCGATCCGCTTTGCCATCAGAAGCAGCGGCAACGATCCACAAGCGTCCCACTTGCACATAAGAAGAAATGCACGTACCAAAACCGAAGGGTAAGTCTATTCGTACCTGAATCACACGACAGCTATGCACCTGTGATTTCACACTACTTTGTTTCTTTTGTAGGAAGAAATCCAAATCCTTCGCGACGAGGTCTTAGCGCTGGAATCCAGAGTTCGGGAGCTCAAGCAGATCAAAGCACGCCGACAACAAGAAGCCGAACGAAACCAGCGAGAAACACAAGAGAGTGTCGTCATGGTAGCCGATGAAAATATCGAGCTCAAAGCTGCAATTCTTGCACAGAAACGAGAGTTGAGTAATTTACTAGCCTGCAAATCGTCATGCTCAACCAGCTGCAACAAGTGAGCAGGGTCCAAAGTCACCGTAAGCGGGGGGGGGGATGTGTAAGTAAACTAGCTAGTCACAGCTTTCGAGTTCTTTGTCGCAATGAGCGCTCCGTACTTGGCGCCTACTGCAGGCTGTAGCCCGCACCAGTATAAATTCAGGACTTCAAGGCTACATTGTTGTAACGATGAGAATCTTATACTAGCACAGAAGCCGCAGCCATTCGAGTAAAAGTTACGTACGAGTGCGAGTTTGAGTACGCGTCGATCAGATCATCTGCAGCTTCGCCAACTTTGGTGCTAGCAATCAGATGTGATAAGACAAGTGAGAAAGTGCACCACTCATAATTTTCGGATCAACGTTTGTGTGCAGCGTACCTTTCGAGCTCCAAATGCTTGAGCGTGTGGTTTTTCTGCAGCATAGCCGCCAACGCACGACCACCTTGCGCTCCGATTGGATTGCCACTTAGAGATAGCTACAACTCATGCAAAATCCGCCCCAGTCGTGTAAGCAACAAAAAACGCAAGCTGTTTCTGCCATCCCCGTTTAGTCCAAACGTACGTACTTGCGTAAGCGATTTGTTGGACTCCAACGCAAGAGCGATGGCCAGACTGCCATTGCATCCAATCTCGTTGTCCATGCGCTTGCTCTTGACTATCGTGGAGGTCTGATTGCTGAGGTCGAGCACCTGCAATACAGTGGAGCGCTAGTACACGAAAACAACGTACAATCTATAAGTTCGCTTCTTCAGTTCAGCTTCAGGTACCATAGAAAAAGGAAAACATCTACACGAAGTCCGCTTGCGAGGAGAATTGCGCCTGCGTCTGTGATCTGGCAATGGTTCAAGCGCACACTTCGCAATGTGCTGGACGTACGAAGTATAATGCCCTGAACAGCGTTGATACCGACAAGCACATACGTGTGAGAACGTATTAACGACCACCAGGTGCACAAGAACAGCGAACACGGACCGCAATAGCACCACATCCAGTGTTGGTAATCGGCGATCGATACTGATTCAGTCGGTCCAAGGTGAAGAGTTTCTGCCCCGCCCAGTCCGAGTGGTCTTGCTTTTCTTGAGTATTGTCGCTGTTCTGGAATGTCTCTGGCGATACAGAGTCTCCATTGCCGACCCACTCCTTCCTCTGTGGGAACGGGTTTGCTTGAGCAGGAACACGCAGCTCCACACTTGGTGGCGCCTCCACGCCCAAAAGCTGCACATTCCGAAAAAAAAACGCGAGTGTGAGGAGACTATTTGGCTATCCTCACCGGTTTGCTCTCTCTCTCTCTGTTTGACCATTTTCAAGTGCCGGTAATGCGGATCTTTGTCGAGGTTCGTGTGTAGAGCATAGATCGGCACAGTGTCGACAATCAGCGCAAGTTCTGACGTCCTCCTGGGAATGATGCCAGCGGAATTGCTGGTACAAACAAACAATTAGTCGAGTCGCGGCGAGGTCAACAAAGAGAGGACACCATTAACTGAAAACACTTCAAGAGCGTACTCTTTTTTCTGCTTATGATCCACGCGACGCCGCCATTTCAAGAGCCGCGCGCGGAAGCCCTGGTACTCAAATACATCGAGGCGCGACAGGTCGTACGGCAGCAGCAGCGCCTTCTCGACGTCCGTGAGCGCCTCCAAAAGCGCTGCATGATGCGACGCGCTATGTACATATATATATATAGAGAGAGTAGTGAAATGACACACAGCAGCAAATCTGAAATAACAACACGCATTTACTTGAAGAAGTGCTTCAACCGAATGGCGATGGCGCGCAGACACAATTGCACCAGCGGCGGGACGCCCGCGCGGCCTTCTACAGGCAACATACGTCACTCGTTAGGTGCCGTACAAGGCATCCACCATGCCCATATAGCGTCGTATAATAGAAGCGCAGTTATACCATCTTTGCGCTCATGCATCGTTGCCGCCATGTTGAACTTTTGGATACAAACGGGTGTATACTTGTATACACCCAGGGCACATGAGTTGCTGTTAGTTGGCGGTTGCGTACATTCGTGCAACCGAGCAACGGTTTAAAGGTCTCGAACAATCGAGATTCACAGGTTTTTTTTAATGAAGGCTCGATTCACAGTTTGTCTTATTTATTCTGAGGACGCTCTGAGGAAAAGCCAGTGAGAAAATTCTCTCGCATCTTTATCAGTGCATTTAAACGAGAATACCTTTTTATGAAGCATGGAAAAACTGAAAAAGCTTATAGTGTGGTTTCTTTATATGCTCTATAAACTCCTTCTAGTGGATATGCGAGGTTTCTCTCCCTGTCTCTCAGGAGAAAATGGGAGAGAGTCTCTTTTATTTTCTCACTTCTCCCCCTCTCTCTTTTTTTCTTCCTCTGGGTTGCTTTTGTCGCATTGGCGTGCGCTGCCACGCACTCCTTTCCCCTCAGTTGAGTTTTTTCCCACTCCCCCGCAAGGCTCCAAGGCCCCAAGGCTTCAGCTGACTCGAGCTCACGCGCGCACATTCGCCGTTGTCAAGAGACCGATATGGCGTCGACTTTCTTCAGCAAGACCTGAGCGTCTCTCGCTTCCCTTCAGTACGACTTTTGCTACGGCAAGCACATCTGATCTTTTCGATGGTGTGTCTCTAGTCACTTTCTCGCGCAAGCACTTTCGGCCCGTCGTTGGCGTTCCTGCTACACATGTTGATTACAAACGACCGACTTGGTTGTGCACGGAGGTTGAAAACAGTATCGAGCGAAATGGCGTGATGCTGTGGTATGTCGAGCTGGTGTGATTTGCCTGTTGGGGGACATGACGTCGTATGTCGATGTTTGTTGTTTTTCAAAGATGTTTGAGCAAGCAGACTATTACCCCTGCCTTTGAGTAGTGTAGTGGAGACACTGCTGCTGATCGGTGCCCTAGTCTCATCGCAGATGCTTCGATTTCTCTTCGTGTTTGGTCCTTTTTGGAGGACGGTGGCAACCATCAGCAAGTGGCGGTTTGTGCTCGGTGTTTCCTGTTTGATTTTTTTGAAGATTTCCTCGTTGGTCGTAGAAGACGTGTGCTCTGTTCGTCTGTGCTTGATGTCTACTCAGACTCTGAAGCGTGCACTCGCGCATTATTCAAGTTGTTCGTCCTATTTTTCCAAGTTGTATTGTGGAGACTTCGTCGTGTGGCCGGCAATGCGGTATCTGCTTTTCACCGTTCCTTGCTTTTTGGTATTCGAAACGGTGTTGTGGCATACAGGTCCATTTGGAAGGAGAAGCAGTCGCATTCACAGGCACTTTGAGCGTGTAATGTAAGATTGTAAAATCAGAAGCAGTGAAGATGTTCCTGATGTACTAGAAGGGAGAATTCAAGATTTACTAGAAGACAGATTAGCTCGGATGAAGATGATTGGTGTTGCACTCAAGTGGTTATGCAGATGTCAAGTTCATGATCCCAAGAACCCTCAAGTTTTCAAGTGCCAAGTGTTCGTGTGATTCAACAAAATCAAGATTGTGGTGGTCAGCGGTTTGCCGTTATCAGTTTCGGTGTGGAGTGCGTTCGTGCTTCTGTTCGAGTATGCGCAAATCGAGATCAGTGTGAGTACTGTGTGCGATGTAGATCGGTGAGCTCGTCAACGCTTCGTGTCTTCCGTCTGGTGTGATTTTAGAATTTGGAGTACTCAGCATTGGTATTCAAGAATCGAGGGGTCGTGTCGTTGCCAACACTGTTAGGTTTGGTCAAGTGTTCTTTCCTTCCAGAATTGAAATGCGAAGATGTGTGTGATTTGTGTTGGTTTCGTGAGATTCGATGGTGTTTGTCCAGATCGGAAGATAATTGAAAGAAAATCAAGTTGCAAATGGGTCCAAGAGTGCAAAGCTGCGTCGTCGTTGTGTGGTTGGTGTCTTTTCGTTGGTTTCGTGCTTTTCGGATTTCGTGTGGTGTGTTTTCGTGTGTGTGACCGATTGCGAGTTGATGTTCGTCGTGGTGCCTTCGATAATTCCGGTATTTTTGAGCCTTTCCTTGGATGATGCATATGGTTGGTCGCGTTGTGGAATGCAGAATCCAAGTATTGCAAGGCATCTCCAAGGCTTTATCCACGCGGTAACGTGATCCTCTCCTGTCTGGAAGAATGTGGCATACGGAAAAGAAAATCAAGAATTCCAAGGAAATATATCTGCGGTAAATTGCTGCGTTTTTGCCTGGATGATGAACGTGTTTGGACAACATTGTGGCGTGCAGAACAAGCAATTCAAGTCCTCGTCATGGCGTTGCGTTGGTTGTCCACAAGGTATTATCCGTTGGCAATCTTGCAAACCTGGTTTTTGGAAACAATTCGAGTTGTGGCGTGCAGGAGTGAAGCCCTTTCAAGTGCACCTTCGACATGGTATTTGCAGCTTTGTCCTGGTGAAACGTTGTAAATGGTTGGAATGCCTTGGAGTGCAGATGTGAAATGTGAAGAAGCTCAATGAAGAAGTTGCAAGCAATCATAAAGTCGCACAAAGGTACAGCCGCATTTCGTTTGCTGGCGTTGGAGATTTGCTGGACATCGTGGAGTGCAGGTTGAAGACTTGCCCAATTTGTCTTTCTTCGGACCCAGCTCCAAGGTTGGAACTAGTCCAATTGAGGATTCGTGATTCGGTACTTTGGTCTGTCATGGTGTGTTCAAGTGGCAAGTTCAGCGAGGTGTTCGACTTCGACATTTCGGCCTGTGAGGTGAAACTGTGAGGTGAAAAGTTCAGTTTGGTGCTGGTGTTTGCTGTCCGACTTCGACATATGTGTGACAAGCTCAGCGTGGTATTTGCTTCTCGACTTCGACTTCTTCGACTTGATAAGTGAGTGGTGCGTTTGACTTCGACTAAGCATTGGACGACTGCTTTCGCGAATGGAGGGCGATTATTACAAGTTTGAGATTGAACGTATCTGGTGCTATGCCAGGTAAGTGAGTTTGTCTGCATGCTTTGTTTTTATATTGGTGTTTTTCAACACCGCCCATTTTCAAAGAAATGAATCTGCTCTTGGTTGAAGCGATTGCTGAACCGAGTAGGGAGTGAGACGAATATACGAGCTGTCAAATAAGTGTACTGATGGACGACTACGCTGAACGGGGGGCGATTACAACAAGTTCGAGGCTACAGCGCTAGACATGGTTTAGCGGTCGTGTGAGAAGACGGCTCCGTAACGCATGAACCCTCGCACGCTGTCCTTTGCTGCTCGAATCCAGATTGCGGAAGAACGTGGGCCCGAGACGTGAATGCTGCGATCAATATCTATCTCGCAGCTGACAGTGAGCATGGTGCTGCAAGGTAAGTGAATTTCGTGTCTGCATGTTATTTTGTGCTTTTATATATTGGTACTCATTTTCGAATCGATCTAGTTGTAATTTGACGAGAACATTTTAGACGGGTGTAACACTCTTTAAACGAGTAGGTAAACGAGCGCATTGTACGTCATTGTATGTGCTGTCGAACAAATATGGGTCACAAGTGCATTCTTGTAAACAATACACATTATGCAATCCATCTTGAAGAAACAAAATCTTACACACGCACACAGTTATCACCCAAGCAACAAGAGGTACTCTTTGATCTCCCCCGGAGTCTTCCCGGCTTGCGCCAACTTGGACATGAGGTCAGCTCGAATGGCATGCTTCTTGGTCTCTTCCTGTGCCGCCAGTTCTTTTTCCTTGAGCTCCAGTTCACGCTTTTGCATGCGCATATGCTCCTGCTGCAGCGCAAGCTTCTCGCGCTCCATGGCGATAAACTGCGCCGCCATCTCGTCCGACATGGGCGGCAACGCTCGTGAATCTGCTGGTACACCTTGGCCGTTGGCTGTCGCGACTGCGCTCGCAGCAGCAGCAGCAAGAAAATCGTTACCACTGAGGCGGCGCGTGCTGCCCCTGGTCTGCAAGACAAGGTCACCCGATTGCTTCGCGTCTCTGAACTTGTGCTTCTTTCTACGACACGATGAGGTGTTCGCATCACTCGAGCGTGGGTTGACTAGTGTCGCTTGACTCTCTAGCGGTGCAACGAGTTCGGCGTCATCATCGTCGTCTTGAGACACACTGGAAGACGATTCCTCCTCAGCGTCCGATATCGACCCTCCCTCCTCGCTGCTTGGCTGCTGGGTAGGCTTCTTTTCCGCACCCCCTCGACCACGCGTCCTTTTTCGGTCGTTGGCAGCTTCCGAGACGGCATCAACGTGCTGCTGTCGCGGGGCTTCAACAGTGTCAATTTCTTCGCCTTTGGTTGCATCCGCCTTGGAAGTTGCGTCGCCGCTCTTCTCGTGCTGCTCTTCATCGCTACCAGCGCCACCAGCATTAGCATTGTCATTGTCTTGCTGCCCTTCATTGCCATTTTTTTCAATTTGATTTTCTGCGCCCTTCTCCGCTACTCCACCAGACCCGTCGGCGAGCGGCTTGCCTGTTGCGAACAGCGCTTCGATGCGGTCGTAGAACAAGCACATGGCATTCAGCTTCTGTGCAACCTCAGTGATGCCACGCACGCGGTCGTTCGCAGTGACCGTGAGTACGGACTGCGCAGCCATTTTCTGCGCCTTCTTGAACGACGCGATGAAGCTCTCGTACCGACTGCGCGTGACGTCGAGCGTCCACTGCGCGTGCGCGTGCTGGTTCACGTGACGCATGAGGCTGCGGTACCCGTCGGCCTTCTTGAGCTTCTTGCCCGCAGCGTTCGTGAGCACGACGGCTGACGCGCGCTCCGTCATGAGCTGGAAGTTCTGCGGTTGCTCGAGCCACTCCAGCATACACAGGCGCTGCGCCTCGGTCGTGTGCGTAAACTTGCGGCGCTTGCGCAGCAGATCGGCGTCCTCAATGCACAGCGTACTCGCGGAGGCGGTACCGCCGCAACCGACAGGTGAGGCTTCTTGCTGCTCTTCTGCAGTAGTTGCTATCGGTAGCGCTGCTGGTAGAGCGGCGGCAGCAGCGACAACAGACGCGCCGCCGTCTTCATCGTGTGGCTCATTCGAAGTGCCATTTGGGCTACTCGCACGTCGCGCCATCTTTGCTTTTTCTATTTGGCGAGAATAACAAAGTGCTTTTTTATTTGTAAAAGCAGGAGCTGGAGGGGGAGTAATGTACTTTGCATTTTGGAAAAGCAGTTTTTTGTGCATGTACTGTATTAAGAAGCCATGCCCATCACTCTCGAAAGCAGAAAAGCGTGCTTAGTCAACCTACTGTACGATCCAACTAAAAAGCTTATTCGTCACAATGCGATTGCTCCTCGATGGCCACAATCGAAGTTGCCCAAGCGCGATATTCCACCCTGCGATAGTTCAGTAGTTTCATATGTCGGTAGTATCCTACATCTGCATTTCGTGTGTGGTTGCCCTGTAGTATACGCGATCTTGGTCTTCCTAACAAGTGGCCATTGTTTCGTGCTCCCATCTGGTACAAAGGTATCTATCCCATCAATCTGCTTGCCTGGTTCATGATTTGAGGCAAAGCTCACGGAAGAGAAGGCGAAGCAGCACGGGAAGAGGAGGAAGAAGAACAAGAGAAACCACGCACTCGCGAGGGTGGGACCAGGCGCAGCGCCAAAAACTACAGGTTGTTTACGTACGCTTTGACTGGCCCCCTTCTGCCTCTCGTCAATCATCCAGTTTCCAAGGACCTCCTTAAGTTCGCACAGCGGACTTGGCTTGTTACTGATATGGTAACAATACGAACTTAAGAGTACATTCTTTAACTGGTTGCATTTTGACGTAAAACCCAATGATATTTAAGCAACGAAGGCACATAGGGGGCCAATTATCTGAGGGCAGTCTGCTGCCTTCAGTACTTCACCTACTTTTTGACTTTTGCGGGAGCGCTTTGTGGCTCGGAGCGCACACAAAAAAATCGATCCTTCTTCCCCAGTTGCGGCGCTAACCGTCGCTTGGAGAAAACGCGGACTTGAAACCGGCCAGTTCTGCCAATATCCGAAACAAAGAGGTTATTGAATCAGTCTATGATGTACAAAATTATCAGCAGGAGGGCCTGTACGAGCTCGTTTACCTGGTATAGAGAGGATTTTGAACCCATTGCTTCACGTTCATGACCAGCCACAGTGTGCGCACTTAACGCCCATCCACCAGTACTCTTTTTTTTCAAATCAAAGCCTCCAATCAAGCCATGCTAGCCGAGGATAAATAAATGCAGCATCACCGCGACAAACCGCACGCAGCGCCGAACGAAGCACTTTGATCCTCGCCAGCCGCCTGCTCTGCTTGGCGCATTTCCGATTCAACCGACTGGCCGAAAGCGGAACGCGAATTAAATCGGGGCCGACGCGCAGCCACCCATTCATTCATCCACGTGACGTGTCGCGCGTGACTAACGGTCATATTAAAGCATATTAAAGCATCAAAGGCTCAGTAACCGATTTCGGAAGAAGAAAAACGAGAGAACCGTACAAACGCATCACCGATATGCACGTCCTCGAGAGAGACGAGCGGCTCAAGCTGGACGCGACGTGCGACCTGATCCTGAGCGACGCGCTCGAGGCCCTCGCGGGCTTCAACGGCACGTTGGACACCGAGCAGTGGCGCACGCTCGGCCAGCGCGACCAGCTCACGACGTACCGCAGCGTGCTCGCTACTACTGGATCGAAAGCATCCAAGTCACCGACCATGGGGAGCAACGGGGGCGGCACGCTGCGCATCCTGGCGACCGGGCACCTCAACAGCTCGCTCGCGCATGTCACAAGCGGATTGTACAGCGACACGAGCCTCGACTACCATGCCCAACAGTGCATCTTCTACGCGGCGCCGTCGACGTCTACATATGGTGAGAGAAAACACAGTCACAACAGCGACAAAGACAACCTTTGCCCCGTGATCGACGCCGCGGTGCTGTATGCCGCCGAGTGCGAGAGTCGCCGCACGCCGTTCCGCTTTGCCGGTGTCAAGTGGTGCGCGTGGCGAACAAAAGACAGTGAGCGTGACCTGCTGGCGTACGAGCGCAGCGGCGTGACGCTGGATAACGAGGGCCGGGAGATCACGTACCACATCATCCAGTCCTTCGACCGGCCGTACGCACTCGAATTCAAGTTCCCCCCTGGTCTGCGCCGCATGAAGCTGTCGGTGTGTTTCCTGTACCGCGAGGTTTGCGAAGACCTGGTCGAGTGCTTTGCACTCGGCGAGTACTCGGCGAAAGGCTCGGGTGTCTCACAGCGCGCCGAAGACACGGCCGTGTCGGATCGGATCTTGACGATCACCAAGGCACTCTCAGTGTACAATGCGAAGCGATTGTCCAGATTAATCGAGAAAAACAGATACCTGCCAATTCTCATGAGGTACGTGGGGTGATACGATGCCATTGTCTGGCGTGGAAGGATTTCAGGAGCTCACATGGTTTTATATCGTGTCTTGTTGTTGCTTTTGTTCATGAATAGCAAGTCGTGTCTTCGATGCGGGACGCGCCGCACCGTGTTCGACCAGCTCCGGAATTGCGGGATCTGCAAGAAATCGATTTGCCGATCATGCCGCAAGGAGAAATCCATTTTTCAGCTCAATGTCGACACGAAGCAACCGGAGCGCGATGTGTTTTGCGCCAAGTGCCTGCTGCGTGCGAATTTGCCCAACACGAAGCCCGTATCGCTCGAGACGATCAAGAAGAATCAGGAACGCGCAGGTCGAGAACGGTCGTCGTCACGGTCAGCGGACAAGCGAGAGATAGGCAGTCAGGGCAGCGGCTGCCGCGGAAGCCAAGACAGTCGATGGAGTCTTGGTAGCAGCACAGCATCAGGGTCTTCGCCGGTGTCTCCAGCCAAGCTAAAGGCACCGAACACGACGCCTGCAAAATTCAATTATGACGCGCTGTTCCGAAACAACGCAGTGGAAAAAGTTCGACGGCCGAGAGCGCGTGCATCCACGCTGCCCACTAAGATAGAGAATGGTAGCAGCCACGCTGACCAGCAGCAGCAGCGATCCGTGGTTTCCGAACGAGCAGCAGCGCCCTCTCTTCTTGTCACGTCGGAGCCTGAAGTCTTGACAGGGATCGAAGTGGATTTGACGGACGACGTCGCAGTGGCCGCGGAGAACCTGCGCAGGACGCAAATCGGGTTGCCTGTGATCCTGGCGGACATCAAGCCGTTGCGTGGCACCCAGCTCGGAGAACCCGTCGATATTGAAACCGGACGAATGAGTGAACCAGACGCAGAAGCAGTCACTTCTCCGGTGAGCACGACGAGACCGTCCTGTCTCGAGTTCTACGCACAGAATGCCGGCATGAAGCCGTCGTTCTCATCTTCACCATCGTCGCCGCCACCAGCGTACTCGGAGAATATGAAGCCGTCTTTTCCATCATCACCACCATCGTCGCCGTCAACTCAAAGTAGCGACCTCCTGTACGTGGGCGCGCACCACGCCAAAGTCGAGCGGCTCTACCATACATACTTGGAGCGTCGAGAGAAAGTGAACACGGACGCAAATGGCGAGCAGCAGCGACAGAACCTGCGCGCGACCATCAGCCACGCTCAGCATCACCAACAGCTCCAGCAGCAGCGTGAAAATGTCGCGCACGCAGCCAATCGCTTCACTCAAGTGCGTTCCAACAGTAATGAACGACGGCATGGCAACCACCAAGGGTTTGAAGATCCCGTCGCCGAGTATTCACGCGACAAGAGCTCGAGGCTCAGTCCACATGCTGAAGCCACGCCAAAGAAGCAGCACGCGTTCCACTTGGACCTGTATGCGCAATTCTGAGCAAGTGCCAGTTTGCGTTACCTCTTTGAGAGCTTCACAGACACACACTCACCTCACCTATACTCTTGCAGCCGCTATCATCATTTATTTGTAAGTTAAGTCAAAACCGTAAAGACAACAAGAAGAGAAACGCGTATCATGCAAACACCATCTAAACTCATACCATTCTGCAGTTGCGTACGTTGGCATTGTCGTAGACGTAGCCTCACATTCTTTCACGGCTACCTAAATGGTAGTAGCGGCGTCGTCGCTGAATTCCTTGATGTACTCGATCCGCGTGGCGTCGTCCAGCACATTGTACATCTCGGCTTCGCTCGGATTGTGCGTCACATGCTTGAAAAAGCGGAGGCGACTCGCCACTGAGAGCAGTTCCTTGTGGTGCTGCAGGAAGTGCGTGATCACGAGCTGACTGGCGGTGAGCGAAGGAGGCGCTGGCGACAATGATGAGGACGATGATGTCGCTGATACTGCTGGCTTGGTATCACCGCTCGATTTCCCTGCGTCTGAGGCATCACGCTTGCGCTTCGCGGTGCCATATCGACCTCTGCCACCTCCGCGCGCTTGCTTTTGTCCAAGTACAGAGGTACCATCAGTGTCTTCCTTCATGGTTCCATCTTCACCGTCACCATCTTCGCCGATGTCTCCATTCTCCGGAACTGCACTCGTTGCCCCTGCGTATTGATCATTAGCGCCGTCGTACTCGCTGCTTCCACCGTGCACTGCTTGCTGATGCGCAGGTTCTTCTACACTCTCCACAACATCGTGCTGCGCACTTGCAACATGCTGCTGCTGCGCATCTGCTGTCACCTGTGCGTCTTCCTCCCCATACGCTTGCGGTGCATGCATCTGCTGCTGCTGCAGATGCGGCTCCGTCATCCCAGCAGCAGTAGCGTACATGATACGCTCGGGGTGCGCTGTCTTTAAATGGCGCAGCGCCGCGCTCGTAGTGCCGCCTTTGAACGAGAACACGGCGTTGCAGTAGTGGCACATGCGCCGCTCGTACTCCTTCCCAAAGTTGTCAACCAGGAGCCGATAGAAGTCCGTATGGCGGTACGCGACGCTCTTCTTCACACGCTCTTCGCGCTGGTCGAGCTGCAGGTTGCCTGCTCCTGCGGCACCTGGCGAGGCGCCAACCGGAGCCTGGGAAGCTCCCGCCAGCATGCCGCCGTGTGCTGACTCGGCGTCGAGGCCGCCCGCGAGGGTGCTGCTGTACGCATCGATGGGCGCACTCTGCTGTGCGATCGCGTGGTGCAGCGATGCGTGGCTCGGGTTCTGCTCATGCGGTGGCGCGTTCACTACTCCCGCATGCGCATGCACGTCCGAGTCGGCCACATTGCTGTTGTCGAGTGCGGGTTTGCGCATGATGTTGGCGCGGCTTGAAGAAGTGCACAGGGGGAGGGAAATGAGCCGAAACGAGCCAGCGCCAAGGAAACAAGCCTGTGTACCGGTAGTGTACCGGTCGGTACCCGTGTGCGCAGATGAGCCGACCAAGCCGGAACGGATTGTGTACGCGAGCGAGCCAAGCTTCGGCTAAACCGGTATACTACCGGTCGGATCTACCTGCTTTATACCGGTATTTTCTGATACAATTACAGACCCGCAAATCGCAAATCATAACAATATGGCTCAAATGGGTACGAATGGGGACGCTGCACGCTACTCAGAAGCAGACGATGACGTAGATATTGGGGGCGTGTGGAGCGCAGCCTGTGATGAACCGATCGATTTACTGCCGCTGGATGCGTTTGGCGCTGCTGATGGGGAGTTCTGCGATCCGCTAGCGCTGCTGGAGTCGAGTGAGACGGACGCCTCGATCGACGAATTGCTGCGCGAGTTGCTGCCAAATGATGTCACAAGCGAAGAAGATGCTGCGTCAACAGTACGGGATGATCTGCGCCAGATGTGTGACCAGAGCATGGAGACTACGTCCAGTACCGGCTGCAATGCTGTGGAGCAAGGTGGCTCTCATGCGATTGTCTGCGCAGGTGAGCTACAGCGTGGGGCCAAGCCACCATCCAAGGATCGGAACCCGACGCGTCAACGCGCCAAGACCGAGATCGAGTACCTTCGCCAGCGTGTCCACGAGCTGCAGGGAGAGCTCCGCCACCTACAGCACAGCAGTAAGTCTACGTGCATGTCGTGTTTGTATTGTGTGTACGATAGGGACCAAATCCCCCCAGTTCTGACCATTGAATGCGTGCTTGTCGGTGCTGAGATAGAGGCGGCGACATTAGCTCCTACGGATGGTAGTGTCGTTGAGACCACATCCCCTTTAGCAGGTACTACCAGCAATTCCAATGCAATGTGGAGGCGGCTTGCCGAGCGGCAACAGCGATTGAGGCACAAGGCCGAGCTGGAGAATGTAAAGCTGAAGGAATCGCTCATGGCGCAACTCCGGCTGGCGCAAAGCCTAGAGAAATTGCTACACAAACGGCCGAGGCTGTGGGTACGTGGTTAAGGGAACTTCTGGGCTCTGTTTTGTGCAAAAAGCACTCTCACACTTCGCCACCTTGTGATTCATTATTGTACGTGTAGACACACGACACCCTCCTCTCCAAGCGATCTTGTAATGCGCTGCGGAGGACTGAGATCATTGGCGACCAGGAAAACGCCGCGATCTTTGAGTCGCTTCTCGCAAAAATCGACCAAAGTTATGCCTGCTATCGCGACGTGCTGCACGAAAACGGACTCATGGATGCCCCATGTGGACATCGTGATACCCGACTCGAGCGCTCGGTTTTCAGACTCGGCCACCTCAGCAACGAAGGCGATGACGATGCTCTTGAAGAAAGAGTGTACGTTGAGCTCACGGATGTGAGCGATATGCCGTTTGGTGTGATGGCTACTTGCGATGGCGCCTGGCGCTGCATCACATCCGGGTACATGCAGCTTCAGCACGACGTGTATCGAGTACGTATGGCCAAGTTTGGCGACACGCTACGCTTCGCAGCATGGACTGACCGTTTGTCCAAACTTACTGTGTTGTGATGTGTGCAGGGATTTGAAGGCGCAAACGACATTCTCGCAGTGAATTACGCCGTGACCATGTCGCGAAGAAGGATGCACGTGGACATGACTGCACACGCAGTCATGAAACGATTCGTTGAAGGCGATCGCGTCGTGTTTGTGTGGGAGTCGATCTCGGATACGGGCGGTTCCCATTGCGCTTCATCTGAGACGCCAGGGCTCCAAGTGGAGGAGCGCGGGTGGACAGTCTTCACATCAAGTGATGCTGGCGCTGTGACGCAAATTCGAACGTGCATGCAGATGAGTCCACTAGTAGTATCCAACTCCTTCGATGAGGGGCGCCAGGTCGGTTTTCTCACGAATTTCGCTCTCGAGTACTTTGGTGCGCAACTGGAGCAGGCGCATGAAGCCATTGAGAGCTTGTTGCTTGACGAATGCACACATTGAACCACTTTCCTTTTTAAACCAAAGTCTCAAACACGTGACGTCAGTGTTTGGGAGCGTATTCTTTTGCGCGCAGCATCGTCATTCCCCAGACTACGTTGTGATTTCGTTTTGGGACGCGCTGCAAGTCGAGCTTCACGACAAGTACTCGGTGGAGCGCTTGCGAAACTTCAAGCGCTACCTTGACACCACCAGCGTCATCGGCGTGGCAGCGTACGTGACCATCACACCTCTTCCGTGTCTTGCTGCCGTCATGCTGCCCGATCTGATCCCATTGGAGCCACCGGAAAGAGGACTCGGCTGCAGCCACCTGTTCTGGGTGCGCTCACTCGTCACGGGATGGATCGTAGCGTTTTCGGCCCTTGAGCAGTGCCGCACTTCGTCGTGCGGCTACCGGCGACGACTGCCCAGATCGCGTTCGTTGCAGTGATTAATGCCATCGGAACCGTGGCATGGTCAATCGCGTTGATGTGCTGGGTTGGATGCCCGGTGCTCTTTATGTTCGCAATGTGCGGCCCGGTTGCATGTGCGATCTTCACCTGCGCGTTCCATCTCGGGTGGCGAAAATACATTAAAGACGATTCGGAACTGAAGGAAGATGTGGACTTGTGCGGTATCCTGATAACAGCTCAGATGGCATTCATCTACATCTATCCAGCATACGCTTTCACTTTCTACAAGTTCTCGGGGTGGCGGCAAGCCACGTTCACGCTCGTACTTCCCGCTATGAAGATCGCGGCAAAGAATGGGATGCGCTACCTGGTCCGCGGCCAAGAAGACGTCCGACCCGAGTTCATTATCTTAAATGTCAAAGTTTTCCATGCGCTCTTTGTAGCAAATTGCCTGCAGGGATCTACGTCGCTTACCACGACAATGGTCTTGATGACGAGAGATTTTCTCCACGCGTGCGTATCGCTGCGCGACGTGAACGCAATCATGAATACGATCCGCGGATCTCTCGACAATGACGGGCGCAATTCCTATGGTAAATGGCGCAGTTGAGTAGCTGAAGAGTCCAATACACAAATCCGCCATTACTTTTACGCCGCGGTGTTCCTTCTCGAGAATGACCCAACATTACAGCGATATGCCTCCATTCGGCTGCACAGTCGCCACTTTGCGTATAATGTATGGCCGACTCAACCGGCTCCAGTTGGTCCAGAACAGCGTTGGGTAAGTGAAGTGAGACCGGGTGAGGTACCAACTGCGGCAACAGGAAAGTCTGGCAACATGTCTCCATGCAGCCACAATGGCGCCAGCAGAGCCGCGCGAAACTCGCGCACAAAATCAAGTCGGATACAAAAGAAGAAAACAAAATCCAAGCAGGTCTCGTCTGCGCCAGTGGCTGCAAACGTGCCTCAACCCGAAGCATTCGCATCGCAGCCGACGAGCTGCTGCTGCTGTCTATGAGCCAGTCCCGTCGCCTTGAATTCGCGCGTCAGATGCTGCGCTTGCTGTATGTGACAGAGTTCCTACTATTGGTGGAGTACGCAGAAGTGATTCCCCCGATTATCTACAGTCAGTGATCATCCCGCATCTTCATTCTCGTCGTCGGTTCAAATTAACATTAACAACCTTGCACCATTTTGCTGACATAGGACTCGCGTGCATGCTGACACCCATTCTATCGCTCTCACTGACGCAATTCGTTTTCTCGTAATCATCGAAGCGGAATCGCTTAGCCGCTGAGAAACCAAGAGAAAAAATACGTTGATGACTTATTTGCTCGTTGCGTTGTGCAGGTGTAACAGAGATGTAACTGAGGTGTAGCCACATTGCGTGAAAAGGCATCAAAAGAATGTGCGGAATGCATGCTTCTACCTACACTTTGCCCTTTAAAGATCCGGTTCCCCATCACCAATTTCACCGGAATCTGATAATGCCTGAGAACAACGAAGAGATCAGGACCATCACTCCGAATTCTCAGTTGAGCTCTTCCCTCCCTCCCTCCTTCCCTCCTAGCGAGAAAAGAACCAAAGGCTTCAACTGGAAACGCACGATAACAGGATGATGGAGATCGCGTCAGAGCCGCAGCACTGCTACGATGGACACGTACGTCCACAGGCCTTACAGCGCCGCGACGGCGGACACGCACGCTACGATGGACACATGTGTCCTCAAGAGCTACAGCTGCGCAATGAAGGACTCGTACGTCGTCATCACGCTGCAAGCGCGGAGAAACAAAAAGCAGCAGCAGCAGCTGCACTGCACGTGCTCACGAACGCAGTTCTCTTGGAGAATATCACCGAATGTATGCTTGGAGTCCCGAAGTTTGTGCTCGATTTTGTGCGCAGCATGGAGCCGAGATACAAACCGACGTACTCGCGGTGGTTCCGCCAATGGCGTGGCGTGCTACCGTTCATGGCGATCCAAGAAAACGATATGCGCGTTCTTAAAGCGCTCTATATCTTGCAACAAGAGCCGTTGTACAGGTCGAACCCAAAACTGCAGTTCCACCGCGTCGTGGTGACGGCAGTCAAGTATGGACGATTGGAGGTTCTGCAATGGTTGCATGAGCAGACGGCCCATGACAAGCAGCTCGTGTGGGATGCCTGGTTGATGCGAGACGCGATTTTGAACCGCCATGTGAACGTCATGGAGTGGCTGAGGAGGAATTGCGGTCCAGATGCGATGCTGAATTGCGGTGTCCAGAATATCGACTGGCGAGAGAGAAGTAGTGCTCTCGGCGTTGTCAAGTGGCTCCATGACCACAGATATCCCTTCACGCCTCGTGAAATGGACCAAGCGGCGAAGTACGGTCATTTGGATGTGGTCCAATTCCTCCACGACCATCGAAGGGAAGGATGCACAGCAAATGCCATGGATGGTGCTGCTGCCCATGGTCATCTTGGAATTGTGCAGTTCCTCCATCACAACCGCACGGAAGGGTGCACTACATGTGCAATGAACGATGCGGCCCAGAGTGGACATCTGGATGTCGTCACGTTCTTGCACACGCACCGCACAGAGGGCTGCACCGAGCGCGCAATAGATAGCGCCGCGATGAACAATCATGGCGCCGTGAT
Source organism: Globisporangium ultimum DAOM BR144 (assembly GCA_000143045.1). Classification (NCBI taxonomy): domain Eukaryota; phylum Oomycota; class Peronosporomycetes; order Pythiales; family Pythiaceae; genus Globisporangium; species Globisporangium ultimum. The sequence goes on from GL376564.1 coordinate 809,466, forward strand.
CAAGTTTCTTGGTCTAAATCGTGACGAGGGGTGCTCACCCGTGATGTTGCTCAAAGTTGCAAAGAATGGCAATGTGGAGACGGTGCGAGCGCTCTGTGAGTACTCAAAACGGGGCTGTCTTGTGGAAGCGAAGCGGGTCGCGACGGCGTGGAGACACACAGCAGTGGTCGCTCTTCTCGATGGCTACATATCTGATCGAGTACGGGGGTCGTGCTCCCTGGAGATGCATTCACGAAATGGACGAAGACGATGCCAGAAGGCTGTCTCTGGTACTGAACGCTACAAATCCAATATTCAGAGCGCACCCAAATGCGAGTGGAGTACGACGGGTATCTTTCGCATGGTGTTTTTCAACTCCACGGGAAGCCAAGAGCGAGTGGTCTTGCCTCCATCGTTGCATCGCTCGAACTCGTTCTGTCCCGTATGACAAGAAATCTGCTGCTTATTTGTGAGATGTGCTCCGAACAGGCATGTGCATTGGTTCTCGGCGTTTTATGATAGTGATATTGCCGGAAAGAAGCGAGCGTGTAAGTAAACCAAGTTTGTGATTCCTGATCATCCTCATCGTGATGCGCTTGTGATCCATCTCTATATTTAAGCGCATGCATTCCATGCCAGGTATCTGCGTATCGTGCCTACCTTGTCACCGTAAGCCCTGCTTAGTAGTAAATACTGAGCGTTCGGTGGTGCGGTTGAAGCGAATCTTTGTTGTCTTCACCGATCTGCCACAAGAACCAGTCGAGCTCGATAACTTTGAGCTTGTGGCCACGCACCTCCATCTGCTGGTGGATCAGCTCAACCGCTTGGATCGTCGCCGCGCGGATTTCCAGCTCCATCTAGTCGTATTGTTGGGAAGGAAGAGGCATAGAAATGAACCATTTTTACTAAGCAGCGTGTAATCGCACAAAGCCTGGCGTACCTCACTTCCGGATGTGATTTCCGTCTTACTGTCGACAAACTGTGCCAGCTCGTCGCTGTACATCATCACACCTTCCGGTCGAAGCACTTGAGGCACGCGGTAGTCGGCTGCAAAAACATGGCAATTAGCTGTTTGAGTACAATGCTGCAGCTTATAAATCCTGTTAGCAGCAAATGACGCACCGAACATTGTGAGTTTGGCGATATCATGGAACGAAGCGAGACCACTGCTTCGGCGTCCATATGCAGCCCAGACATCCCCGACCAGAATCTGAGCGCGCTTGTAGAAATGCACCTGCTCTCCGCGGTACACTGCGTGGTCACGGAACCCTGGGAAGTATGCCAAGATCAAGCGAATGGCTTCAACGGCGGACCCATTCGCGTGCTTGATCAGGTTCAGCGCCTGGCCGTCAAAGAAATGCAGCAGCACTTCGCCCAGTTCTTGCACTTTGCGCTTCCGCTCTTCAAGCTGAGGCGGTGTGAATGGGTGGAACCACGACGTCAGTGTCTCGCTGTCCACGCGCACAAGGTTCGCAGCGTCGAGCGCATGCGTGTCCTTGAGCAGTGCGTTCTTCAAGCCTCGCGCCAAATGCTCGTACTCCATACTAAGGCGTCACAAAAAAACACCAATCAATCAGCCACACAACGTCACAGTAGCATGTACTTTGAGCTACAGCTGCTAGAGAGAATGACCGTACTTTTCCGTCGGCCAGAAGCAAAAGTTGAGCGCGTCCATGACAAACACGTATTGACACGTCAACGGCCCATCTTCGGCGACATCGCCAAAGTAGTGGAAATCACCGCTGTCCCACGTCACGAAGCCCTGCTCGTCGTTCTCCAAGCGATCGCCCTGATATTCCAGATCATGCAAATGAATATAGTCCATCAGCATATAGAGAGGTGCATGTTAGGAGTTGTCCACATCTCGTTATGCAAGCAGAGTGTGCTTGGAAAGATGACGAATAGACAACAGCGTGTGCCGTCCGCAGCCACACATTCAGTTCAGACGCGCTCATACCAGCTTTGCTGCGAGCTTCGCGACTGCTGCTGCATCGATGCGCACGTGCGTGGCGTACTGCACGACGCGCGCTGTGGACTCGCGCACCAACGCCGTCGGATCCATCATTGATTGTCTAATCGGCTTTGACCCATTCGTCGCCATCATGCGCTCCTCAACAACATGTTTCGAACATTTAACCGACGTATAAATGCTCTAAATCACGTAAATACGTAGTGTACACAGCTACCATAAATAATTTCATTCTAACAGAGCTGCAAACAAAATACCGCATATAGACATAATATATATCGTGAATTACGCAAATAGACAGCAAGCATCATTTTTGCCACTTCAGCTCATTTCAGTGTAGATCTGTGTGCGACGAGATGATGAGAATGACGAGCTCCAGCGCCAGGCGACGACGCTCCTGTGTGGCGATGCTGCTGGTGGCGATGACGACGATGCTGCTTGCCACTGCGCTCGCTGTGGCGCAGCACGTAGACGATGCCGCGACGCCGCAGCCGACCTACGAGGACGACAATGGCAACGCGGACGACGCCGCGCAGGAAATGGTCGCCGAGGACGCGAACTTTGACCCGTACCAGGAGCACGAGAACGTCGCGCCGTTGATCCCCGCAGCGGCCATCGCGAACGAGGTGCCGCAGCCCTCGGACCACACGACGTACGAGCCCAAGAACCGGAAGGTCGAAGTGTTTGACTTTGATCCGTCCGAGGGGCTCACATTCTATGTCGGCGCGGGCGACCGTGAGTGCTTCTTTCAGGACGCAAAGTTCACGGGCGATGAGATCAGCGGCGCGTATGTCGTGTCGTCGGCCGATTCACATATCGATCTGGAGGTGAAGAACCCCGAGGGAGCGACGATTTACCGCCGCTTGGGTGATGCCGAAGGCCAATACGAAGTCCATCCATCGTATGTGCACCTACTCTACTCTACATTCTGGGCATCTCCCCGCCTTGCATTGGGATTATGGTGATTCTGAGCATGCTAGGCGTTTTTAAAATGGTTGTAGGATCGTTGGTGTGCATGAACTGTGCTTCATCAACGCTGACTCGGACGGAAAGCTCGTGACACACGTGACCAACACGCTCAAATCGCAGCATCCTGTTGAACGAGGTAGGCTTCTTTTCTAGTTTAGGCTAACCCCTCAGGAGTGTGCCTCACATCTCTTTCTTCTTGTTGTGATTCACCACATAGAACACGTGAGTGTGCTCGCCAAGTACGCGTCGCACCTGGATATTCGTCTCGGGGAGCTCGAATCGGAGCAGCGCTTGCATCAAATCCGAACCGAACGCCACATCAAAGGTAAGCCATAGTAAATTTCCTATTCGTATCGACTTTGGACCGCTCTTGTGCTGACTTGTGTGCTGAATACGGTGGTACAGTGGAAGAAAGCACGAGCAAGCGCGTGTCGTTCTACGGCACGCTGGAGTGCGTCGTGTACTTGCTGATTTGCTTTTTCCAAGTGTACTACATCAAGAGTCTGCTCGATAACCCCAGCAAAGTGCGCTCGTGGGTCTAACATACTGACGAGTGAATGAGAAGTCAACGTCGTGAAAGCAAATCTACTGAGCAACGATACAAAATACACATCGAGGAACAGTGGAACAGAGAGGCTTTGCTGTCATGACTACTGGTGCTGACTATTACTGCGGACCCTACTGCAGGCCCGCGTCCAATTTCTTAATGTACTCCAGGTCGGGCAGGTTCTGTTCGGGACGATAGCGTGCCCAAAGATCTCGAAACTGCGGACTCAGACCATGTCTCTGGTGTCCACTTGCGTCTTCGTACATCCACAGCAACCCATGAGCGACGCCTACAACGAGATACACAGCAATACAAGAAATACTCAGTTAAAAAAGTCCAAAGCACTCCGCCAAGCAGCTCAGCAGCATCCATACTTACACTCTAGTTGCTGCGAGGACAGACCAAGCACGCTCCACCACGGATCATTCGTGTCCGTGGCGACGTTCGGACTCACGCTGCATCGATAGAGACACGAGATGTACACGGCGCCGGTTGCTAGTTCCGCAGGATTGAACGCGAGACAGAGTCCGCTCTTGATGGCGTCCGACAGTAACAGGAACGCAAGTTCGCGGATATCGTCGTACGGAATTGAAGGGTGGATCGCCTCGAGTGCAAACACCTTCACCATCGCGCGCGCGACGTACGCGAATGGCTGCGGGATGCCGATGTCGAACGAGATCGTTTGCAGCAGAATGCGCTCAAGCAGCAGCACCTTCGACGCCGTGGTCTCGACTTCGCCCACGTCGATCACCTCGAGCAGTGCGTGCAGACAGTCCAAGTGGCGCGCGTTTGCGGCCTCGGGGTCGTTCCCGAGCGACGCGCTCATCTCGACAACCTTCCCTGCAGAGTTCTTTCGTCGACTGACTGACGTCATCGATGGTGGCTGGCTCCGCGGTCTGCCATTAGCACTGCCGGCAATATTCCGAGTATCGAGAGTCGGTCGCCTCTTACTGCTGCTTTTCTTCCGGAGCTCGTCCCGGTCCGGGTGCTTGCACAGCAGCAGGTACAGCGCACACTCGGTCAGCAGTCGCACTTTGATGGGGAATTCCTCGGTCTTGGCCGCGAGAAAGAGCGCTGCCGTCGCGAGCAGGAACCGGTCGTGCTGCTGGAACGAGTGCAGCATGTAGAACCGCTGCACGTACAATTGCGCCGCGACGGTGGGCGCGTCCGGGATCTCGACAATCGCCGCGAGGTCTTCGACGAACTCGCACGTCGTGCGGCGCAGCTGCTGCTCGACGTCCCAGGGGATCTGCGACGCCGTGGGCGTCACATCAGAGTATGGCGCATGGTCATCGCTCTGTGGTGGCGTCTGCGATGCAGCAGAGCCGCTCGGACGCGCGAGGACGAACGCGCGGAACGCCGGGAAGACCCACTTGTCCAGCGACTCGATCGCCATGTTTCAATGCAAGAAATAACGCTCTAGCAGACAATTGCATAATGACCTTTAGGATAAATGTAGTATGGTATTGTTATTGCAGCCAATGAAAGGATGAGGATAATAATTTTTGAGTTGTGAATGGTCGATACGTACAAGTGTTCTGGGCTGATGCTATTGAAAAATGACAAAGCAGGAATCGAGGCGATTAGAACATCCACTTTATTGCTTTGACTTGACCGACATAAAACGCTACGGATAACCATCAAACTTCGAGTGGCACACTTGGTCTTGAAGAGATCGACCCTTAGTAGTCGTCGTGGCGCAAGCTACGACGAGTTGCAGTCGACGCGCTCACTTTCTTGGACTGTCCATGGAAGTCGTCACTTGGGCTTCGGCAGTCGCTTCACCTTGGTCAACACGACCTGACTTTGCCGCAGTGACCTCAAGTGAGGTTTCGGAGGTGGGAATGGTCGCGGCAGGAGCATTCGCTGTAGAATCCTCACTGGGGGCTTGAGGTTCAGCGCCAGGTGTAAGCGCTAGTGATGCGTTTTCGTCAACTTCTGCATTAGCACCAACACCAGCTCTTCCACCGACTCCAGCACTGACACCAGCTCGAGCTCCGAGACCAGCACCGACATTTACGCCAACGCCAGCTCGAGCTCCGAGACTTGCACCAGCAAGAGCGCCAGCACCAACGCCAGCTCCAACGCTAGCACGAGCGCCAATACCGGCTCCAGCTCCTACGCCAGCACCAAGACCAGCACGAGCTCCAAGCCCAGCGTTGGCACCGACACCAAGATCTGGGTCGAAACCGACGAAATCTGGATCTGCAACATCTCCGACGCCTGGGATGAACACTCCATTCACTGGGTCAGAGAATTCATAGCCTTCGTCGTATCCAAATGCCTGCGCAGCGTTCGCCACTTGAATCTCTGCGGTCGCGTCACTCGTGGTCACCGCCAACCCAACGGCAACTGCAGCAAAGAGACTCGAAAACTTCTGACTTGTCAGCATCTTGGAGCAATGTAGTAAACGAGGCACTTAGTAGAGCAGAGCAGTTTCTTGGACGAGAAGGATGAATGCTGTCTTGCTCGCTGAGGCGCAAAAAGGATAATGAGCTCTCCGTGCCGCGATTTCGCAGACTCCTCTCATTGATCCAGTTACTCCACAGAGGCGAAGATCAATGGTTTAGCTCTGGCGGTGATGACCACCTCTTGAAACTATCGTGCGTCATCCCAGGGCGTTTCCATGTGGTCGTGCATCTGATGTGGACACTAGTCACTCTTCTACAGGAGTTGTGTGGCCCTGCATGGACTCTGAGTAGTAAAAGCGTACGCATCGATAACCGATACTAGTATGTATAAAGCAACGCCCTTTGCTGGTCATGAAAGCATCTGTAGTAGTTTGGCAGCACTTGCCGATGGTCAACCAACCAAAAACTCGTGTATCTTTTCAGATGACGAACACCGGAATCGTTTTGGGACCTTAGTGTCACTCTGCTAAGTGCGCACACGAACTTAACTAAACACCTCTCAGTCTCATATCAAATAGTCTCATGAATAGAGGTCACACTGTGAAACGAACGTTCCAGAGACACGTTACACTCCCGGTCACCAACTGGCACCTTCGCGCGACCTCGCATGTCCATTGTGAGTGGCTGGTGTGATATCGAAAGCGCACAACAGGCGGATCCGATCGATCGATTTCCACACGATGCTGCCTCGCGCGTTGCTGCGGAATGCCGTGGCGCTGCGCAGCACGAGCCGCCTCGCCATCGCGCGCTTCTCTTCACCCGCTACAACCACAGGCGCCTCATCCTCCGTGTTCAGCGCCGTGGGCCGCGATGTCCCGTTGAACGTGGTGTCTCGTCAAGCGCGACGCCAAGCGCGCAAGCTGGAGAAGTCTGCCGGCGGGCTGGGGAGCGCGCCTGCCACGAAGGGCGTGCGTACGTCGTCGCTGCCCAGCAAGATCTCGTTTGCGCTGCTCGCCGGTAGTGTCTCGGGCTCGGTGCTGTGGCACTTTATCCTGGACGAGGCGACGAAGAAGAGCATCACGGACATCCTCGGCGCGACGTTCCTCGGCGACATCTACGCGCTGGCGGCCACGAAGGTGGAGGATCTGTTCCGCCCATTCACGGACCCATCGCGCGAAAAGTTGCTGCCTGTAAGTGTTTATGAAAGTCCGCTATCAAGTCGCTGCTGTGGCGTCTGATTGTGCTAACGGCCATATATGTGTGTGAATGAATGTATCGTTTTCTACAATAGGACTGGCCAATTCCACAAGTTCCAGCGGATACGCCACCGGTTCCAGTGCTCGTGCTGGATCTGGAAGACACATTGGTGCACTCGGAATGGAGCGTACGTAGAACTCGAGGCTGCTGCTCTTGTGTATTATGCTGATTGCCCACGTACTGACGGGGTTGACTATGTTATTGTGTTTGTTAGCGAAAGCACGGGTGGCGCCACGCGAAGCGTCCGGGCGTGGACGAGTTTTTGGAAACGCTCTGCCAGGTACACAAAGCGCCTGCTAGTTGCTTAATAATCGTATGGAAGCTGACTTTGTGTCTTCTGCTTGTACGTGCTTGCTGGATGGATGTCTTCTTTTGTGGCAATAGTACTACGAGATTGTGATCTTTTCGCAGAACCCGATGGCTGAGGAAGTCGTGATGAAGCTCGACCCAAAGGTATGCGTCTGTGCAGCTCCGTCTTACGCCATCCCACGCCTCTAACCACTGTGTATGTGCATTGCTTTGTGTCCGTCGCAGCAATGCGCGCTTCACATTCTCTCGCGTGATGCAACGCGTTACCTCAAGGGCGCGCACGTCAAGGACCTCGCAAACTTGAACCGCGATCTGCGCCAAGTGGTGATCGTCGACGACGACCCCGCGGCGTACCAGCTGCAGCCGGAGAACGCGATCCCGATCAAGCCGTTCACTAACGGCAGCGCGCGCGACGACCGCGAGTTGACTGAGTTGATCCCGTTCTTGAAGGCATTGGCGTCAGAGCGAGTCCCGGATTTCCGAACCGTGCTGGGGGAGTTCCGTGACGAAGACGGCGTGATCCGAGACCTGCCGTCGCGATACAGCGCGCGCGTGCGAGCGCTCGAGATGCAGAAGGAGCAGGAGAAGCAGAAGGGCCTCGGCGGCTTCATCCGCGGTCGCCTCTCGCATCGCCCACCGACCGCGGGCGGCGTCGGCATGTAGAGAGAGACGTGAAGACAAAGGCCCAAGTTGTCACCATGCGTTTCAACCGTTTGCACCTGTCTGTAAAGCAAAGGAGAGGGAAACTAGGAGATAAGAAAAAAAAGCAAGAAAATATACACTTACTACTTACACGCACGTTAGGAGATAAAATGATAGTGTGGCCCGGGGACGCGAACCAGCTTCTAAGTGTGTCTTTTACTCGGTGTTGCAGAGCAGACTCACACCACGCAGCCCCCAGTGGCGCGGCGGTCTCCCCGGCGGACATTTCATCGTGACTATAAATACAAAATACCGATCCGTGCGCGTCGCGTACTTGTAGCACGGACACTCGAAGGGGCCCGCCGAGCCGTAGAGCTCCTTGCGGGATTTGAGCTCCAGGTCCTTCGACATGCTATTGACGTGCAGCACGGGCAGCGACGTGAACAGCTTCTTTGGCTCGGACTCGGTGATCGTGCCGTCCTGTTTGCTCCACGTCGCGCCTTCCATGAATAGCCCGTAGATGTACACGCCTTCTGTTGGCGGCGTGCGCACTTGCTCTGGTCGCTCAAACTGCGTCACTTCAGTATGGTACACGACATCGTCGAGTGCCCACTTGTCCGTTTTCGAGTGCTTTCGCGTCACTTCCTGCTTCATCGCCGTCAGCATTCCCTGAGGGTTGAAAAAGCCCGTGAGCCAAAAGCAATTGGGCCGACGCGTGTTTAGCCACGTTCGGCTCTGCTCATCACGCGAGATCAGCGACGAGAACCACAGTCCCAGTGTTGGCAGGATCCACGAAAACTCGTCACCAACGGACGTCCGCAGCCACGATGGCGGCACTTTGGCGTCAAAGATTGCATCGAGCGTCCAACTCAGCTCCTCGGTCATCACGACTTCACCGCGGATCGCCATCTGCAACTGCTCGAGCATGCTGCGCACTTTCGAGATCACACGCTGCAGCCGCTGGATCTCCTGGAACAGGAAAATGTTGAGCGGGATCGTGAGGCCACCGAGTTTGTTGATCTTGGCCTTGTAGTCGTCTTCAATGTAATCTTCAGGGAGACGGTCAAGCAGCTCTTTCGCTTTGTCGCACACCACATCTTCGCGGGAGATACCCGAAGAACCACCACCTCCCTTGGGTTGCGTGTCTCCGAGCGTGCCGAGCAGCGAGTTCACTTCTTTCACTCGGTACGTGAGATCGGCATTCGGATGCAGCCCAAAGATCTCGGGCGAGTCCACCTCGGGAAAGTTGTGCAAGAAATTGCGGTAGTCGTCAATGTTGTCTGCGACGGGGATGCGGTACGTGAAATCGTTCGGAATGCGGAAGATCGGCTCGGCTGGATTGTAGCTGAAATTTGGCGAACACGCTTCGGGGGTGAGGCACCACTCGGTGTAGAAGTTGAACAGCCGGCGATCCATGTTGTCTGTGATCTTGCCGCCATACTGCACTTCGGCGACCATGTACTGCAGCGTCGGCCACGAAATCGGACCATTGTATAAATGCTTCTCCAAGAAAATGGTGCACGCTGACAGATCGCCATTGTTGTATTCGTACGGAATGCCCCAGCCAAGCGGACCAAATTTCTTGCGCTCAATGACGAGCGAGTGCAAAAAACAGAGATCGAAGAGCAACTGACGCCACTGACTCGTCTCCACACGCTCCAGTTTGTCTTGATCGACCATGACTGTATACGAACGCAATAGACCAGCGCGCAGACCCTGTGGAGGTTCATTCGTGACCTTCGTTGACATCTGCAGCAGACCAAGAGGGAAATCGTCGTTCGGCAGCGCTGTCAGGAACAATCGGAAACCCGGGTCCATCGTTTCGCTGAGCTTGATCATGATCTCCTCCATTTGCTCCATTAGCTCCAATCCCAACTCGCAGTTTTGCAACAGCACCCACGTGCCGTTGACAACAGCAGCGTTGATTGCCTTCAGTGCGACTGGCTCCTGACCTTCGCCCATCGAGACGACAGCAGGCGACGGGTGTTTCCTCTTCCGAGCCAATTGCTCGATACTCTCAGTTGGGTCTGCACCAATCGAGAGCAAGAAAATGACTGGTGTTTCTGCTCGCATCTCAGCGAAAATGCTGTCGATTGTATCCGTGACGGGTTCGACGTAGCGCGGCCCCATCTGCTGCGTGTTACGAATAAACTCTTTCGTGCTCAAGATCGTTCGGTCCATACGCAACGAACGCACGAGCAGGAGCTTCAGGTACGGCCCAATCGTTTCATTTTCAGCGATGCGAGTCTCGTAGTCCGGTATCATAACGGTTTCCGGTTCGTTGTCTTCGTACCAGCGTCGCCACATCGCTTCGTTGGACGACATCTCATGTGGTAAATTCGAAAAAAACTTGCAGCTTTGCGCTAGTTCGATCACGTTCAGCCACGACTCGTTGGATATCCACGAAAACGGCTTCCGTCGAACCGAGTTGATGTCCAATGCAGCACCACCACGAGTCAACAAGATGACTTCTTCGCGCGTGAGCAAGCTGTCGGTGACAAGGATCTTCATCGTCAAGAGCAGCACAAACGTCAGCTTGTCGCGTTCGTAGAGCCCACGATTGATGTACCGATACGAGATGTACGTCATCGTCTCAATGATGTTCGCAACACGTTTCGATGCCAAGGCGGCTTTCTCTGCGATATCCATCGACCGCATGAACAGTGCCAAGAATTGGTTCAACGACGTTTGGTACATGCAGTTGATCAACGAGGTCTCGACAATCGAAAAGTACAACACTGAGCCTCGTGTCGCGACGGGGCGGAACTGTTCTCGCTTCTCGTTAATCGATTTCCTCGTATCGGCTGCAGCGATCAGCTTATCTTTCACTTCAGCGGCCTTTTCTTTCGTGTTTGCGAGCACGCCGATAAGTTCTTCGTCCTCGAGAAGGTTGCCAGTGTTGGACGTCAAACGTTCCAGCAGCGACGCATCCAGCGCAAGCAGCGATTTCGTATTCATATTCACATCTTCTAGCACCTGTGCGAGCTGCTCCTCCAACGCCTTTTGTTCTTTTCCGATAACACGACCCAGCAATTGCTCTTCAAGACCTTTGATCGTGACAGTGAAATCAATGACTGTCGTCTTTGCCTGGAGCTCTGGCCCAAAATGCGGATTCGGCAGTCGAGTGATGAAATACATCGAGAACGCAGGATTGAACTCCATGTTTTTGTCCGACACGTTGATCGACATGCTGCGGCCCTTGATGATGATCTGTTTCTCGAGCACGGGATCAAGCATCGGATCAATGTCTTCTTCCACGCCCGTGACGATCAGCGCTCTTCCTTCACCCATGCAAAACTCGAGCTGATCTTTCAACTTTGGGTGATTCAGCGTTGTGGTGCCGTAGCTCGGCACGCGCTCAATCTCCTTGTTCTTGATCCAGGAAAGCGCTTGCCCCTGCGGATCGACCAGCAGTGGGTATCGCGACGATCTCGTGACCATGATACCATTCTGGATAGAGAGGGAATCTGTCGGCAGCCCCTGCATGTTCCAGTCACCAATGGTACCGATATCAACCAAGAAGTTGATGACGTCAATATCCACTGTCACAGGCACACTGCGCGTCTCGCAGTCCGGAACGAACTTGCTTTGCACCATATACGTGCGGAAGTCCTGGTTAAACGGTCCACAGTACGACACGAAGGCGCACGCGACCGCACAATCACCCACCAGTCGGCGCTTTAAATCCGCAAAGTTGTTGGAATCGTCTGTCCAACGCACGCGTTCGCCTGCGAGACCATTGATCAGATCTGATGCTTGCTGCATTTTCCGCGCGAGAGCATTCGCACCATCTTCAATGCGCTTCTTCTCAGACATCTGAGCCTCAAACATATTCTGCAATTCGCTCAGCCGCTCTTTGCACTTCGACAAACGCAGCTCGGCTGCATTCAGCGCTTTGTTGGCGGCTTCCATCTGGCCTTCTGCGATCATCAACGCCTCGAGCTTGGGTTTCACAATTTTGGACGCCTCGTGGTAAAATTTCATCGCACGCACCCATGTGCACAGCCCTTCGGCTGCAAGAGAAGCGTTTTTGGCTACACTCGGCAAGAACCCCTCGAGTTCCATGTATGGAGCAAGAAATTCAATCGTTTCTTCGTTGATCATATCCTTACCGACTGCGCCAAACGTCTGCACGTTTTTCAAAAAGTTGGAATCACTCATCACACTCTGCGCGTACGGGGAAAACGACGTCTCAATAAAGTCAATCTCCTGCTTCGCGACGTTCAGTTTCGTAGGCTTGACGACGCAGAGTTGGTTCTTGAACAAAATCAGCACGCCATCGAACACGAGACGAATGATATCGGCAGGTTTCGCCAGCTTCTTGATTTCACCGATATGCGCCGGCTTGATCGAGTCAATCGCTGTCTCGGCTTCTTCAACAAACGGCTTTGCCTTTGCCAGATCTTTCTCGCACAGCTCCTTTTCGGCCGAGATTCGTGCCGCATCTTCCTCACATTTCGCCTTGATTTGCGCGACTTGGTCACCTTCTTTGTGGGCTTCCGCGGACGACACTTGCAGCGACTGAAGCATGGTGTTTGTTTCCTCGGTCGCCTTCTGCAACTTGACTTGCTCGTCAGCGAGCACGATCGACATCGCACGAACATCTTCGGCGCCTTGAATGAGTTTCTTCAAGCCAAGGTTCACGCGCTGCTCTTTCACTTTGATTTCCTCGAGCTTCACACTGTACATTTTCTTGTACGACTCGATAAAACTCAAGTACGACTTCGGCGTTTGATAGACACGTCGACGCATTTTCTGGAAGTACTCTTCACAGAGATCCGTCACAATACGATGCACCATGCCCATATGAGTCATCAATGCCAGCTTTGTGGTCGCATCGCACTCCATCGGGTAGTCCTGGATGAAGCCTTTCGACACAGCGATAAGCGCATCCTCTGGCCACGGCAAAAACCAATCGATGGTCGGTCCACTGATCAAACCTGGGAACTTTCGAGCGCGATCAGCAAATTTCGCATTCAGTGGAGACATGCAGAGCACAACGTGAAGGTTGTCGCGCACACAATCAATAAAGTACTGCTTCAAGTTGGCTTGGGTTTCAGCCTGACCGGGTCGTTCTTTCACAAACGAGTTTCTCAGATCCGCAGTCATCGCCATCATTTCATCCTTCGCAAACAAACCGGCGACTTCACCTGTCATCAAGATCGAGTTGAGCAGCTCCAAGAAGATCTCATTCTTGATTTCGGCATCCGTGAACAGGAACGTTGTGGACTTTCGCTGATGACCAGCAGACTTGTACAAGGTACGAATATCTTCCATGAACGAGTTGGTGTTGTATGTTTTCGTCAAGACGACTTGGAAGATCGCAGAGCCAGACATGTACGAGGCGAGACGAGTCAGAGACTGCTTTCCAGAACCGCCGACGCCCACGAGCAACGCAGAGCCACGAGGCATGTCAAGCAAACGCGAAATACGCAGCAGATGGCCTAAGGCATCGTCGAAGAGCACGAGGCGCATGCTTCGCTGCGGAAAGTCCGTGTTGTACTTCTCCAGGAATTCCAAGACGCGCGATCGAACATCCTCAAGCTGACCACCCGGTTCATAGATCTTCAGCGCAGCGTCCGCAATCGCACCATCTTCGTCTTCTTCAGCGTCGCGCAAGAAACTGACCATGTTGTATTGCTGGCGACAGAACACCTCCAACTCGTCACCATAGTGGTTTTTGACCAACTCCTTCATGTAATTACTGTAGATCTCTTTGTCCTTATGATTCGTGAGTTTATCACAAAACACGCGATCACACTCGTGCTTCCAAGTGAGCAGCACGACCTGCCCTGGTTCCATCTTGGCGAGTTTGCCCTGCACCACACGAATGCCACCTCCACTGGTGAACGTTTCGGGTGGAGTCAGCAAAATGCCCTGGAATACACGACTGAGCTCACGCATGTTGAAAATGTAGTGGAATTTCGCTGGCGTCGGAAGTAACTTGGCCTTCATGAAGTTCCACAAATCAATCGTTGCACGGGTAAGCTTGCCGACAATTGTGAGTGTTTCTTTACTGTACGTATCTTTGTCAAAGCGGCCCGCCAGCATTTGTCCGTAGATGTCATCGATCGATGTCAACGACGGAAGAATCAAGTTAAAGATGAAAAACTGTCGCTTGAGACGATTCGGGATATCATTGCGTCCACCTCCTGGATGCCCCATGGCGCCAACGTACTGCAAATCTTCACACACTTTGAAATCGCCACGACGGTCTTTCGTGAGGAAGCAGAAACCACTCAGTTCAATGATCATTCGCACGATCTCTAGTGTCGGTTGATCACCCCAGGCATTCACGAGCGGCATACTGAGATCGTCCAAAAACACCGTCATCTTCTTGCCTCCAGGAGGACCAAAGCTTTTGCCCCCGCGCTTATCCAGTTCGGATTCCACGGCGTTCTGGAACATAAATGCTGTGGTCGCACTCGAGAAGTTGACGCGCTTGATCATCATGTGGTCGGGATTGAGATCGTTGAAAAACATGAGTGCCGACGAAGTCTTCGCCGTACCAGGGCCACCAACCATCAACACTGGTTTGCGTTGCTTGTGTAGATTTTCAATGAGATACAAAGTACGAACGGAATCCATCGTTGGTACGAGCAGGTTGGAGAAATCGAGCGTCTTGGAGTCCTTCGGGTAGTCCCATTTTGGTGGGCGCCACACTTTCCATTCGTAGGTTTGAGGATGCACAAAGTACTCGTACACCGTCTGACCAGGTTCGCATTTCGGAAGCAGCATGTTGTCGTCGTATTGACGGAGCCACTCGTCAAACTTGTTTCGATCGTCTTGTTCGAGAATTGCACCAAGCGACCAGCAAATGCAGTACAAGTAGAGCTTTTCAAACTGGATCGCCAGCTTCGCTGGATCTTCCGATAAGTTTAGGCCGTGCTCCCCGAGAAGTAGACCCGTCAAGAGGTTAAAAAGTCTAGACGCTTGTCCAACACGCGACACGGGCATCACGCCGTTTGTGTTGCGATTCAAGTAGTCAAAGCAATGGCCGGGGTTGATCGGCGAGTTTTCGCCCATGTACTTCATGAAGAGGTCCCGCAAGATCTGCTGTTGTGACGCCGGTCGCTTACGAATCCACGCTTCGACCACAGGTGCCCAATCCAAGTCAGTATCACTGATAAACACAATGCCAGCACGCGAAACCGTCGCAGGACTTGCATTCACAAGCGTCTCAACCTCGAACATGAGCTTCACGTTTTCAGTCATCGGCATGCGATCACCATTTGCAAGAGTCAAAATCTTGTTATCGTCCAGCACCGTGTTCAGATCTTCAATCCAAATGGCATCGACGGGACCATCGCAGACCATCCACGTGATGAACTTGTTGGCCTTGTTGTTAAACTTGGACCACATTGCTGCAAACACGCCGGTCGTCCATTCGCCAGACATGGGATCCACTTCACCGTACATTTCTGCAGCGCGAATAGCCTTGGGGTTGAGCTTCGATTGCTTGTGATTAATCGAGGTCGTGACCATCAATGCCTGCATCAACATGTCGAACGTTTTGGTCTTTCCGCCACCGGTGGGTCCCACCAGCATGATACCGTGGCGCACAAGTTGAGTTTCATAGAGCTGAATAACTTTGTTGAACCATCCAGGGTGGTCCACGAGACCGGCTTTTTCAATCTCAGCTTGCAACGCGAGCTGAAGTTCTGGATACGACCCTTTTGGAGGGAATTGAACCGTCGGGAACAAATCCGCAAGCAAGGATAGGAACAACGGCACATCCTGGGCAACCAGCTTGGACAAGTTCATATCTCGAAGCGTCTGGTACAGCAACTTTGCTTCAGAGTCATTGCGGTTGTCTCGTTTGATCTTACCAGCACTTCGAAGCACGGCAAGAATGTTTCGCAGTCCCCAATCGTAGTGCTTTTGTGCAGAGAGCTGCTCTTTACACGTGTTGTACAGAATGAAGAACTTCTTCGCGAGATCCTGGTAGTCGGAGTACCCAACAGAACAGAGCTTCACCTTCATAATAATCTCAAAATCAGGAACCATCATCGCCACACCACGGAACAATGCTTTCAGATTTTCTGGCAATTCTTGACGACCGGCATAACCAGGATTCATTGTAATGAAGAAGCCACAGACTGGAGAGAGCAGGATGTTCTGTGGATCACCGGGGAATTGGAAAAACTTCGTGCCAGTTTTCTTGGCATTTTGAATCGCAAGCACTTGCTGAGCCACGACAGAGAGCACAGGAAGCTGAATTCGGTTAAACTCATCGAAACAGCCCCAAAGACCACCCTGGCAGAGACCCTTGAAGATTTTCGCACAATCTGTGTACTTCTGCTGATCGGTACAGTTGGTCACAACGACGTAAATACCGAGCGTTCGGCCGAGATCTTTGACCGTCTCCGTCTTCCCCGTACCAGCAGGACCAGCTGGAGCACCACCAAAATACATACCAAGTGCTTGGGCCAGCGTGATGTAGCATCGATCCGTCAATGGCGTAACCACGAGACGCTCTTTCGAGCCCAGGTACTCGTACTGGTAGTTGAAGTCGACGTCCGTAATCGAAATCACGCACGCACCATCCGCATTGAACTCGTCCGAGTTTCCAGGTCGCCAATAGAAACGCGCTTGCTTGAGCCATTCGAAATCGTTCGGGTCTGAGATCTTTTTCTGTTTGTACAGAGTCGCCAAGTCAGTCATCACGTCTCGTTGGTGGACGTGAATGGTCACAAGAGTTTCAATCTTGATACGATTTTGCTTGGAGCCCAAGTCCGTCAAACACCAATTCGACAACTCTGTCAGTACCAACGCTTGCTTCGTACTGGTATCCTTCATGATATTCTTCTTTGCTCGACACTGCTCGAGAGCCGTCTGGATGTCGGTCGTCCACATGAGTTGAATCCCAAGCAATGAAAATTGCGCAATATAGCGATCGACAAACTCACGCAGTCGCTTCAAGTCATTACCGACAACGCCAATGTCGATTGCACTCTGACGACAGATATCCTTCATCGTGATCTGCATATTGCGCAATAACGTGGCAAGCCAGTCTTCGATGTTCCCCTGAGCCTTCACAATTTGTGAAAAGCGCACTTCTTCGACACCAGACATCATCGTATGGATCAACGTCTTGTCTTTCTTGTCGTGATACACTTTTTCGATCGAGTCGAAGACCTTTTCATAATGCTCGTTCATACTCAGCGGATCGCTACCTTGCGATAGAATCATCAGCAAACCTGGGTTCGACACAAAGTAAAAACGAGGGAATTTGTTACGTTTCTGCTCCAAGTACCCTTCCAGACTCTTCTGGCACTTTTCAAGTTCCGAGTACATTGTCGGGAGACAGGACTTGAGCAGTTCGCTCGCACAGCACTGAACCACGTTCTTGATTTCGACAGATTTCGTCATGATCTTCGCCCAGTCCTTGTCGATTTTCTGAAACTTCTTCGCTTCGACAGGCATTTGCTTGGCAATATCACCACCAGTAAACACCGACTCGAGTGAGCACCACAGCATTTGCACTTTAATCCACCTTTCAAGTGTTTCAGACGTGTCTGAAAGCTGTTCCAGCTTTTGCTGAGCCACGTCTCGGAAAGGAGCAACATGACGCATAGATAGCATCGTCTGCAAGTTCATTTGAGTTTCTTCAAGTTCTTCCACAATCGGAACAACGGCTTTCAGGATTGGCACATTTCTGCTCTTCCAGTCCTGAAACTGGAACTCTTCAGTCTCCCACCGTTGACTGATTTCACCAAGCTGAACTTCAATTTTCAACTGCTTGTCTGCACCATCAGTGATTTCTTCGATCTCAGCTTTGAACCCCACGATATTTGCGTCCATCAGAGCTTGCAGCTTGAAATCGGCTGCAGTGACGTCAAGCTGGGTACCTGTTTTCTCCATAACCGCGTCCCAGTGACGTGGCTTAATCGACTCCTTACTGAGTTCTTGCAACAATGGCAAAATGTCCGTGAAATCATCAATCATCTGCTTGAGGTCGGTGTAGGCTTCCCATTCTCGCAGCTTGGCTGGCATTTTCTTACACCGCGACGAAAATGCGTCCACTTTTTCCGTCATAGCCTGCACTCTTTCAGCTACAGACAACCACGGGATTTGCTTCCACTCCTCGATCGTGCTCAGGACATCCGTGTACAATCCAAAGAGTTTGTCTTGCAACTGCAGCTCCTTTTTTGTGGTCTCTAGCTCTGGGTACGTCGTTTTCGGGAGCGCAAAGAGCTCTTCTCCTGAAGCATACAGCTCGAACTTGCGCTCGCGGATCTTGTATTCTTCCTTGTATCGATTCAATCGTTCCACAGCTTCAACCGGAGGGATTCCGATCACCATCGGTCCATTTGCCATGTAATCTTCGCGGAAATGCTTCACGTCAACAATGAATTCCTTGATGTCTCGCAGCAGTCCACGCTTGAAACCCGCTTGGGTCTTGCTTAGTTCATCGGTTCGAGCTTCGGCGTGATGGATCAGTTTGCGCCAATTACTTCGCAGCACGGATTTCTGGTCCATTTCCTCTTTCTCCATGAAGCCATCAGGCAGGTAGTATTCCAGCATTTCGTACATATCGAGCACGGGGTTGATTTCCATGTTGATGCCACTCTCACGCGCACGTACTTCCTTCAGCAAGTTCATTACAAAGCGAAGTGAATCCAGGTCGATGACTTTGCGATTCAGTTTTCCCATCGTCGAGCGGAAATATTCGGTCAGCGATTCCATCTTTCGACGTGCCTGGTTGTGCAAGTTGTCACTAAATTTCAGCTTCCACTGCGAGTTCTCGTGTTTCAGCTGCAGTTTGATATTCCTTGTATTGAGTGAGAGCGCGCCGATGTTGTACACCGGAGGCAATCCCGTTATTTCTTCATCGATTTCAACAAAGGACTTCAGTTTCTTTTCAAAATCCTGTAGTTCTGGATTCCTTTTCAGGAAACTATCGTACGCGGCATCTTTGTTTTCCATCCAGAGCCATTCGTATTTCTGGAACGAGCCCAAATACTCGGTCACATTGTTTCGCAGCCCTTGCACGCTGCCCGTGAGAAGGAGAACAACACGAACAATCTCGATATCTTTTGTGATGCGATCAAAGAACGTGACCTTCACACCCGAGATTCCGTTCAAACCTCCGAGCGTCGTATTGCTCCCTGATCCTGAGTCATTTTGACCCCAATCCAGCAGTTCTTTCGAGCAGCTAAGTACAGTCTTGGCAGCTTTGTTAATTGCTAGCTGAATATCATCAAGTGAGGGGTGAAGCACGACTCGAGGAACACTCAGCTGCACATCGACTTCAAAAAACGGGCGCTCAATCGTGAAAATGTTCGATGACACGCGCGACGCGACCCGCTTCTTAATCGTATTCAGCGAGTTCTTTGTGCAATGCAACAGCGCTTGGTACATAAAGTGGTTGTAGTGCTTCTTCAGCTTCATGGCTTCTTCGTTTGATACGCCATCGATATGCGAATCCAGAGGATACTGCATGATAATCTTCAACAGATCCTCTACTGCGTTCTCGATTTCAATATTCTTGCCCTGTAACAGAGTTCCCGCGCGTTTGATGTTGGATCCTTGCATCGTAACAAAGTCCTCGAGGGAAAACGACTGGTCCACTGGCAGATCCACGAGCATCGTCTTGGAGACAATGCGCATATTCTTTTCAATGCGGTTCTCAATGATATCGTTGATGTTTGTGACCAGTTCTTCCAGGTGCTGCAACCCTGTGTGAATGTGGTTTCGATACGCTTCAATGTTCATACTCGTCCACGTCAATGTGATCATACCTGGACGCAATTTGAACTCCATGTCGTTAAAATGCGGACGCAGCAGCATTGCCGTGACGGGGATCACCTTCGTCACGATGCGATCGTACTCGGATAGAGCATACTGAAGCTCGTTGTAGTAGTTCTTGAACTTCTCTTCTTGAAGCAGCACGATCTTGGCAGCTTCAGGGATCTCGATGCCCATTCGATCAAGACATTTGGCTTCACGAAGCAATTGCAAGATCTCAGGATCAAAGTTCACGTACAACTTGTTGTCCTCGGGATGGCGGATGATGAGTGTCGCCTGCAGCCCAGCTTTCGCAGTATCGATGTACTGCACCCATGCCTGATACCATATGTACTCAAACGCGACGAGCGTGCGCGCAACTTTATTGTACATTCGGATAATCCGCTTCGCATCCTTACTCGCCAACACGTTCTGATTCGACTCAAACTTCTTCATCGGCTCTTCGATCCGCTTTAGCAAGTGGCGTGACCACGTAATATTACCTGCAACAGGAGGCAAATTTCGCGGATACGGTGGATTCTGCTTGTACTTTTCGTACTGCTGCAAGACATGCTCCAGCTCGAGTCCGTAATTTTGGAAGATCACATTAAACTTTGAATCTAGATCCGATTTCAGGTTTTCGCGCTGCAAGATGGTCTGGAATTTCCGCAACAGATTAAGTGAATGCTCGATGGACGTGATATTCTCGAAGGAATCGTTGATGAACTTCTGCAAGAGTCCCTCAAGATCTGAAATGCGGACGTTGAACTCAACGTAGTCGCGGTCAAAGCGATTGTTCTTGTAGTCGAGCAAGTCATGGTTGCGGTATTGAAACTCGCGAATGATCGAGTTGAACTTTGCGATCAGATCTTCCATGCCTTCCAGTTTGTGCTGCCCCAAGGACGAGAACTGGTGGATGGTCGTAAACATGTCGATCAGCTTTGTCACGCGTCGACAGAACAGGTCAAACTTACCAAAGATCTTCATCTCGTTGAACTCGAACTGCTTGCCCTTCGGAGTTGCAAACAACTTGTCCTTTGTGACGCGGTACTGCTGCTGGTACGCTTCGTTGAGCTTCAGACACGAGTCGAGGTGCCTCACCAGCTCCTCGGGGTCTTTGTCCCACATCACTTCGTACGTTTCTCCTCCTGTGACGCAATGCTTGCAATTCGTGATCATTTGGTTTGTAATCTTTGTGAACAGATTCGCCATGCGCTCAGTCGTGTTGTAGTACCGAGCAATCGAGTGGATCATCTTGATCGAGTTCATCAGCGCTGGCAGCGTATCGATAATGGAGCTCGGCGTGCCATTGTACAACGGGATGATAAACTTCTCCAGCGTAAAGAGATACTTGACGTTGTCTTTGGCTTCGTTCGCAGCCTCCGTGATCCCGATATCGATCTGCTTCCATCGGCGCAGCAACGTCTGGATGCGCTGCTTCGTGTCGTCACTCACGCTTTTCGTGGTGCGGCTCAGCACGGTGAACACGTCTTTGTATTCGTTCATCTTGAGTTGCTCCGTGATGCTCGTCAGGCGCTGCATGCGTCGTCGCCAGTGTTCGAGCTCGCCCATGGGGCCATCGTCGTCGATCTGGTCGTCTTTGTTCTTGCCGTCGTTCGTGGTGTTAGTCTCCAGGTACATCGAGATGACGTCGCACCATTCCTTCAGCACGTCTTCATAGTGCGCGATCAGCTTCGGCGAGTCCGACACCTGAAGCACGCGGTTCCCGTTGATCCCCGTTGTCGCATTGCTGGTCGCGTCCGCAATCAGCTCACGGTCAGGTCGACGCAACTCCAGTCCGCTGTCCATACTATTGAGTGCTTCCTTCAGATCGTTGGCGAACTTCTCCGACTCGACCATGAACTCGCCTTTCAGATCCGAATCCGCCTTACCCCACTCGTCCTTGGCCTTCAAGATGGGCGTGAACACCGTCGTGATCGTCGTCTCCAAGTCACGTAGGATGTTTGGCGCCAACTCGCCAAAGCAGATCGAGTTGTCGCTCGATTTTGTCGCATCCACGGGCTTCCCGTCCGCGGTCGTGCGCAGGAAGTAACAGCACTTGGCTCGGATCGGAACAGAGCTGCCCACTGTGATGCATAGCTTGTTGTTGTTGTTGCTGTCGTTGTTGTTGTTGCTGCCGCGCGCAGCCGTCGCATCGGCGACCGCAGGTCCATTCGATGACGTCCCATTCGCGATCTCGTTGGTCTGTGCGCTGCTAGCTCCACCACCCGCCGCTGATGCGTCGCTTGGCCCGATCTGGAAATGGATAAACACCTTGGACGTCTCCTTGCCGCCGAGCAGCTCTTCAAAGTACTTGCGCACGTGCGGGCTCGCGAGGAACTCGCTCACGTCGCTCTGCGTCACCAGCGGCTCGAACGTCTCCAGCACGCGCAGCCCGACCCACTGCATGCGCGGGTTCCACATCGCGCTCAGCGGTCGCGCGGGAGGCGCACTCTACGCCCCCACCCAAATATACACAGACGCGCGCGATCTACACAACGACACGTCCAAATACAACAAGTTCGCGCCCCCTGCTCTTCGTCGCTTCGTCTCGCCGCCTGTGCCGGTGTTCTGCCTACTGCCGCTGCCGCCGCGTCCTAAAGCGCGCCTGTGGAGAAACTCGCGAATGACGTGAAAGCGAAACCCATGCGCGGAGGCGACGAGTGGCGAAGTGGCAGGCGCCACATACACACGACTCTTCGCCGCGCC
This sequence comes from Globisporangium ultimum DAOM BR144, assembly GCA_000143045.1. Taxonomy (NCBI): domain Eukaryota; phylum Oomycota; class Peronosporomycetes; order Pythiales; family Pythiaceae; genus Globisporangium; species Globisporangium ultimum. The sequence goes on from GL376564.1 coordinate 831,928, forward strand.
GTTTCCGCATTCGCGCACTCTTGGGTAGACAAAGTCACTTTGGCTCCACAAACGCGGAAAACAACCGGAAAGGTAACCTGGGATTGGCTGAAAAGGAATTAAATACTTGTTGTATCCAATAGCGTACGCGGAATGCCCCATTTTGCCACGAGTGCTGCCTTCAAAAAGAGTGCTGCTATCAATACAACAATGCTTGACTTCATTACCTAAAGCAAAAAAAATACCTACTGCTCCTCTTTATTCCCGAGTGTGCTCGTCTATACAATAGTCGTCTCTCCTCTATGCGTCCGTGTCCATGCGGTTGGCGCTGGCGCGGCTCTTCTTCGCGGTCGCGGCGTTCGTCTTCTCGATGTTCTCCTGGTTGGCCTGCACAACTGTGTTCTGCAGGTGCATCTGGATCGCGGCGAACGGGTTGCCCTGGAACGATGTGTGCGAATGCACGGCCTTGAGGTGCACGAGCTCGCGCACCGCGAGCTTCTGGCGCTGCTTGCCGCTCATCTTCTTCTTCTGTACAGACGCTGCTACTGCAGTCGTCGTGGCGGCCGCAGTCTTCTTGGCCTTGGCAGCGTCCTTATCGGACATGAACAGTGACGCCTGTAGCTCCTCGAGATCGGCGAACACGCCCTGCTCCGCCTTCTTCACCTCCTTGGCCTTCTCCTGGGTCACGCGCTGCACAAGCCCCATCTTCTTCATGAACGCCGTGCGCCGCTTCATACGCTTGCGCTGCCCGCGACTCAGCGCCGCATTCTCGCCACCCTCCTCGTCACCGCTCTGCTCGTTGTCGATCGGCTGCGTCTCGGCGTCGTCGTTGTTGTCATCGTCGAGACCGAATGTCGCCGCTACGGCCGCGGCGCCCAGTGCCGACGCTGGCGCAGCAGTCGCCCCCTGTTTCTTTTTGGCGGCCTGCGAGTGCGCCGCGGCCACGTGCGAGCGCGCCTTCTTCTTCTGAGCACGCGCCATCTTCCCTCGTAGCTGGCTGCTGCTGGTGCGAATGTGGATGCCTGGATGTATCAACGTCGTTTCAATGGCCACCGCCAGTTTCCAGTCAGATGACACACTGATTGGATAAAAGTGAAGCTAAAAAATTTAAATAAGGTGGACCACACTACAGATGCATGCATCAATAATGCAGCTAATAGAACACTGTTATTACAATAGAAGACCGGTAAATTTTTGCGTAATCCGATAAATCGAGTTCTGAGATACTAGTCAAACACTTCTTATAGAACAGGTGCAGTTGTGAATTTACACAAATTTAATTGTATATTTGAAAAAGTGCAACAAGAATAAAATCGGTTCAATATTCGCCATGCATTTGCCCTCCATCAATGCATTTGGCAGCATGGGCTCAATCCTAAAATGCCCCCGAAGCTGATGAGATCAGCTCCCAACCTGTCAGAGTTGGTCTCAGCGCCATGCTCGAGCCTTCATCACTCACCAGCTCCAGCACCTCGTCATATGATTCGGATCGAGCTGCTCTCCATGCCCGACCCTTTCTCTCTCGCTACGAATCGCGACGCTACCACGAACAGCCGAGTTCGATGCTCCGCTCGTCATCAAATAGGGTACTCATTGCCGCTCAGCATGACTCGCCGACTGGAGCCAATCAAATGCCCCCAATTGTACTGCCAAGCGCGTGAAGCAGTCACCAAAACAGAGAGTTGCGCATCTTGGTGCGACAGACCAGTACATCATCATCTTTTTGAATGCCGAAGTCATCGTTCATGACGACGCTCAGCGCGTGGATCTCCTCGCGCGTCATAGCCTCAGTATTTGCGTAGGTCTTGGGGAACGGAGGCACTGGAAAAGGCTCACCAATTGCACAGACAGTGGCAAGATCTGCCGTCGACGAAGAAGAACCTCGCAAAAACCCACAGCCTAGTGCCACATTCGTTCTAACATATCGATGCAGCGGGATCGTTCGAGCCCCTGCGTCGACTCGGATCCGGTCGATGATGCGAGCATTCTTGGATCTGAAGTCCGAGTTCAACAGCATCGCAAGCGTGTCCTTGATGGCACGCATCTCACTCCTGAGATCCTGAATGCTCGTGGTGAACCACGCTGGTGGCACCATGTCTTGTTCAGGCTGTGAGAATCGCTCACCAGTGGCAGCAGCGATACTCGTAGCTTCACGTTCGATTGTCGCCGTCACCGGTGGCGGAAGGTTGCGCTCTCCCAGTGACGGTCCACTAGCATTCGACTCCAATTCCTCACGAAACGCGACGAGTTCGCTTGCCCTCGGCGCAATCGAGCCATCGTCCTCTGCAGCCCTCCGTTCTGCTTCACGTTCCGCAGTGGCGCTAGTGTTATCCTTGATCAACGACATGCACGACTCTCGGTCAGGCGAGTGCTCACCACGTCCAAGTCTGAACGTGTAGGACGCATGCTTCGCCGTCGGGTTCTTGCTTTTTCTCTTCGCGCTCATTGCGGCGCTTGGCACTTGCTCGCTGTGTCCTCCTTTGAAGCAGAACTCGTTCCTTCAACGGTGGCATCTCCTCTCACGATGATGGTTTCGGACGTCACGTCAGACTTCACGACCAACATGAAATGGGTACACTTGAATGACAAATTGTACCCATTCGTGTCAGGAGCTCCAAGAATGGAGCTGACAAAAATAATTCGCCTCTTTTGCCGACATGGACACGAAAAAAGTAGCACAGACGTAGACGCCACCAATGAAACGACGAGACCGATCGATAGTGTCCGGCATCGCGGCCGCCGCGCAGTTCACTCTCGTACCGCTCCAGCAGCAGCCGAAGGTCCGAACGATGAAAGCTGGCGACGTGATGGTCGTGGATCACAGAACTACTACTACTACTACTACTACCTCAGCTCCCGACACTACAGACTTGGGCTGGAAAAACATCTCGTTCAAGGAGCTCACCGTGTGTGAACAGATTGGAGGCGGTGGCGTCGCGCTTGTACACTGCGGCTTTTATCGGCAGCAAACAGTGGCGCTCAAAACCTTGGTGCGAGCGACAAAGACAGAGTGCAATCAAGTCCACTCTTGCTGACACCAATAATGCATATGGCTGTAGTTTGACCCGCGCATTGATGACGAGTTGAAACAGGAGTTCGTGGACGAGTTGCTGGTCATGAGGTGGGTTTGATACAGTCAGTGAGCTTGCTATGCTGCCTTTCACCTCATAGTTGTGCTTGTTTGTGGACGCTTATGATAGCAAACTGCGGCATCGCAACATCGTGTCGCTCATTGGGGCCTGCATGGAGCCGCTGAATCTGTGCATAGTGATGGAGCTTTGCGAGAGTTCGCTGCACGAGGCACTGCACGGCAGCAACCGGTACTTTAGCGTGCAGCACTTGGTGCGCATCGCGGTACGGAGAATGGCGCACGCCCAATTGTGCCTCCTGCTTTGCCTGAAAGTTATTCAGCAACATCTGTCCTTCGTAGGAAGACGTTGCAAGCGGCATGCGGTTCCTCCACTCACTGACTCCGGCAGTCATTCATCGGCACGTGGCGATATATATGAGTCGCTCTTTGCCTCATGTCGAAGGTGTCTTCATGAGTGTTTAATCTGTCCACGTATGTGTTTTTAGCGATCTCAAGAGCCATAATGTGCTTCTGTGCAGCAATGGCACCGCCAAGCTCTGTGACTTCGGTCTTGTCCGGTACGATTCGAGAAAATAACTGACTCATAGCTAGACCATAGCGTGACGTTTCTGACATTCTGCATGCATGTAGCGCCAAGTGTTTGACAGCGGGAACACCAAGCTACATGCCACCTGAGCTACTCAGCGGGAAACCTTTCTCAAAAGCTGTCGATGCCTTCATGTTTGGAGTCCTGCTCTGGGAGGTGCGTCTTGAACTTATTGCCTTCCAAAATGCAGAGTCTTGTTGTGCTAACTTCCGCACTTTGTTGGCACAGATCTTCACGCATGAGGTGCCGTTCCAAGGCTATGACGTCGCTGAGATCAGGCGAAAAGTGCTCGCAGGCGAGCGTTTCCGTGTCCCGACAATCGACTGCCCCGAGTCATGTCAGGTGCGCAAAGAGAGTCAAGCTTCTCGCAATGTCGCCCTTAACCATTCGTTTGCCTTGCACCAACAACGGGCTCTGTCGTTGATGTTGAGCTCTTCGTTGTGTGCGCTTTACCACCTGCAGATCTTGATGCGGCGTTGTTGGGATGCGGACCCAAGTCGACGCCCGAGTTTCAATGAAATCCACGAGACGCTGCTTCACATCTCCGTGCCCGTGCACCACCATATTGCGGCGTCTAGCAGCGCATTTGAGGGCGACGCACTCGATGGATTGCTTCGAGGCAAATAACAAGTGTCAACCAGCAGTGACAGCGCAAATACCACACCGCTCTCATTACCATATAGAGAGGTTGTTTGGTGTTTCTGTGCAATACTTAGACGGCATTCAGTGAAGGTGCTTTGTGCGAATCACCATCGCTAGAAATGCTGGTACTTTCTTTAGCTGTCCTTCGCCCAGAGATCGAGGCCGAGATCCGTCCACCGGTCGACTTTTCCATCGTTATCCCATGCTGGTGGATCTCCTGATTTGCCACACATTCACATAAAGACAGGTATTTAGATACAGCGTCTTATGGCTAATGACAAGCAAATGCTAATGGATCCTCATGCGAAGGAAGACGTACCGGACGGCGCTTCGCTGTTGTTTGGATCAAGTTCGGTGCCGATCGGCACTTCAATCTCTAGTACCGCATAGCACAACCATACGCAATACATTATGCATCAAACACGTTCACTAAGAGCCATAGAGCGCAGTATTAGCTGTAGATCATTGCCGCTATGCTGCGCACCGTCGTCCGAGAGCGAGTCGGCGATCCAGTCGTCGTCGACGATGTCGAGATAGTACCGGCGCGGGAAGAGCGACGGCAGCTTGCTGTCCTGCACCACAGGAGCAGCACAGATGCAGAGTAGAACGCACAATGGAGAGTGAGCACAGGCGCGTGTATGTAGTGGAGAATGCATCGGAGGAGGAAGAAGAAGAGCGCGGATGACGCGCGAGGAGCATGGGGACGTCGCTTTACCATGGCGGATCGTTGTTTTTGTCTCTTTCTTTTGCTGCTTGAAACGGTACACAAAGACTATCATATCATAGTTGTCTCAAGTGACAAGTGGAGCAAATTGTAGTCGCTTGAATGCTAGATATGACTGTACTGATCGTATTGAAAGTGACTAGCTTATACCTAACCACAACTCGTGTTTCTAGCAATGCTTGACATGCTCTTATAAACGATTTTACTGCTGGATAGATGAGTGTTTGTCACCCTCCCCCTTGTTTATGCACACAACAGTCGACGAGAATTATGATGGGAGACATCCATCCAAGAGCTCATTTCAGAATTCACGACCAAGCGCGCAAGTCGAAGACCAACCAAAAGAACCCAAGACCGACACCCAAAGCTCAGGCGACAATGGCGTCTGTACTGACTGATATCGCGCTCGACGAGACGGAGTTCATCGAGCTGCTGCGCAAGCTCATCAACGTCGCGGTAACGTGCAATGCTCACAACTGCTCTCAGCAAAAGTAAATCATTGTGGAGGTGCTAACCACATGTGCATGTTATGTGTGTGTGCACATGAACTTCGTTTAGGACAAGGTGCAAAACGCGCCAGACCTCGGCTTGGTGCCGCAGGAAAACGTCGTGTCCGACTTTGTGCTCGCCGAACTGGAGCCGTACACGACCAAGCACGGCGGCTTCCTCAGCGTCGAGCGCGTCGAGTTTGTCGCGGGTCGCGGCAATGTGATCATCAAGTACCAGCACCCGGACTTTGCCGACAGCACGCAGACGCTGGCGTTCGTGGGTTCGCACTTGGATGTGGTTCCAGCGAACCCTGAGGGCTGGGCTCGCGATCCGTTCACGCTGAGCGTGGAAGGCGACAAGTTGTACGGCCGTGGCACGACCGATTGTTTGGGCCACGTCGCGCTCATGACTCGTACGTTGCGTACTTGATTGTATTTCTTGTACTTATCGCTTGCGCTCATGCTTGTGGAGGAAGCTAATGGCGCATGATTTTCTATGTTACTTTCAACAGAGCTATTCCTGCAACTCGCCAAGAACAAGGTGCGCACCAAGACCCAGGTCGTCGCTGTCTTGATCGCTTCTGAGGAGAACGGTGAGATTCCTGGCGTTGGTGTCGAAACCCTGATGGAGTCGGGCAAGATCGACTTCATCAAGAACGGCCCTGTCATCTGGGTGGACTGCTCTGACAGCCAGCCGTGCATCGGTACGGCCGGTGCGATCACGTGGAGCCTCAAGGCCACGGGCAAGCTCTTCCACAGTGGTCTACCAAACTTGGGTATCAACGGTCTGGAACTGGGCATGGATGCGCTGGTGAAGATCCAGGAGCGATTCTACAAGGATTTTGGCCCATTGGAGCAAGAGCGCGAGTACAACTTTTCGTGCCCATCGACGATGAAGCCAACGCGCATCGAGTCATCGACGAACGGCTTGAACCAAATGTGAGTGGCATATCTTCGTTTTGTTCCTCTTCTTGGCACCACGAACTAAGTTTTTGTTGTTGAATCGTTTCGGCGCAGTCCCCCATGGGTGAAGATCTCGGGTGACGTTCGCTTGTCTCCGTTCTACGAAATGAAGGACGTACGTACAATGAATGATTGCGTTGCTCTATTGCTGATTGTGGTGGCAACTGACGCATCGTTGTGTATATTGTATACAGCTGATCTCCAAGGTGCAGTCGTACGTGGATGACCTGAACAAGGACCTGACCGTTTTGGAGGGATTGCGTGGTCCAAGCTCCAAGTACACTCTCCCTGCCGAGAACCTCACGGGCAAGCTCGAGTTCACGTTCGACAAGCACTACTTTGAGGGTATTGCGTGCTCGCTCGAGTCGGTCGGCTTCAAGTCGCTCGAAGGCGCGATCACGACCGTGTTGGGCCAGGCCAAGCCGTTCTCGATCAGTGGTAGTTTGCCGCTTGTGCGCGACCTCCAGCGCGCTGGTTTGGATCTGACGCTCATCGGCTTTGGCAAGAGCGCGGTGTACCACGGCGACAACGAGTACTGCTCGCTGACCGACATGAAGAACGCCATCAAGATCCTCGCGCACACGATCATCAACGTCGATGAGGCCCATGCCTAAGCATAAGTAACAACAAGAGAGTATGTTGTGTGTGTCTGTGTCCTTTTCTTACGGGTAGTGTTTGAATTCGTAGGTATGCCTACACGCAGGAGCTCAGCTCACAAGTGAATGATGGAGAAGAGAGAAAGATAAACCCAAGCCGTTGTTTATGGAAACTAATAAAAAAGAGAGAGATGACCAATTATGTGAGACGCGTTCTGTCCTCCTGGTGTCCTCCACCGTCGTAATCAAGTGGACGCTGTTGTCCCCCGACGCAAGACACACCGAGTGAGCAGTTAATCGTCGGTCGAGGGCACTTTTTTCCGCTGCCAGGACATTTGCGAGAACTGCGGACTCTGCGGCACGGTCGTTTTCTTGCGAAACAGGTCGGTTGTCGTCGTCGTCGTCGTGGAGATCGTCGCTTTCTTTGCTCCAGAAGAGCCACTCGTCGTCAATGCGGCCACGGACGACGGCAGTTTGGCGAACGACTTGTTCGTGAGCAAGTTGACGTAGAACAAGCGACCGCTCTTCGGATCTGTACGTCTCGCCCAGTCTTTCGGGAGCACCGTGCTTGCGCTGGACAGCGAGGTTCGTCGACTCGACGATGTTGCGATCTTGGACGACGTCGGCGTGATTGAGTCAGCAGATGTTGGTGTCAAGGAAGAGGAAGAAGTAGCTTTGTGCTGGTTGCTGCTGTTTGTTGATGGCACGCGTGCGGTGCCGAAGATGTTTTCGAGCATCTTGGATGGATGTTTCCAGGACGAGACCTTGTTGAGCGTGTCGTAGTAGTATTCGCGCCCGCTCTTGGAGTGCGTCTTCTTGACCCAGCCCTCGGGTAGCAGCGTCGTGTCTTTGGTGGATGTCGGCGTGGTCTTCGACGAGGACGACGACGTACGATGGCTGCTCGAAGCGCGCTCGGGGTGGCGCGATGCGTCGCTTTTTTCCGAGCTGGAGTGGTGGCTGCTACTTTCCCGCGCACTGTGCTGGTTGTTCGAAGAGGACGACGTCCGAGAAGAAGCCAAGCGACTGGATGCAGTCGTTGAGCTGCTCGACGACTTGGCGCGTTTGTCGGCGGTTGACATGGTGGCACCATAGACTGGGTGGTGAATCCGCGACGACGCGGTTGCTCGCGGCTGGCCCCAGCGCTCCGAGGATTCATGGGACACAGTTGCAGTGCTGCTATGGTGGTTGTGGTTGTTGCTCGTGCGACTCGTGTGCTGCACTCGAGGATGGTGGTCTTCATCGCGGGACGAATGCGAGGCCGTCGTCGCTGTTGGCTTACGCGTCAAAGTCGCGCTTTTGGGGCGCTCCAGTTTGCTGGTGGTGGTCTGGACTGAGCGGCGAACGACGCGCTCCACCACCTGGATGATCTCCTGTTGCTCGTCTTCAGAATCATCAGCCGCTGGCTGCTGCTGCTTGGTGCGTGCGTGGGCCTCGTGCGGCGGTCGTTTGCTGTACTCGGAGTCCGAGTCTGAGTTGGCTGGTTCGGCGGCATCGTCGGCGAATTCGGGCATCTGGTTGCGCTCTTTCTGCTGCTGCTTGGCGTCAAGTGTCGAGGAAGACGACGCCGAGGATGCCAGGAACGCGCGTGGAGCCAGCAGCGGCTCGTCTTTCGAGTCGAGGGACTCGACTAGCAGTGTCTCGACATTCGCTTCGTTTTCTTCTTGGGCTTGGTCGCCCTCTTCGTCACTCAAGCTGTCGACAGTCGTTGGGGAGGTCTCCTTCATGTGCTTGGCTTGGTCGTTCTTCTCATGCAAAGATGAGGTCGAGGACGATTGCTTCGAGACATTGTTGCTGTTGTTGTTTGGTACCTCGCCATTCTGCTGGCCTTCCTCGCTGTGCTGTTGCTTCAAGTGGCCACCGGTACCATCAGCAGCTGACAGGATCGGCGCAGACGACGCCGCAGCGTGTAGGCCATGTCGATCTCGCTGCAATAGCTTGACTTCGTCCTGGATCAGCTGCTTCAAGTGCGCCAGCGGGTACTCGTGCTGGTCAAATTCAAAGTCGAACGCCTTGGCCACTTGGAACGCTGGAGGTTCGCCCAGTTGCTGTCGAATGCTCTTAAAGTACGGATGCGCGAGCGCCTGCTTTGCGGTGATGCGGCGCTCTGGATTAATGCACAGCAAGCGACGCAGCAGGCTCACGGCCTCGGGCGATGCCTTGCGGAACGTCTTGGCCATTGCTGAGGGAGAGCACGGTGGTAGGCTCTCAAGGAACTTGAGCGCGTCGCCCTCGACGTTATACCCACGCTTGTCAGCTGTCGCGGGCACGGGCAGCACACTAAACACCTTGGTGAGCTGGTCGATGAAGTCCGTACCTGGGAACAGCGGACGGCGGTTGAGCAGCTCGCCGAAGATGCACCCGATGGACCACATGTCGACGGACTCGGTGTACGTGCCGTTGGGCGCGAGCATGATCTCTGGTGGACGGTACCAGCGCGTCACGACGTACTCGGTCATCAGTCCTTCTTTGTTCTTGCCCGGCATGGAGGTGTGGTTGCTTTGCTGGCCGCCCTGCGGGATATACCGCGAGAGCCCAAAGTCCGTGATCTTGACGTCGCAGTTCTTGCTTACGAGGATGTTCCCAGGCTTGAGGTCGCGGTGCAACACGCCGTTCTCGTGCAGCGTCGTGGCGCCACAGAGCAACTGGTACATGATCGCGCTGTTGTTGCAGAGCAAGAAAAGAGATACACAAGTGTCAGAGACAGGATGGTTCACTGTTGGTTCTACAAGGTGCGCAGAAGGCGACGAACGTACGCGACGTGGGCTTCTTCGAGTTTGGTCTTACTCTGAATGAGCCGGTGAAGGTCTGTGTCCACGAGGTCCATCATGATGTACAACTCGTCCTTCTCGGTGCACGTGCTCAGGTTTTGCAGCGACGCGATCTGTGTTTGAGAGGAAGAACAGTACGATGAGCAAACAAAACCGGCTGACTGGCAGAGAGCGAGGTAACTTACATTAGGGTGCATACCAAAGTAGCGCATGAGGCGAATCTCGCGCAGCGTGTGCTTGGCGTCCCACTCGTCGCCGGCCATGGGCGTGATCTTCTTGATCGCGACGTTCTTCTTGGTGATCGCGTCCGACGCCGCGCTGCATACGAGCCATGTGGTATTTTGAGCCAATTGGAAGTTCTACAAAGAGCGAATATGCAAGCGAAGGACAAGGATAACGTACCAGACGATGCCGTAAGAGCCTTCGCCGAGCACCTGGAGCGCCTTGTACTGCGGCGGAACGTTGAATTCACAGCCCTTGATCGTGAATCCCTTGCCCGGCACGCAGTCGTTTTCGAGCTTCATATGTGGATTGTTCACGGTAGGTTGCGTACGAGCATGGCGGTCCGACTCGTGCTGTTTGTTGCCGTTGTCCAACGGGCCATCGTCCTTTCCTTGTGGACGCTCGGAGTCGATCGACTCGGGCGTGTGCTGTTGTTGCTGCTTGTCCACCCGCTTTTTCTGCGATTCTTCCTGGTCCCGAGCCCGGAACGCGTGGACTTCGTCACAAATGTACTGTCGCAGTGCCGCGAGCGGCAGCGACTGGTGTTCAAACGCGAACTCAAGCGAGTGGCCGAGATGCAGCGGCGCGATCTCGCCCCATTCCTCTTGCACGCCGTCGAAAAACGGATGCGCGAGCGCTTCGTCGGCCGACATGCGCTCCCTCGGGTTGAAGCACAGCAACTTGGTCATCAGGTCGTGGGCATGTGGACCTGCGCTCTTGCAGATTTTCTCGAGCGCACTTGGCAGCGCTGGTGGCAGTGACGTGAGGAACTTAAGCGCATCTTTCTCGATCGCATACCCGCGGCGATCATGCTCTGGGATTGGGATAACCTTGAACACACGTGTGAGCTGGTCCATGAAGTCTGTGCCCGGGAACAACGGCTTGCGCGCGATGAGTTCGCCGAGGATGCACCCGACGGACCACATGTCGACGGCGCCGTCGTAGCAGCCATTAGGCGCGAGCATGAGCTCTGGCGGACGGTACCAGCGCGTAACGACGTACTCGGTCATGGGCGACACCACCGACGACGGTACGGCTTTCGAATCGCTTCCGATCTTGGTGTCGTCGTCGTTGCTCTGTGGGTGATGCTCCTTGGGCATCATGCGCGCGAGCCCAAAGTCGGTAATCTTGAGCTCGCAATCCTTGTTCAGCAGCAGGTTGCCAGGCTTGAGGTCGCGATGCAACACGCCGTTATCGTGCATGGCCTTGACGCCCGAGAGCAGCTGGAACATGATCACGCGGATGTGGCCCTCAGTCAGCGGGCACGAGCTCTGGATCAGGCGGTGCAGGTCGGTGTCCGCGAGCTCCATCATCATGTAGAGCTCATCTTTCTCTTGGCACATGCTCAGATCCGTGAGCGAAATGATCTGAGAAAAAAGGCAACACACATAAGCCAAAGGTTAGAGCTACCTACCCAGTGCAATCGAGGCACAAGAGGACACAGAACTCACGTTTTCATGGACGCCGAGACAGCGCATGAGGCGGATCTCGCGCAATGTGTGGGTTGCGTCCCACTCATCGCCGGCCATGGGCGTGATCTTCTTGATCGCGAGCTTCTCGTCCGTCTCGGTGTTCTTGACGGAGCACACGACGCCGTACGAGCCCTGGCCGATGGCGTCAATCGGTTTGTACTTGGGGTCAACGTGGAACGTGCAGCCGTTGATTGTGAAGCCATCGTCGTGCACGATGGGCGCCGCTCGCTCGCGTTTCGCCATGCTGGTGGTCTACTTGGCTCTATCGTCAATCAGAGAGTCTGGTATCTGGCTGGCTTGGGTCCAGACTTGGGGGGAATATGGTGGAACTGGACGTTGCTGCTGCGTGCGTGTGTCTCTCTTTGCCGTCAGACCAGGGCAACGCGAATCCACTCATGCCCGTCGTTCACGGTCCCCAGGAGAGCGAGAAAGCGAGAGAGAGACTTACTTGAGGTTTCACGCGCAGCTAGTATTAATAGGCTGCTGGCTGTTTTCCCTGCGGATGAACATTTCCCCCAGCAGCGACAGCGCGTTGGTTATGAAACGCAATGCCTGTCGCTATATTCGGGCCTGCCGATAGGCAAAACCACTGGTGGCGGGAGTGCGTGGCTTTATATAAAGTTGCACATTGAAGTGCATTGAGAACAGATTTGGAATGGCGCCGGTGACACGCCACCATGGGATCCTCCCGCAGCGGGGGATAGAGAGCAAGCAAGACATGGGATGAAGGGAGATGCATTTAAAATAGGGGCGTTGTAGCGTCAAAGGGGCAACGCAAAGTGCCGCCTTGACCATTGCTGTCTCACCTGGACAAAATGTCTAGAACGGGAGCTTCCACCAGGAGATGAACTCGGCCCAGCTGATGGAGCCGCTGCGTCACGCAGGACAAGAAGTAAAAACAAAAAGGACAGAGTCAGCGACGCCAAGCACGGCTCGCATCAGGATCTCCTCCTGGTCTCGTCCACTGACCTCTGGTCGGAGTCGAATTCCTTGGCGAGGTACTGGAGCTCGATATCTGACAAGGGCTCGCCGAGGTCCTCAGCAATGTCGCGCAGCTAAGTCACACACACACATACATACATACACGATGAGTCTATTGGCAAAGTAGCAAAGCGGAGTGTGCAATGTACCTCATTGATGTCAATATCGCCCGATCCGTTCTATTGATCCCATGGTTAGTGATAACCCAACAGCAACCAACAGCATTTTCGCCATTGCACCTGGTCGTAGTCGTCAAAGATCTTCTTGAGCTCCCGCTCGTGCTCCTCCGAGAGCGTCATCGCCTGCCACATGCACATATGAATGACACACAAACAAACAGAATCACAGCGTAGCATCCAGTGTGAGAGGCGCGTTCGTAGCTGCTGCAGCAGCAGACACCATGAACACCAGCAGCTTTTCGTACCATGTTGTCGTATAGGATGGATGGATGGATGGAAAAATGGCGTCTATAGAAGAAAAGAGCAAACTTTCAACCGCGACCTTTCGCATCCCAGCCTATTTGATAGGACGGGATAAACATTTACACAGGATTTTTAACATCATAATGGTAGCTTTCAACGAATTAAACGATACGTGTTATTACATGCAAGAGGTTTTTGATACTTTCCCCCAATGCTGGAGATCATTTCGGCATTTGGCGACTCCGTCTCCATCAAGAAGCTGTGATGCGCGTTAATCGATTTTCCTCCCTTCTGCTTGCCGTCATGGCTGTGACACTTGCGACGACGGCGTCTGCGCAGCGCGACACGTCGTGTGATGACACGGAGCCGCTGCGCTTCTCGTGCAACACCGAGTTGGCGTCGCCCCAAGCCACGTTCCACTGCGAACCGCACAAGATCCTGGCACTCCAGGAAGGCTGCTACTACTGCGTCAATGCTGTCACTTGCAAGCAAGACGACCACGATGATCAGGCGCACTTTGTCACGGAAACTGCGCAAGAGCGAGTGGCTATGCCGCAGCCAACGATCCAAAGCGAAGTCGTGCCGCTCAACCTGCCGTTTGTGCCCGATGCGCTCAGCATGGCCGAGTCCGCGCAGCTGAATGCGGCCAATATGCAGCAAATGACGACAGCTGCTGGCTCGACGCAGACCTCATTAACCTCGTCGTCCCAGGAGGTCTCGAACTGGTACTTTTTAGTGCCCGCGGCACTCGCTCTGGTGTCACTCGGACTCGCGGTGCGCTCGCGCATCGACCAGCGCACTGCGCGCTTTGACCGACTAGACAATGACGACGACGACGAAGAAGAGATCAATCCGTTCTGTGGAAATGGCGACGGTGAGTTGTCCCCACAAGAAGGCAAGGACGAGGAATGCGTCGACCTCGAATTTGCAGGAGGATACGATAGCACGAGTGACGATGACGACGCTATTTTCGGTCCGGCAACGAGCGTAGAGATCATCGAAGACTTTGTCCCTGCGTCAATGATGCCTGCCAACAACGTCGTGAATGGACTGCACGTGGCGTAAATGCTCAAACAAGGAAAACATAACGCGTGTGTCCAAGTTGCGCGTCTTGCTTTGTTATGCTCGTCAAATTACGTATGGCAAAACATATCGATGTTATATATCAAACTGGTAATCCCGCTTGCCTTGCTATGCATCTCGTTTGTAGACAGTTGTTCCATCTCGATGCACTGCCTTGAGGAAATACTTGCGGTCGATCATGCCCGAGTCCTCGAAGCCCGGACTCAGCACGACGTTGTTACTCGAGCGGAAAAACTTGATGCCATCAGCGAGTGCGAGGGGGAAATCGATGTATAGCAGCAGGTTGCAGTCAGTGCGCATGCCGCTCACGACGTCGCCCTCCACAACCTCCTGGGTCGTGAAGTGGATGTGGTTCCGCGTCATGCGCGACAGCCCCGTCTCGCGGATGCTCTCCCAAAACTTGATGTACGTGCCGTGGATGCACTTGTCGATCGCGTCGGGTGTCTCCAACGGCGTCAACAGCTCGTCGTCCTGCACGAGCTGCAGACTGTGGCCCTGGTTCGCGCGGATAAACTTGATCGTGCCAGTCTCATCGGTCGCGATCGTAAACCGCTTCTTCTCGTTCGCGCGCACGACGTGCTCGATCTCCTGTTCGGTCGTGTGCTTGAACTTGGGGTGACGCAGCAACTGCGTGAGCTCGACGTACCCGGACGGACGCATGTCGAGCTTGAGCTCCTCAGCGCCGTGGCGCAGCGCAAACGCGAGCAGCTTCGAGAGTCGCACCTCAGGGGTGACCTCACGGCGGCCACGGCGCTTGGGGTTCTGCTGCTGCTTCTCCGCCATCGGTGTGTGCTTGCGCTTGAGCGTGTATCTTGTTGGTGGCAAATGTCGGAATGTACTCTTCCTCGATTTATAGAGTTGATCGCTTTGGAGTGATAGTAATTTATGACCATCACTCTTTCGAAACTGTGTGAATGTTGGTCATGCATACAACAACATCCAAAAAGGCACAATTATGGGATAAATAGTTTGTGTTAATTATCAAATATAGCCACTCTCTTTTTCAAAAATCTTTTTTGTGGCTTTTGTGGCGAGTGTCCGTCCTCCTCGAATGGACATCATCACCACTACACGACTTCGGCGATCTCGCGGTACGGCGCGTTCGAGTTGGCGACGCGCGTCTCGCCGCTGTCGTCGTCCGTCGCAGACGCATCCACCCAGGACGAGTCGCTGCTGTCGGCGCGGCGCGGCTTGCCGCCTCTCGCGTTGACGCTGGCGCTCGAGCTCGCGAGCGCGTCGTCGTGCTTCTCGGGGAACTCGAGGCAGTTGTGCACCAAGAAGTGGATCGTGCGGTCATAGTGATGCACCATGTGGTCCTGCACGGCGCGCGGCGTGACCCAGATCTTGCGGAAATAGCTTGCGTCGCGCAGTGTGTACTTCATTTGCTGCTCGCCCAGGAACACGGTGCAGCCACACTTGCGCGCTTGCTTGACCGGCTGGATGTGCACGATCACGCCCGGCACGTCGACATCCTGGTCCGCGTCGATCTCCGACGTTCGCAAAAAGTCGAGATCGAGCACGTGGCTCGAGCGCTTCGATCGATCGTCCGCCATGATCGTGCTCCGATTCTCGTTCTCGTTGCCGCGCGACGAAGTTGGGGTCCGCGTTTCCGGCGAGTTGTCTCCATTGTCGGCGATGAGCGCGCGACTCGAGTTTTGGCTCGAGACGTAGTCCTCGCTGTCCATGATCGTCGTGCCGCCCGTCATCGCGTTCGAGGCATCGACAACGTCCAGCTGGATACTGTTGTGGTACTGCTGCTGCTCCTGAACTTCCTCGAGCAGCTTCTTCTTGCCCGTGCGTCCGTAGCGCACTTTGAACAATCGTTCGTTCGCAACTTCGTGGAAGTGCGTCGCCATGTCGTCACGCAGACGCGTCACGTTCGCGAGCGACAGCCGCGGAACAATGTCGTCACTGTACACGGCCGTGGTCATGAACAACTTGGTCCAGACCGCGGTCTCCGGGTCAAACATCATCGGCGGCGCGTACAGGAACGCCTTGGTCGTCGGGAACTCCTTTCGAAGCATGACGGAGAGGATCGCACCGACGCCAGCGCCCATCGAGTGGCCGCACACGACGATCTTCCACTCCTTGCGCTGCGCCGTCGTCTGACTCAGATGGCCGCCACTCACTGAGCAATGGCGCCGCGCAAAGTCCCAAAAGAGCTGCTTGCGCGAGCCAACCTGGAGATCCGCAAACAGCGACCGCGCCGTGCGCAGCATGCCGTAGTGGGTGCGCGTGGCGTGCGGGTTCGGGACGTCGTCCGGGAGCTCCTCTGGGTGCATCGCCTCAACTTTTGCGAGGCCGTCGGTGATGAAGTCGTAGAAGGACATGCTGCCGCGGACGCTGATGATGAGCTCCTTGCGCTCAGCGTCCTTCACAATCGAGTACGGCGCCTGGAAGACAAAGTTGTAGCAGTTGAGGTACACGAGCGACTCGCGGCGGATGCCCGTGTACCCGACAAACGACGCACGGTTGCCCTGCAGTACGTTGTCGTGGTCAAACACCTGGTCGCTCGTGGGCTTCGAGAAGCAGCCGAACACGCGGAACCAGTAGAACGGCGAGTACCACACGTATATGGGCCAGCCGTAGATGCCGATCGCGAGTTTGCCGAAAAACGCCAGGTCGCGCAGTCGCGTCTCCTCTTCCTCGGGTGGGAAGTGCACAACCGACGGGTCCTCGATGCCCCCTTCGGCATCGCGTTCCACGCGCTCGCGCTCTTCCTTGCGCTCCTGTTTTTGCGTCTTCGAGACGAGCCCGAGCATGAACGCCAGGTCGTTGAACTGCAGCCCTTCAAACTTGGTCGTGTTGTAGCGCACGACAAAGAACTTGCCGAGGATCTTGCCGAGACTCTGGAAGATGTCTTCCTCGTCGTGCTCGGACGAGTCGGCCTTGCGGCACGTGAACGCGCGGAACATCGTCGAGCAGCGCTTCTGCCACCGCATCTCGGCCTCGGCGATGTCCGAGCTCGTGTGCACGCCGCACATGTACGACGTGCACGCGCCAATGGACACGATGACGACCGTGGCCACAAAGTCCGCATGCTGGAAGTACCCGACCGAGTCGGCGCGGTCCTGGAACACCTCCGAGTCGTTGCTACACACCGACGTGTCCGTTCGGAACTCGGCTTCACCGTAGATTGTCCACACTGTAAGGGAAAACAGCAACAAGACCACATTCACGCACAGGATGTCAGCAAACGTGTGGTGAACCTTACAAGAGTCTGCGGTAGACGTACCCAGGTTCCCAATGTAGAGCAAGAAGATCGTCAGGATGAGCCAATTCTGGCATTATACAATAAGATTATAGTCAGACAACACGACGACACAGATCGAAAGAGCGATCAACTCTTAGACAGCAGCGTACCTCGGGCCTCTTGACGCGGTAGACCTTGAGGCTGAGCGTGAGCACCACGTCGAGCACCATGAGCGCAGCCATGACGACGTGCAGGATGAACGCGACGCGCAGCCACTTGAAGAGGTCGTGGAGCCGCTCGCACTGCTTGAAGCCGTCGGGCTTGGAGATTGTGAGGTACGCGATGATGAGCGGCAGGTGGTGCACGAGCACGAGGATGACGAACGGCGTCAGGTACGCGCGCGGGTTGAGCACCACGCGCTTAATGTCCACGCCCATGGCTCTATAATAGATGCAGGGGACCCCCTGTGTGTGTGTGCGCGCACAAACGCTTTTAACAGAATGAGTATGCGTCTGGAAAGAAGAACTGGTCACACAGATGACGGCGTGTGCTTACGCCACGCCTCGGATATGGGACACCCGCCGCCGCCGCTGGAAGGAAGCGCGTCGCGTGTGGACGGGAGGGATTATGCGTGTAGGTACCGTCCGTCGAGCGCGGCGATTGTGTGGCGTTCGTCGTAAACATGGTGCGAATCCACACAAGATGCTGGCAGCCGATTTGTCGAACGTGCCAGCGTCAACACGAGGAGCTGCGGTCCTTCGCCCCCATTTAGTTGCTTTGCCACTTCTTATTACCTGTTGAAAGCAAGCAATACCAAATTATTGTATGAGCTAAAACGAAAAGGTTTTATAGTTGACAAAACTTTATTCCTCTTCTTTTATGATCAATGTGCAGAGTGCTAAAGAAGAGGGCTGATTGTATTATTTGCGGAAGGGGGAAGTGCAAGCTGATGCGACTTTCTTGGAATAAGAAACTCACCAAAATAAGTGCATAAGGTTTTGTGGATATTATACATTCCACAGTACAAATGAAATGGCTTAATGACAACATACTGATGTAAGTGAACACGATTGATAAAATGGACACTGGTTGGCTAAAATAAGAACAGCGAATAGGGGATAACAAGATTACGCGCTTGACCGCGTCCCATCCACACGTGCTGTTAAAACAGTACATGACGCCTAAAGATCCAGAAACTGAGTGAATGTCTTCAGTTTATTTCCAATTTGCAGCGTTTTATTTGAATAACCTGTCTAAAGCGTATTGGATGGGAACACTATTGCTTGCAAAGATGGGAGTGGAACTGCATAGGTACACTTAAATACCTTTCATACTAGATCAAATGCAGAATGGCGCTGAAAAAAGGTCTTTGTACTGTATGCGCCTAATAGCTACAGAACATGGATGAATCATATCAAGTACAGATAGACATCCATACTGAACGAATGGATGAATCATTTCGCGTCCACCAGTTAGGTACCAAAAAATCCTATGGCTCGCAATCGATCGCCCGGCCGCAATGTAAAAACTAATGCAATGCTCCTCACAAGCAGCGCTGTATGGATTCTTTGTTCCTATTCAATCCTGTCACTAGCTCCAAACGCTTAGCATCTCCCGCTCAATTCCTCGCCGCCGCAATCTCGGCATATCATTGTTTAGTTTTCTTTCTGACGGTGCGTTATCCGTCGTGCGATGAACCGAAAGTCCGCCTTTCGGGTCAAAAAGGCAGCGCGCTGCGTGACTGTCACATTGTGGAGAAACTGAAGTTTTCGAGTGTTCATAATCCGATGTGATCCGCTCGATTGCGCCACTGGAGACATTGCCCTTTGCGCCTTTTTACGTTGTCTCAGATGCCCAAACTTCAAGCGAGCGAGCCAGAACCAACCAACTGGTCGCACAATAATGCTCACGACTAAAAAGAGTCAGAACAGAGCATGTGACCCCATGCTTTCGCACGACGTGTGCCGACTTGTACAATTGTAAATATTCATCTTCATAATTCAGTTCTGCTGCTTCAGCTTCTTGCTGTTCGTACACGTCGCCTGCTCGTGGCATAATCACCGTCCACTCGTGTCACTGTATTAATAAGCAACGTTGCACTCCATCACTCAATCGTAGCTCTCATTGTCGTCCTCAGATGGACGCTTCTTCCGTCGCGACGGCTTCCAACAGACTCGTATTCTCAAACGTAAACCCCTGGAACGTATCGGAATCTGTTCGGATTTTCACGCGCGTCTGCGAGGACGAGGACGAGGACGGACCGCCATTGGCACCATACGAACCGATCGTGTTGCCATCAGGTAAAACCTCGATGCTTGGCAACGGTAGCCGCGTAAACTCGGCTTCAAAGTTCAATGGCGCTTCACCGTCGTTCATGGCCGTGTGACACGGACGGAACGGCGGCGGCACTTGCTTGTGGATCAAGCGGTTCCAATCAATATTTTCGAAAAACAAGTGCGACTTGACATGGTGCGCGCCTTTCGAGCCGAGACGTTCGGCAGGATTGCGGTTCAGTAGTTGACGGATCAGCGCTTCAGCACGACGCGACACGTACGGCGGGAAATGCAAGCGCGCCGAGCGAAGCCGCTCGAAGAGCTTCTTGCGGTCATTTGTGTACCATGGTGGCAGCCCCGTGAGCATCTCGTACAACACCATGCCGAGGTTCCACCAGTCGACGGCCGTGCCGTGTCCTTGACGATCCAGGATCTCCGGTGGAAGGTACTCGGGCGTACCGCACAGCGAGTTGGTGCCATTCACGCCGTCGCGGATCCCTTCCTTCGCGAGTCCGAAATCTGCGAGTTTGATGTGGCCATCCTTTGTAAGCAAGATGTTCTCAGGCTTCAGGTCACGATACACGACACCGAGGCCATGCAAATGCTCGAGTGCGAGCGTGATTTCGGCCGCGTAAAAGCACGCCATGTGCTCTGGAAGCTTTTTCATGCGCGATAAATGGTAAAACAACTCGCCTCCCGGACAATAGTCGAGCACAAAGTAGAGCCGCTGTGGGGTCTGGAACGCGTAATGCAATCCAACGATGAAGGGATGCTTCGTGCACCCAAGCACGCGTCGTTCCGTGCGCGTGTGCTCCACTTGTTTGCGCTTGACGATGTTCTCCTTAGACAAAATCTTCATTGCGTACAGTTTTTTGGTCTCGCGGTGGCCCACGAGCACGACTTTGCCGAACGATCCACGGCCGATCACTTGGATCAGCTGGAAATCTTGCAACGTCACATGACGAGAGAGTGTCCCCACCGCACTACCACTCGGCCGCTCATCGTCGTCGTCGGTGATCGATGCGCCAAAGAACCGCGATTTCTTGAGCGGCAGGCGATCCAGCAGGAACGGCGTTTGGTCGGCTTTGCTCGTTAGGAACTTGCGCACCTCGTCGATCAGATGCGGGTTCTTGGCCGATTGGTCAACGCGATCATAGTTCAAGAGGGCACGCAGCCACTCGGAGAGTTCACCCTGTCGTTTTGCGATGAACTCGGGCTCGAACGCGCCAAAAATCTTCTTGGGTGGTAGAATCGGCACGCGCACACCCATGGGGCGCAAGCAGTCGTTCAGCATCTTGAACTCCTGGTAGCGTCGGTAGATGACCCACGACGCGCCGGACTGCACGCAGCGCATCTCGATCGTGTACACCGTGTACAGGCGACTCGAGCTGTCGTAGACAAACCCGTGACCGTTGATCTTGACAAACTCGGCACGTGCACCCATAGGGATCAGGTACAGCGCCTGAACACGCGAATCTTCTTCCTCCTTTGCGATCATCTCGTGGTTCGAGCAGTACCCGGACGCGCGCTGGTGGAGCTCATTGCAGCCCTGAAAGTTGCATTTCACGGGGTGACTCGGAATGTCCGCGCTTCCAAGCACCGCCTCGCTCGACAAGTTGGCTGTACGCATACGCGATACTTCGTCGTCACCTCCGCCGACCGCGTCTTCAATCTCTATATCCGCAGTCTCGTCCGCCGTGTACAACTGCAGTAGATACGACGACGTCGACGTCTCATTTCCATCTTCATCCCTACGCACATAGTATAGCACGAAAAAAAGTGCGGTCAATGTACAGCATCAGAATGAGCTCATAGCAAAACAAACGAAAATGTACCCACTTGGACTCGTGCTGCGCCGCGACGACATCGAGCGTCACGAGATTATAGTGTAGATCGATCTCTTCGACGTTGTATGACTCGCCCGTGTCGAGGTTTTTCACCAAATACGACGGGTTCTCCCACTCGTCCAGACTCTGTTCGTACACGCCGTCCGTGTCATCGTCGTCATCGTCATACTCCTCGTCATACTCCTCGTCATACGCGTCGTCGTCGTTGTCGCTCTCCTGCTGCTCCACGTACGGGTTGATGCCGTCGATCACTTGCACGCTCGCCGTCTGCTGCGTTGATAGAAAGTGCGCGGAGCTGCTGCTGCTGCTGATCGTCGTCGCCGCGCTGGACGAGAGCTGCGACACGGAGTCGTCCTTTGCGGCAATCTTGCGCGCGGGCGACGCCACCGCCGTCTGGCCGTGTATGTGGAGCACGTGCTCGTCCTGGTTGCTCGCGCGCGACGGACCCGCGTGATGGCGGCCGCTGCTCACCGCCTGCGTCGGCATGGAGGCTCGCTCCCCTCCTCCGCACACAGTGTGCTGCTGCTTCCTGCGCTGAATAGGATAGATATCCGATACTGGGACTAACCACAAAAAGAAAGGGCAAAGAGAGAAAGAAAACGGCAGAAGAGGATGCGGATTGGTTGAAAATTGGTGTGTGTGTGCACGTCTTTTGAACCAATTGGAAAGCAAGAATGCAACGGCGAAACTCAGATGGAGGGAGTGGCTATTGACACGTATTTTGGAGGTCGTTGTGGGAAAGAAATGATAAATGCACCAAATATGCTCTCTTCGCTCCATTCGCTGGGCTTGTTTGATGTGTTTAATCCCATCCGTACGCTTTTCAAGTACAGAAGCCTTTTCTAGCCTTCCATACTGTATTGGCATGCGTATTTGAACGCACATGATGCATTTCCTTCGAACGCACAGGCTGAAGTATATCCTGTAGTACTGTTATACGTTAAACTATTCAAGCCATTGCTGTTCGACATGCTGTTTCAAAGGTTAATTGTGTGGTCCACTCTGTCTAATTGAATCGTGCCTGCTACGGACCATCCAGATCATAATCACGGTTCATCTGAACCGTCATGCAGTTGACTGGACCGTGGACATGAACAGACAGCAGCGCCATTACCATCCTATTGAAAGTGACCCCAACAACGACAGAGAGCACCATGGCGGCCGTGAAGAAGCTCGATGTGCACACCGCGTCGTCGGACTACTCCAAGACCTACGTCTTCCACGAGGAGGACCACACGCTCGGCAATGCGCTGCGCCACGTGCTCATGAGAAAGTGCGTATGCATCGTTGCATCAGCAGCTACGTAGCTGCTGGACATGGCTGTTTTGCTGTGTACGCATGTTATACAATAGCATTGACTAACGTTTGTTTGTTGTATCTACGTGCGTGGTATTGTTGATTGCAGCCCTGATGTGGATTTCTGTGGGTACACGATTCCGCATCCGTCGGAGCCAAAGATGCACGTGCGTCTGCAAACGCGTCTCGGTGCGTATACAATACATGCTCAAAGTTGGCTGTTCTTGTGCTGCTATCAAATTTTACTTACTTTGGTTTTTTTATACTGTGTCATGTGCTTAACAGGCGTCCCAAGTGACGAAGCGTTGCGATCGGGACTCACGGATTTGCGCAAAGTGTCGTCGACGATCTCGGACGCGTACCGCAAGGAGCTCAAGGCGTTCAACCGCAAGCGCAAGAACTAAACAGAGAAAGCGAGCGACTTTTACGGAAACACCGCTTCTAGATGCCTTTTGTATACATTAACTAATCGCTGAATTTAATCCTTTCATCCATGCAGCATAGTACGCATTCCTCTGAGCTTCAGTAATGAGCACTGCATTCAACAAGACATCGAGTGGATAACGCGATTGTCCAATGCAGAAAGCCAAAAATGACAAGAGCTGCTCATATTCCGCCAATCAGCATTCTTAGATCCCACCTTCAAGTTGATATGCAAAATTTGATTGGCTAAAATTGCGAAGCGCAAGGTCTCTCGCACCCGTCGTCAGCATTCCCTACGTGAAGACCCGCTTCCGGAAGATCATCAGAAAACGACGAGCTCATTTCGGAATTTCCTCGGCTGAAGCACACAGGATGCTGCGTCAATTGCAGAAGCACGTTTTGTCTACCGGCGCGCACGTGGCGGCGGCGCGCAGCACCACGAGCCGCGCGTTCAGCGCCGTCTCGGACTTCCCCACGCGTCTGAGCGAGCAGGAGCGACCCAAGGCGCTGGAGCAGATCACGTCCGCGTGGCAGCCGGTGCCGAACCGCGACGCGATCCAGCGCACGTTCCAGTTCAAGGACTTTGAGGAGGCGTGGAAGTTCATGAGCAAGACTGCGGAGCTCGCGGAGGAGATGAACCACCACCCCGAGTGGTTCAACGTGTACAACCGCGTCGAAGTCACGCTCAGCACGCACGACTGCGGCGGGCTCTCCAAAAATGTACGTGCTTGTATGGATGGATGGATATGCACGATGTGGAAGCCGCAGTGACTGAGATGTATATTTCGTTTTTATGTAGGATATTGATATGGCAGTCGCGATGAACAAGTTTGCGGAATCCTCTTAGATCCATGGGGTTTTTGTATTATTGCCGTCGGCGGTCGTGCGCACCGCATTGATGTCATGTGGACACTAAATACACGCGTTTTCTTTTCTGTGTGAAATGCCTTGACGTGTTATAATGTGTGTCATATAGAGATTGTGGTATTCTTTATCTAGGTCTATATGAAGGATTGAGCAGTGTTTGCGACAACTATCTATAGTTGGCGGCGCCCGTGACGCGCGCCTTTCGCGCCACGGCTTTCGAGATCACGGTCTCCGCGACGCTCAGGCTGCTGGAGACAGAACTTGCATCGGAAGTCGAGTCTTTCTTGCGCGTCGAGACGCTCTTCACACTCTTTGGACCCGTCGTCGAGAGCCCTGAGGAACCTTTGTACACGTCGCGTGTGGGCTTTTTGCTCGGATCAACTGGTTTCTTGGGCAGTGGGATACCTTCAATATGGTCCGGGTACGCGTCAGCGTAGTCGATCAAGCCGCCCGTGAGCACGTAAATGTTGTCGAACCCGCGCTGCACGAGCGTATGAGCCGTCTGTGGGACCGTCTTCTCGTCCAAATCGTACAGAATAATGAGCTTGCTCTCTTGGTTTTTCTAAACGTGGAAAGTATCATATCATACACATATTCAATTCAGCCGCGCATTCAGCATGGGCAGAGCATACCAACATCAAGCGGAGTCATACGTACAAATCGGTGCATCTCGGGTAAGAGCATGTCGCGGCACAGGTACGACGCGGGAAAGCTCTTGGCGCGGTGGATGCGGTTCGCTGCAAACTCTTCCTTTGTTCGTGTATCGAGGATCAGGTACGGTGGGTCGTACTCTTCCTGCTCCTCGGCATTGTAGCTCACGATGCGCGGGCCGCCGGCGCTCGACTGGTTGTCTTCCGCGGGCACGCGCTCCATCACGAACTTGCCGTCGTCCTTCTTGACCATGCGCGCGACCATCTCGGGTTGCCCGCCCGCACTATCGCCACCGCCGTCCTCATACTCGTTAAATAATTCTGCGAGGCACGCACATGTCACGCGGCGGAAGGTTTCATCACGGCGCTTCAAGAACTCTTTCGTAGCTGCATGCATGCAAGGGGGCCAATTAATCAGTTGCCATTGCGCGCGGCATAATGCATAAACTACAAAAATACGATCTAAGTACGTACAGATCAGTCGTACTTTGTTCACAGTCGCGCCCGTATCGATCTTGCTCTGCAGGTTCTTGTACTTTGAGTTCTGCGGAATGCGCTTCTCCATCACCTTCGATAACAAGAACAATGACACACCAGCATGCTGAGTTCAGCAACGAGCATTCCACTACCAGAGAGATCGACAGAAAGAGTCCAATTAAATCGGCACATACACTAAGCGGGGTCTTTGGCTTGGCGCGGTGCATCGTCGTCTTCTAAGCAGAGATAGCGCTTGTGGCTGGCGAGAGAAGCAGGACAAGCGCAAAAGAGCAAATGGCTCCATTCCCATGTGGTTTGCTGCTTTCCCTCACACCAGAAATACCTTTTGCGACCTTGAAACACGATCCTTATTCTCACATTTCATTGGCTGATATCCTTGAAATACATACTACAGCTGGCTAAAAATAACCAATACAGCACCTTGACTATGATTGGTAGAAAAAATGAAAAAGTAGAAAAAGAAAGATTCATCACCCAATGTTTGATTGTGTTTAGCGGGTGATAGGGTGATTGCACTGCGTTACGCGTCCTTCCCCGCATTTTGTTCCCCGCACCAAAATGCTGCCCTTCCGCGAGCCGCCCCCGCGCGGATTCCCCGCGCACATGCAGACACCAGGACACCCACCGATCGCCGGTACGTATTCAGAGCGTCCACGATTTCGCTTTGTACGCCATCTGCAGCCCGCTGGATATGCTGCTGACATGTAAATCCGACACACATGGTTGATTGTTTCTTGCTTCTTAGGCATGGCTGGAGCTCCTCCATTGTCAATGCCTATTATGGTCGGTGGGATGCCTCCTCCGCGAGGTACTCTGGGGCCACCTCGTGGCCCGCCGATGATGCCGTTTGCTGCAGGTCCGCGTGGTGTGCCTCCTCCGCAAGTCGGAATGCTCGGACCACCGGGAGCGATGCTCATGATGCCAGGAGGCGCTGCGCCGCCACCGGGAACGAGCAGGGCGCCACCGCCACCGGGTACCGTGGATATAGCTGTTCCTGACGTCGTGAAGCCTCTCGAGGCCGGCCCGATGAACGTGTTTGTCGGTAAGTTACCTTCGGATCTTCACGATAATTACATTCGGCAATTACTCGAGGTCAGTGGGTCACTCTATGCATTGCTGTTGTTTGTGATTATATTTTTTATTGCCGCAAACTTCACTCCTTAAATGCCTGGTGATGTCGCATTGATAGCCTTGCTAATCGCCTAGGTGCTTTCTTTTTGTTCTTGCAAAACGTTTGGTCTCTGTGCGGCCTGTGCGGATAAACCATTACACTATCGTCGTGCTATACATAGAGATGTGGCACGGTGGTGACGTGGAAGCGAACGACGGACCCCGTGACAGGGAAGCCGAAGGCATTTGGATACTGTACGTACTCGACACCGACCGAAGTGTTGCGTGCGCTTCGACTCCTGAATGGGTTTGCGATCGATTCCAGAGAGATTCTGGTGAAAGTCGACTCGAAGACCCAGGCCAAGTTAGATGAATTCTCAAATTCCATGACCGAGGCGATGCGACTTGAAGAACAGGAGAAGGACGCCGAGATCAAGAGCGTCTTGAGGTCGCTTTTCGAAGACCGCAGTGGGCACAGGGGTGGCCAGCAAAACGACGTTGCGTCCTGGGGCAAGCTTCTCGAAGGGAACGCGGGCGGCGATGTTCAAGAGGAAGGGCAACAACGAGGTCATCAGGGCGTAGCTACAGATGGCGATGCAGAAGTAGCACGTGATCAGAACGGTAGCGAAGACCGTGGAGCTGCTGATGTTCCTGTGCTAGGGGTAAGCGAAAGCGACAACATTGTGTAAGGGTGAGAAGTGCACATTTGTCTGAATCACTAATGCTATTGTGGCGCTCCGCTGTTGTCAATACAGGAAAAGATCCGCGGCAAGATGATTATGAGCGAGATTGAGAAGTTCCGTATGGCACAGGAACAACGCGAACAAGAGCAGGAACAAAAGCGTCGAGAAGCCATTTTGGAGCGATTGCGAAGGGAGAAAGAAGAAGAAGACCGGCAGAAAGCCAAGGAGGAGATGCGCAAGGCTGCCGAGGCCAAACGTCTAGCAGCCGACGAGGCCGCGCGACTGGCGCGCGAGGAGAAGGAGAGGAATAGAGAAGAAGGTGAAATGGACGAGGAAGATGACCGCAAAAAGGACAAAGACGACGACGATGAAGATGATTGTGGTAGTCGCAAATCTAGCAGTCGACGACGCGACCGTGATCGCGACCGAGGTCGTGACCGTGATCGAAAGAAGCGAAGCACGCGGGAGCGTGATCGAAGTCGTGATCGCGACCGAAAACGACGTGCTCGCTCTCGCTCCCGATCTCATTCGCGCGAGCGTTCGAGACGTCGCCGTCACCGGAGCCGAAGCCGCAGCCGATCAAGAACTCGTAGTCGGAGTCGAAGCCGTCATCGAGACAGAGAGCGTCGAAAGCGACGTCACCGACGTCACTCTTCTTCGGGTGACGAAAGCCACTCCGATGGCGAAGCCAAAAAGTCCAAGCGTCACCGTAGCGACTCGAAAGTTGACGATACTGAGAGAGATACGTCAAAGAGCAAGAAGGCAGATGACAGCATCATGGACACAGCAGAGAAGACCGTGGAGGAGGAGGCTCCAAAAGTCATGCCCAAGGTTGTGCTGGGTCTAAAAATGCAGAGCGCTACGAGCAAGAAAGATAAGCCTGTTGTCGCGTACGTTGATGCTTTTGCATATTTTTTGTGTGTGCTTACAATCACAGGTGCTGATGCTTTTTGCTTGATATTGTGTGCATGCAGTCCGAATGTGTCCGTGTTTACACTGGAAGAAGAAGTCGAAGTGAAGCCAACTCGTGAAATCGTGCCAATTGACTACACCGAAGACGAGAAGCTCGCTGGTGCGTCCGTTCAGCAGCGCGTGGCAGCCACGGTTGCGAGGATTAACATTCGATCGGGGGTGCGTGGATGTGCAAACATATTGCTACTGATGAATTCGAGATTCAAGTAATAGACTGATTTTCCTGTCCACTTCTTTTTCAGGATGTCAAGAGCTTGATCGAACAAATTCCGACCGAAACTACCGAACTCTTTTCATATCCAATCGACTGGATGGCTGTAGATAAGGTAACTCTCTCACGTACAACCAATTCACTCTTGCGATTGTTATTAATCTCACAAATATTACGCTCTCCCCTGCCATGTTCAGCACAAGATTGTCGCTGCCAAAATGGCCCCATGGGTTGCAAAAAAGATCATCGAGTATCTAGGCGAAGAAGAGCCAACGCTGATCGAGTTTATCCTCAAGAAGCTGGACCAGCGCGCGAAACCAGAAGAGATTCTAACCGAGTTGCAGTTGGTTCTTGACGACGACGCCGAGGTGTTTGTAAAGTTGTTATGGCGCAAGCTCGCGTTTGAAGCCATTCGCAGCGAGCAGCTGATCTAGAAAACTTAACCCATGCGCCATGACCGCGCTTGGAGATGGATGGTCTGGATGCGACACGTTCACGCGTGCGGGCTGCGCTTTCTTCTCGGTTCGTACTTCAAATGATGCACCAGGAGAGAAGGTGAGAAAGACAAACGAGGCATTACCGTCGTGAAGATTTTTTCTCCCTTTGCTCGGAAACGAGAGAAACATGATGGGCGCCCCACTGAAAAATATTGCATTCGGCGTTTGATGCGTTGTTATGGTCTTGTGGATTACGATGATCGTTTTTGTTTTACATCATACTACCGAAAAGAACGAGATGGTCGCGCTCGGATCTATTGCGCTCTGTAAACTTTTGTTTATCCCATACTACTAAGATGTCTGTGTTCTCCGCCGCAAAAGGTCCAAGGTACATGAACAAATCCAGCGACTGCGTGGTGCTGGCATCCAGATCAAGTGCCCGTATCCTGCCCCTACGAACACACGCGTCCACGTACTAATCACTACAGGCCGAAGGAACGCCAAAGGAACAAAGGAGAGACCCACTTGAAAATGTGTCGCATGCGCGTCAGATCCACTGTGTACCGCTGCCTCAACAGGACCGCTGCCTCAACAGGACCGCTGCCTCAACAGGACCGCTGCCTCATGTCTACTACCACCAACTCTCCTCCTGTCTTCTCCATCTCCTCCACTCATGCGCACGTGCCGCACTCATTGAATTAGCAGCAAAACGCAATGCGACCGGCATGCATAGATATAAATCAATTATATTATAATAACATCCGCAAAAAGCATCGCCCTTTCCAATCGGAGTCACCACGAGCAGCTCTTCAGGAGCAAATGGGCATTGAACCTTCAGCAGGCTGATACGGTGTTCCATTCGTACGCCGCACTCACGTACTGCTTGACGTTCCATTGCATACTCATTTTCCTGTTGCTGCTCGGCTGATACGCCTCCGTCGCTGCTCTCGACTCGTCCGGTCATCCGTTATTTCTTCTTCATGTGCATATAGTAGGTGTGTCTTGTGTCTCGGCAATACTCTCCATCGCCCACTCTACTTCATTTTCTTGAGATCCTTGGCGATCTCTTCCTTCAGCGCGCTTGAAAACTGTTTGACCTTCGGGAGCTCCTTCTCGATGCTCGAGAGGAACGTAGACGCGCCGGTCTCGGCAAAGTTCTTAGCGTCCTCCACGCGGTGGTGCGTCTTGAGCGCGAAGCGCTGGAACGCGCGGTTGTTGGCGAGCGCCTTCACGGCCACGTCGTTGACCACGTACGACACGAGGCGCTGGAAGAACGACATGCTGCGGCTCTGCTTTCTTCTTGTACTGCGTTCTTTGGGCGCTTGCTCACGAGCGGTTGGCTTGAGGAATGACTGCGCATTTCGCAATCAGCATGTGGAGAGAGAGCGTACGCGAACCGCTTCCAGGCGATTCGGTAGCATTCGATTACTGGCCCCTATCGCAACGTTCGTGCAACATTTGTTGTTTAAAAGACGAAATGTTTAAAACAGCAATGGTTTTGGGATAATGATAATAGGTGAGAGGTGTTAAAAACACATCTGGCTTGAGTTGCTGACGATTGTGGTGGTTTTTGGGGAATAAATGCACCCTCGGAATTCGCTTTAAACTTGACTTCGGAACGGGGAGAGAAGCGAACAAGTCTGAACGCTTCGGTATTAATTAGGTCACCAAAAGAAGGTTTGGAGGTAGCTTTATACTGAAATAAGAAGGGGAGACCTATCCTGAATTTGTATCTCTCTCGTCACACTTCAGTACTCCACACACTCACTCTCCTCTCTGCTATCCCTTGACAAAAACCACTCTTTGCGTTGCTTCATCAACCTCTACAACCACATCCCCTCTCTAATCAATTTCAAATAACCCCCACAACTTATTTAAATAACCTCTCTCGTCTCGAAAAAACCTCGCCCAAAAGAGACCACCAACACACACTTGGAGAAAAAGAAGTGTCGCCGCCCGCCCGCCGCTCCTCGTTCCCCACCACACAGCGTAGCTCCCCCAGACCCACGAGCCCCCGCCCGCATTCGCCCGCCGCCATGTTGCTGACCAAGCTGAGCAAGTCCGTCGCGCCGCGATGCGCGCAGGCTTTCCAAGGTGAGCGCTTCTGATGTGGTTGTATGCCACCGCTCCGTATACAGGACCCCCCTCCTCTTGTCTTCTTCCCTCCCGCCTCCGCTCGCACTCGCTGCATACGAGGACAAGCGCATTGATTGACATGTCGGACCCGCGGCTATGCGACCAATATGCCGCCGACTCGGGAGCGAATGGCGCCGACGATCAAGCGTCTCTCGTGGATGATCAGAATACAAGGGCATGCTTCATGTAGACACTGCGGTTGACGGTGTTGTCGCGTTCTTTGGAGTTGGAGGAGGAGGGGTCTGATTATCAGGGGCTGCGGATGAGATTTGAGCATTCGGGTTTCCTCCCAATTCCTGGGCGACAGTCGTGTGGGAGACCAAGCACTGCTTTTTGTAAATTGCTTCTGTATGGAAGCAGCATTTTGCGTCATGGACTAACACGGAACTTGCGTAATTGCTTTCTTTTTTGTTTGTTTCTTTAACTGAATAGCCCGTGCTGCCGGTATGAGCACCAAGGCCGCGGTGGACAACTTTGCGTCGCCAGACCACTACTTTGAGAAAGACCGCATCAGCGCCGGCGACCCATCGAAGCGTGCGTTCACGTACTTTTTGCTCGGTGGTGCACGCGTGGCGTACGCGACGGCAGGCCGTCTCGCTGTCATCAAGTTTGTGGGCTCGATGAGCGCGTCGGCTGATGTGTTGGCGCTCGCGACGGCCGAGTTCGACCTGAGCAACATTGACGAAGGCGCGACCGTGACGGTCAAATGGCGTGGCAAGCCGATCTTCATCAAGCACCGTACCGACAAGGAGATCACGATCTCGAACGAGGTGAACGTGGCCAACTTGAAGGACCCGGAGACGGACGACGTCCGTGTGCAGAACCCAAAGTGGCTCATCGTGTTGGGCGTGTGCACGCACTTGGGCTGTGTGCCAACGTCGAACGCGGGCGAGTACGGCGGCTGGTTCTGCCCGTGCCACGGCTCGCACTACGATCTCTCGGGTCGTATCCGCAAGGGCCCTGCGCCGCTCAACCTCGAGATTCCTCCGTACAAATTCATCGAAGAGAACAAGGTGCTTCTCGGTTAGAAGAGAACGACGACGGAGACGAGGCTCACGCGATTCGTGAAGACGCAGCGAGAGTGGAGGAAGAAGTAGCAGAGTTTGGAATACAGGCAAAAAAGACAAGAAAATACACACACAAAAAAGACAATATCAACACATACACATTCACATCCAGAGAGAGCGGTTATACCTATAGGCAATTGCATAGAATGCTGCTGTGTGTGCGTGTATGCAGAGTAGTGGGCTCATGCGGAAAAAAGTAATGCGCCATTTTATTGCCGTCATTTTATCATAGAGCCGACGCTTCTCACCAGAAGAAGTTGCGCGGAAGATCGGAGTGCTCCCATCCGCTTGCTCTACAAAACCCTGTTTATATCCAATGCACACGCTTAGCAACTGTTAGATACCAGTACGTAACAGTAAGATCCAATCTGCAGACTCTCTGCATAGTGCATATTGGCGAACGATGGCCAACAATCGCCAGTTTGGTCGCGCAAACGGACAATTTTTTATATGGCCAGCAGGAAACCCAAGGAGGAACGCGGTGCCATTCCTGTCTCGTCCTTCATCTCCGCTTGAGACGCCTCGCCCTCGAAGCACCACAGACACACACAGACTCTCTCTCTCTCTCTCACACGCCCGTATACACAATGGCATCGTACGAAACCGTGGACGACGACGTGCGCCGCGAACTCAAGCGCGCACGAACGATCCTCGTCAAGATTGGCACGGAGATCGTGCACTCGACCGACGGTGTGCTCGCCATGGGCCAGATCGGCGCCATCGTCGAGCAGGTATGCATGCGCATTCATGTGCTCTGAGTGTGTGTGTTGCTGCTTTGCACATAACTCTGATGCCTGCTGCTGCTCTTTGTAGATCGCGATGCTGCACATGCAGGGCCACAACATCATCCTCGTATCGAGCGGCTCGGTGGCGATCGGTAAGATGGTGCTGCATCGCCAGTACCTGCTTTCGGGCTCGATGCAGTCGCACTTGGGCGGGCACGTCGGCGAGTCCGTCAACTTTTTCGAGAAGGCGTGCGCGGCCGCGGGCCAGTCGGGGCTGCAGTCGCTCTATGAGATGCTCTTCGCGCAGTACCACCTCGCATGCTCACAGCTGCTGGCGTCGGACGCCGACTTCCGCATCCCGAACGTGCGCCAGAACCTCAAGAAGACTGTGCGCACTCTGCTGGACGTCGGCATCATCCCCGTGATCAACGAGAACGACGTCATCACGCTGCGCAAGACGCCGCTCATCCAGGGCAAGAAGATCGCCTGGGACAACGACTCGCTCGCGTCGCTCTTTGCACAGGAACTGGGCGTCGACCTCATGATCATCCTCACCGACATCGACGGCGTCTACACCACCAATGCAGGTACATTAGATGCAACATCCATGCGCATATCCATCGCCATTGGAGTCTAAGATGTTGGCATTGTATCCGCTTTCTGTAGATGGCTCGGGCAAGACGTTGATCCACGAGTTCAAGCCGTCGGACACAGGCATTATCTCGCCAGAGTCCCGCGTCGGCTCCGTGGGCCAGAAGGACAAGCTGCACTCGTGCATCCGCGCCGTCGACAGCGGCACTGTGCGCGCGGCCGTGATTGCCAAGGCCGAGCCGGGCTCGCTGCTGCGCTTGCTCAAGGGCGAGCGCGTCGGCACGCTCTTCGCCGTGCGCGACGGCATCCGCATCGGCGCCGAGAGCGACAACGAGGACCACATCGATCCCATGTACTCGGGCATCTCCAATCCAAAGAGCAAGCTTTAGAGAAAATAAAAAAGGGAAACAGTATGCACACTTTCATGCCTTCCTGCAGAATCGTTACCTTACTATATACAATAACGTGAAAAGGCCGTTAGAGTGACACAATTCCCCGTGCATTTTGTTCGCAGTGTTACCTCTCTCTTTATACCGTGACACTCGCCTTTTTCTCTTTTCGTTGCTTCTCCTTTATAACCACACACGCAGACACGCTGTCGTGCTCAGACAGAACAACACTTGTTGAGATCGGATCGTTGATGGTTGTCGCTGCCGTTCTTGAACGAGCCCAATTCCTTGTTGTTTCCCTCCAGGTGGATCGTCGCGGCTCGCTCGAGGCGCTGGTACTTGCCCTTGTCCTCGTCGTAGATCGCGATGAGCAGATCCTCAAACGTCTTGCGCACGTTCTGCCCCGTTTTCGCGGACGAGCGCTGGCCGATCACATTGAGCTGCAGCACGGCCGAGTCATGGAGCTCATCCGACACAAAGGTAGCTGGTGCTACAGCAGTTGTTGCGTTGTCGCTATTAATGAGATCGATTTTATTGCCGACGAGAGCGATGCACTTGGTGAGTGTACTGCTGATATCTGCCTGCGCCTTGAGCTCCTTGAGCCAGTGCTGCTGCGCGTGCTCAAAGGACGCACGGTTCGTCACGTCGTACACCACAAGCGCACCGGCAGCGCGGCGATAATGTCTACAACACCATGAAAAAAATCACAGGGTAGCAGTATCAGAATGGTGTTTTCCCTATCAAGTTCACTGCAATAGCAGCCACTACAACGACGGATAGGTACGCACGAGCTTGTGATGGCTCGATACCGCTCTTGACCCGCTGTTATAAACATTCACAGACACCATATCGCATTGTAAATCCATTCACTACCATATACATAGACACACACCAAACCAGCGTTACCTGTGTCCCAGATCTGCGCCTTGATCCGTTTCCCGTTCGGGTGCTGCACAATCTTCGTACCAAACTCGACGCCGATCGTCGGCTTCCGCACGAACGAGAATCCTTTCGCCGTGCCGTCCGCATTCTTATTCACCTCACCGCCCACTCCTGCTGCGCTGTCTCTAGTACTATTAGTATTGCTCTTCTGGGCGCCATGCGAATCGTCTTCGGACGCGAGAAACGTCGCCAAGAGGTTCGTCTTCCCGACGCTCGGGTCGCCCACGAGCACGACTGAAACGCACAACGACAGATACAGAAAAAGCGGTATTTATTATACAGTGCGCGTGTACGCGCACAGGACACGCACATATGATGCGTGTACGCACCTTTATAGAGAACGTCGTACTGCTGCTCCATCGCAGTCGCTTCGTGGCTTTCTTCTGTGTTGCGTTGTGGAGTTCAACATGGAGAAGCGTTGGTGTGCCATCCGAATAGGTACACTGTGCCGTTTTAATGGTCCATTCTGTCAATCACTGTATCAGTTCGTACAACTACGACTAAGCATCGCAGTAACAATCCGTATAAGTACGATATGCATGATACCGACCGATTCGCTCCTGCGACGTGTGAGCATTGTGGAAGTGAATGGTTTATTTTTTGCCGAGTGCTTCGTGGCAAACGATAAATTATCACAATGGCGCTGTCGCTACTGCGTGATTCCAATGCGCTGATTTATAAAGTTTTACGACGTGGGGCCAGCCGCAAATCCAGCGCCTCCTCTTCGCTCTCTCGTGCGCTACATATGCGAGCGCTTGTTCGCGTCGGATAAAGAGCCGCGCAGTGGGTTCTTTCTATTTTCTCTCTCGCACTCGTTCGCTGATTTACAAATGAGTGAGTGTGGGTACATAGCTACAGTAGCTCAACCCAATTGAGACCGTCTCAGTGCGTGAAGATCGCATTGGCATTTCGTGAATCGGTCGCCATTGCCAAAGAGGCACAAGAGAGATAGCGCACACTGAGGGAGCAAGCGCGATGCGGTCGACGAGGGACATCCTGGGTAGCCGCGTGCCGGTGTCACCAACGCAGATGCCGACCGAGGGCAGCCGCCGACGCTCCGTTATGATCTGCGGCATCGCGTGCATCGGCATGTTCAGCATTGGCTACGAACAGGGCGTGATGGTGATCGCGACGGCGTCGAAATCGTTTCTCCAAGACTTTTGCGTCGGATACAAGGGCATGACAGACGACGATTGCTCGTTCGAGGAGGACGCGAATAGCTCCAACAGCGACATGCCGCAGTCGTGGACGGATTTTACGTACTGGATGGCGAACGTGGTGATTATCGGGTACATCGTCGGCGCCTTCGTTGGCGCGCTGCTCGCAGATTTTGTCGGCCGTCGGTGGACCATTGTCACGGGCATGGTGCTGTTCTCTACGACCACATTATGGGTCACATTGAGCCCTGAGGGTGAACGCGATGTCATTCTTGTCGGGCGAACATTCCAGGGAATCGCTGGAGGCATGTACCTGATCGCGTTGCCGATTTACTGCGTCGAAATTGTCGCAAGAGAATTCCGTGGAGCGCTCGCTGGTTTTGCGCAAGTGCTGATCACGGGAGGGTATCTGGCTGGACGTCAGTTGATGGCCAAGCGAGAGACAGATACGGATTGGCAGATCGTGTACTTCAAAAGCATCATTCCAGCAGTGATCCTGGCGATTGGCGGCATTTACCTTCCCGAGTCGCCGCGATGGTTACACATGCACATGGGCAAGGAGCTCGCGGAGATCACACTCAAGCGCGTGCGTGACACGTGGCTTGTGCAGCACGAGATGGACGCGATTGCGACGCAGACCTTGGCGGTTAGCGACTCACTAGGATGGCACACGCTCATTAACATCTCGATTATCAAGCGGATCTTTATGGTCATCGCGCTCCAGGTCTTCGTATTGGTGTCCACACTCACTGCCAGTGGGTTGTTCGCGTCCGTGGTAGCCATTCGCAAGCCGCAGGATTTTTACGACTCGATCTTTGGCGGCGTCTTTCCGCTATACTTTGTTTTGCAGACGATAAGTGCGGGTCTGGCGGTAGGCCTCATGGACTACTTTGGGCGACGGCGGCTTTTGCTCATTGGCGGCATCGGCATGAGCCTCGGGCATGCAATTACGGGGATCTCGGTCATCTCGGATTGCGAAGGAGAGCTTCTCGCGCGCACGTGCGATACCAGCGGTAGCGCGGTCGGGATCCTCCTTGGCACCTTTGTGGTTATGTTGAGCCTCATGATTTGCTGGACGCCGACAGTTTGGTTGTACCCCGCTGAGATTTTTCCCATCAACGTACGCGCCAAGGCGACGGGGATCGCGAGCGCGCTCAGCGGAACGTGCGTGTTCTGGGTTCGCGAGCTGTTTCCAAAGCTCGCCGAGCTCTCGCTCGTGTCGTTCCAGATCTGCCTCGCAGCACTGCTGCTGGTGTTCTTGCTCTGTCACGAAACCAACCGGAAGCTGCTGGAAGACACGGAAGAGCTTTTCCCGCACGGATTCCCCAGCAAGCAGCAGCGCAACTCCCTCTCGACAGCGATCACTAGAAACACCACAACGACAACAACGACCCGAGCTTGGAAGACGACTCGCACGAGCACAACGACGCAACAGACAGAAGCTGTGGTCAACAGCAGTCCAATGCAGGCCGTCTGAGCCAATACGCGTAGTGTATATGATGCTGTTGTAGGGTTTGTGTATGCTAAAGGCTGAAGAATTGAATAAAAGTAATGACCAAGTTTCCGCCGCTGCTCCCATATTTGAAGTTGAGCATTTCTAGTGGCAGGGTGTTGCACTTTCTCGGGGGGATCAGATAGTGTGTCTCACTCTACATTAGAAATACCGTAAATGAAAAAATTACTACTTAGCATGCAAAGTGCGACTTTGGGCTCGTCGTTCAACGTGTTTGGTCGAAGCAGAAAAGCGTGGGATCCTGAGGCCACACACGAGCAAAAAGATCATAAACTCACACGCCCTCGC
Organism: Globisporangium ultimum DAOM BR144; assembly: GCA_000143045.1. Lineage (NCBI taxonomy): Eukaryota > Oomycota > Peronosporomycetes > Pythiales > Pythiaceae > Globisporangium > Globisporangium ultimum. The sequence goes on from GL376564.1 coordinate 869,213, forward strand.
TCTGTCCGATCTCTTTACGAGCCAACTTTGCGTTAGTTCCGTATCCACTCGATTTGGCGGATCCATGTACCGCAAACCAAGTTCAAAACCTCGGCTAATGGCGGCAGGGAATCGGTTGCTTTTCATGATGTTGCCGTTGTCCCAGCCGTTGAATCTTCTATTATAAAAGGACAATACGCAGCAGTTAATAGTGTGAGTAATAGTTGAATCCAGGTTTCGACCATACGCGCAATTGATTTGAATCGACGTTGTTACGACATGCAGCTGTGCTGACCTCGTCAGTACGCGCGCAGTGCTCGAGATTCGATTCGCTCTATAAGCAACTGAGCCATTGTGCTAGCGCCACAATCGTACAAGGAAATAATAATAAAAATAAACGACTCGTTTATTTCTACAGCATCGTTTAAAACGAGGCTACAAACTCCATAATGTTGCTGCTCACTTGGTTTGCGATTTGTAGGTACTGCAGCAGGCAAGTCGCCCCACCTCTCTCTAAACCTCTAATTTGCAACAAATGCTATTTTATTTGTCTATACATTTATAAAGGTATGAAAATAAACAACTAGTATGTCTATTATGTGAATAGAATACTATTCTGGTGAAAATATACAGTTTCCAAAGATTGCAAAACACAAGAAGCGTACAAGTATTACTCGTCTTCACCTGTGAATGGAAACGACGAGGTCTCCAGCGCTTGTCCCGTGTTCGATTTTTTTCCTTGTCACAGTCAGTACTCGCTGCTTTCCTTCCAGAAAAAAACTTGGTGGGTACGTGGCGCAAATGGCAATGCGCTGGTCGTCTCAGCACCACGGAAACGAGCGCGTCATTCCTGCCCGCCCAGTCTTCAACGAGTTCCCATATTTCACCATTTTGCGCCATCGGAGCTGGTCGCCAGTTAAGACGTTCGCCATCGGAGACTGGACCATCCATCATCATCCGACGACGCGATACCAGCTGGTTGAGCTTCTCTCGTTCTTCTGGGGAAAACAGGTGGTGCTAACGTCCAAACACAAGGTTCAGATTCAGTGAGGAGCTCCGCTCGCAGTCAGAGATCCGCTCAAGAGCTCCCCAGCACAGCACAGACACACAAGACCTCCAAGGTGCAGCAGCACGCACAACTGACGAGACGTGGCGCAAGACGCAAACACACCAGTAAGGTGCTCAGTGCGCACACAATTCGTCAGTTTGAGAAACGCTCTCAAGTCACACGTGGCGGTTCTAGTTTTGCGAGCGACGCAGGCGCGCCGCGTCTCATGTTGAACTTGCGCACGTCCATGGCAACGGCGCGCCACCACTCGCCACCACGCACAAGTACGACGGACTCAAACAACAACAACCGCCTCGACGCCTCCTTGAACAACAACGAGATGCCTGCGAATAGCCACCGCACTACGATGTTGGATGCGCACTTTCGCGGACTTCCAATTGCGGCCACCAGCAGCACGGCATCAGCCAACCTACACAAGCGATCTCTCCAGGCGCAGTCCCACCGACTCAACGGCTTGCGGATGGAGCTGCGGCGCGCGATCGAGCTCGAGCATCAGGAGCTCTTGCTCCGCGAGCAGAAAAGCGTCGCGTTCGCGACACAAGCGACAGTGGAGATCCATGGCGGAGATGATGACGGCGAGGACGCAAGTCCGCTTGATAACGACGAGGACGAACTAAAGCTACAGGAGCAACAAATGCGTCGCCTGAGTGTGCATGACGGCGTCACCGGCAGCGATGGCGAGCAGCATGACGAGGACGCAGACAAGTACTTTGGAGGCGAACGCGATGACGACGAAGGCTGTTGCTTTGTGGCTTCTCCCGAAATCGCGGCCTTTCTCGGAATGGCGATCCCGTCTCTCCACCCCCAGAATTTGCTGCCGCCCATGGCGCCGAAGGCGGCGTCATTCTCTGGTCATCAGTACGCGCGTAACCGCAGCAGCAGCGACGGGAACCACCATAGTCTCCAGTTCCCACATCACCAGCAGCAGCGCATGGTGCCGTGCTCGCCACCCGTTCCGATCCCAAAGCGGCAATGGAAGCGCCGTCGCAACAGCGTCACGGGATCGATCGTGTCCTCGCCAACGTCACGAGGCAGATTCCTCTCCGACGCTGCCGAGTACGCGAATTACAGTAAAACGCAGTGCGAAGCGCGCCTTTGGGACGAAGACTGGAACTTTAAACTGTCGCTCGAGTCGCGCGAGTCCTTTGAGGCCGGTCGTAGCCGCCGCAATAGCACCAATCGCAGCCCCACGTCAGAGACGTCGGCAGTCGTCTGGAAGCAGCACTCGACGGCGTCCATGGCGTCCACGACGGACACGGTTCACGACGACGACTCGCCCTGCTTGAGCGACGAAGAAGACGACGAAAACGACCACCACGTCTTCGCTATGGACGATCTTGAATAATAATAGCCAACTAGCCTTGTGTGTGTGTGTATGCGAACGTGCGTACGTATGTGACGAATCCTTACAACAACATCAGAAAAACAAAGCAAATCATGAAATCAAGTACAAATTTCACAAATTCGCATCATTGGATCTCGAGCGCTGTTTCCTCCCATTGCATGTCCGCGATGCTCTTCTGGAGCTGCATCTGGCGAGCGCGTAATGACGTGAAGCGATTCTGCCGCATGTGCGCGACGACGTCGTCGAGCACGCTCTCGACGCGGTGGTGGCGAAGTTGCATCGACGTGTCTGTCGCGTGCTTCCAGCGTTGTAGGGCGACAAACGCGTTGGCAAAGCGCCAATGACGGAGCGCCGTGCGCAGGCGCTTGCGTTGCTGAATTGCCGGAAGAGCAACACCAGCAGTTTGCACTGATCCGTCAGTGTTACCAATTGGAGCTCGTCGCCAGCGATTGAATGCTGTCTGCAGTGTTAGTGGTGAGTTTCTTGCTTGTGCTTGTGCTGCAGCTGATGCAACGCACTGTGCAGCCAAATGGCGAAGCCAGTGGGAAACGACAAGTTGCTTCCACATGGCTGCTGTTGTGAGGAAATCGCGGTGATGGCAGCAGCAGCTTTCGGGATGCAGCGCACTCAGGTCTTGTTCGAGATACCATGGGGTCGATCCCGGTGTCTCTACACTGAAGATGCCACCATCGCCAGCGTTGACATTCTCTCTAGATGTGCTGGCGTATCTGTCCAGTTCGGCCTCTTCATCATGCTCACGTTCTTGGATGTCAGTATCAATGCTCCCCTCTTCGCCCTCCAGCCCATGAAGTGGCAGTATCGCCCAGCCAACCCCACTCGCGTCAATCGTGCTCGCATCTTTCGTTGTTTCTTTGACGCCAAGGGCAGACGACGACAAGGCATTCTCGTCACAGTCTACTGCTAGTAGTGTGTGGTCCTCCAACACATGCAAATACCTCAAGCGAGCTATTTTGACAAGCGTCGATGCATCTAGGCGACCACGGTGATCTTCTAGCTCACTCGGGTCGCTTATGGACTCGCACGATGGTGACGACGTTGACTCGATCCCAGCGTACGTCTCGTACTGGTCCATGAACCACGGCGGATGCGGCACGACGCGGTGAGATTCGGCGTCATGGTTACAGAAACCACACTTTTGCGCTACTTCTGCTTCCATTGCTGCTGTCCCTGGAGCGTCTTCCCATCCTTTGCAACCACACGAGCGATCCTCTGCGTCGCAGTGAAGAAATCCGCGGTTGCAGTGCGTCGCCAGCAGTATACCGACAATCCACCGCCACGCAAACGACGGGAGCAGTTGTAGCGTATAGTAGAAACTCGACTGGCCTTCGTACTCGTTTTCAAGTCGTGCACGCGTCGTCTTCACGAGGAAACACAGCGTCGCGAGGTTCCCGGCAGCACACGCGTACACAATGGGCGTGTCGCCAAACGCATCGCGAACCTCGATGCTACTTCCGGGTATGCTTGCGAGCAGCGTTTCGACGGCACACTGCACGAGATTCGCGTTCGCGAAGCCTACACAGCGGTGCAACAGTGTCGTGTCGGTGCCATCGCCCGCGAGTCGACCGGAGTAGTATGGAGACAGCTTTGAAAGAAGCAAAACCGTCATGTGCGCGTGCAGGTCGCTCGCATGCTTGCTCGCGGCGAGCAAAAGCATGTCAACGGGATTGTCCTTCGTCTCCTCGCGAGCAGCACATCGCTGCACAAAATCCGTGTGGTCCAGAAGCCACTCGAGGGCAGCGAGAGAGCCGCTTTCGACGGAAATGAGCCATAGCGAGGTCGCATCTGGTGTCATTGGCACGCGATGCAGCGCCAACGCGTCCAGGTGAGACACCAGGTTCCACGTGCACGCAGCACGCCAGTCGCCCGCCAGACACTGCAGATGATCAAGCGCTTTGCGATGTTTGCCATACAATGTGTGATGGAACTTGGCTGAGCATGCGTTGAAAGGGTCAACAACGTTGGCATGCATGGATAGGATGGTGTGGAGCCCTCCGTACCAAACAACCGGCGAACGGACATCACTGAGAGCTTGCAGGCCATTCTCCTTGTTGCCGACGTCATCTTGACCGTTTGTGATGAGGGTCGAGCGCAGCACACGCGCAAGATGCATGTGTCCAAGAAGATGGCAAAGCTCCAGTGGAGTCACTCCCGATGCGTCTTGCTCATTCTCCTGGTCGCTTTTTTCGCTATACTGCTGCCGCTTCTGCTGCAGCGCTACGCGCCAAGTGTCGATGAGGTTATTGTCACGCGCCGTAGCGTGAAAGTGCACTTGGACAAGGTATGTCGCGAGCCGCAGGGCATTTGCGCGTGCGACTTCGTGGAAGAAATGAATGCTTTCCAGCCACTTGAAGAGCGGCAGCGCCAGTGCATTGCTGCTCTCGTTGGTGTCAGGTTGCGGGTGCTCACTCTTGTCTTCTACAGTGACGGCAGAGCGCCGCAATTGCTTTTCATACAATGGCACGATGATACAGGAAAACACCAGCGGGGAGTCACACCAGATGACTCGTTTCAACACGAGCCACTGCAGTAGTTCGTCCTCCTCCTTTAAGGCATATGGGCCAACGTCAACCGACGAACCTAGTGAGGACGAATGTAATAGTTCGAGTAGCCACGCCAGAAATGCGCGCTTGGACTCGGTCTCGACGGAAAGACTGCGTTCAGCGGCAGCAACAGCGCCCACGCATCTTTGCCAGAGCGCAGTCCAGTGATGGTGGCTCGTTTTCTCCTTTGTCAGCAGCAACGCGATGACATCTTTCCGCGCATGATGTACGAGCCACTCGGCCAATGGTTTCCCATGCACACGGGCACCAGTGTCAGCCAAAAGGACTGCGAGCACGTCGTGCACCTTGCGGCCCACCAAGTTCACGATTTGCATGATCGATTCGAACGGCGCATTATATGCGCAGCAGCGAAGTACTGCGTCTACAGACACCATCACTGGTGCGTCCGCTTGCTGCTGCTCTTCCACCATTCTCAACCATCGCTCGAGCAAAGCCACAAGAAATTGTTGTGGGGCTTGACCTGCGTTCAGCAAATGATGAAGGTCATGGTGGCGACTGGTGAGCATGGCGCCATATTGCACGAGCACTCGGTCGATTGAGATCATGCCGCTCGTCGTTATGTACGCATCACACACGACGAGCGCGGCCTCATGGAAAGCCAGGGTGATACACGCGTCGAGCCACATCGGGAGGCGATCTGGTAAATCCGCAGCGACAGGGACCACCTTCGTTGGGTCGCGTGGGCAAAATAACAGGTGCAGACTTGCCAGAAGCATTTCGTGACGTGCATCCTGCTCGTGACGTGGTACAAGCCGCGTGGCTCGCGTCGTCCATTTCTGAAGGCACATATCGATGCAGTCGCGCAACAGCATCCACAACTCGGTCGCGTCTGCTGCGGCATTGTCGAGTTCGTCGGCTTGATTATCGGTTGCCACTTGCTGCTGCTGCTGGCGAAAGGTGCACTTGCAGAGAAAGCGAAGATGCTCTCGATCGATCAAGTGGAGTATCGCTGGAAACCCCTTGGACGGATGCATGGCAAGCCCGGAACGGATGACGTCCCATATACAGAGCGGCAGTCGCCTTCGTCGAAGTCGCAGGATCAAGTGGAACCATCGCGATGCAAACAGAGTCGCATATAGCGCCGAAAATGTAGACTTGCTACCCTCTTTGCCCATGCCAGTCGTCTTCAAATGCATCGTCACAACATCTAGCACCACAGCCTCGACGCCTGCGTTGTGGATCCTTCCTGGACTCTTCGTCATGGCGGTTGTAGTCGTAGTGTTGGCCATGGAGACCACGATTTGCGTCAGGCGAGGCAGACTCATGCCAGTGGCACCATGCCGACGCAACAGCAAGAGCACTTGCGGGCATTGTGTGGCCACAGCGAGCGCTTCGGAGAGTGGCGTGTGATCAGCAGCAACTTGCTCACCCCCATCTGGCGCAGCACCAGACACCAGCAGCAACTCGACAATAGGCACGCGCGTCTCCATCTTCGTATGTGCTGAAGCGTGAGCACACATGCGAATGGCGAGTGCAAGCGGAGACAGCTTCGCCGTGACTTTATTGGCTTTGCCATTGGGCGGCGGTCGCTCATCGAGTGATTTGCACTTCGGACAAGCGGTGGCGCCATATTTGCAGCATCGAAGAGGAGCGTCGTCGTCATTGGTTTCGGCCTGCGATGGCGCTTCAGTGCATGCTTGGAGGTCTTCTGGCGTGATCTTGTCTCGTTCCTGCGTCTTCTGCTGCTGCCTCCTATGGATCCAGTACCGAAACGTGTCCATGACAACGGCATCCGTGAACTCGCGTTCCACATTAGCACAGTCATTGGAGCTATCAGGCAAAACAAACACACCACGCGATGCACGAATCAGAGTTAGCACTTCACTTCCCACACAAAAGTGCACGCCATCACGCGACAAACAATGTTTCAACGCACTTCTTCTCACTCGATGCCGTGGTATACTCGCATGCTGCTAGTGGCGTGGACCCACGCAGCAATGCTGGCTGTGCTTCGGTCTGGACCTTATTCTCGTTGATCTCGCGTCCATGAACCTCCACGTCTTCCTCCAAGGACGTGTCCGTCTTTGTTTGCTGATCAAGTACATCTCTTCTACAACACAGACGCTGCTGGAATCGCAGCCCACAGGGTGCCCACAACGCTTTGCTACTACACAATTCGCCACATTCATTCTGCTCCCTTTTGCCATCCTTCTCGCCATTTCGTGTTGCTGGGCTCCATGCTTCTCGCACGGTAGTCGCGTTCACATTTGCACCACACGCGATCAACTCATGTACAAGCGCTACGTCGCCACGCCAAATCGCCAGATGCAACGGCGTGATACCGTCAAAGTCGCTAACATGCAATGCTGCCATGCATTTATGCACCAGATATTTGGCGACCGCCGCCTTGCCGCACGAAGACGATCCACTCAATAGACTCCAATGTAGCGGCGTGCGTCCGCGCGTATCGACACCCAGACACAGCGTCTCGACGTCTTCGTCACTGTCGCACTCGGTTTCTAGCAACACGGCGCATCCTGCGACGAAGCCACGCATGGCCGCGACGTGAAGCGCCGTGCACCCAGACGCATCCTGCAAGTGCCGAGGCACGCGGAGCTCCGTCACGAGGTAGCATACCATGTCCAAGTGCTGCTGGTCGCAGGCTTCGTGCAGCAGCGAGTAGCGGTGCAAATGACGAAGCGTATACCATGGTGGCGGCTTTGGTTCATTTCGTTGGCGCCGTTCGACTTTGTTGCAGTACTGAGCCACGACGAAGCGCACTCGGTCGAGGTCACCAGCACGGCATGCGTCCCAGAGATCCCCGCGGCAGCGCAAATCCGCTTCCTGGATGCTGCGTGGCACGTGCCGTCGTATCAATGTGTCGGCCAAGAACCACAGTTTGCGAAAGCGTCGTGATCGACCGCGCAGTTCCATTGCAGTACTCGCAATCGTCATATTACGACCTTGCATCAGCTGAGACCGACGATGTCTCGCACGGCGCGCAAGCGCATAGAGCTTGAAGAGCACGTAATGCACTGCGGTGTACGCTGCATTGTCGCAACCATGAACCTGCAGCGACGCATCTTTGCGAGCAAGTAGCCATTCGATCACGCTGTAGCGCTCGTGGATCACAGCATGGTGCAGCGGCATGCGGCCACTAGAATCACGGGCTAATGCGCACGGTCGCCACTGGAGCTCATGACCTGGGGAATGCAGCAAACGACGCACGAGTTCGAGGTCGCCATTCGCACACGCGGCGTGGACTGACGTCACGTGCAGGTCACTCCATTCAAACACCAGCCGCTTGATCGCGAGTCGCGAATTTGTTGATGCATGGTGGGAGGTAAATACATTCCATGGATCGTCGTTCGCACTGATGGTGAAGATGCGGTGCTGCTGCTGGATTGCAGGTTCCAAATTGTCTTCATCGTGTGGACGCTTGGACTTGATGCGTTCGAAGTGAGCCTTGCGGTTGGTGTAGACGGCCACAAATTCACGCAGACACGCCAAATAACGCTCACAGCGACGTGCATCCGCTTGCAGGAGCTGGTGCAGCTCTTGCTCTGATAGAGAGGACGCTCGCACTGCCTTCTCAGCCATCTTGGCGATTTGGCTTCCGTTTCACTGAAGCGTCTTGGTAACAGCAGCTATTTCCAGGGGGAAAAACAAAGGAGAGTCACACATGCAAACCATCAGACATGTAGACAGACATTAGACTCATGTAGAATATATTGCGAGGATCGAAGAGGGGAATCGAACGCCGCCGTTCTACTATGCCTTAGACGCATCAGCCGCTGCCTGCTGCGATTGGTGGTACGCGCGGCCGCGCGCGACGCATTCCTGGAAGCGCTTCTCCAGGAGCGCGTCCTTGGGCGCCAATTGGATCGCGCTCCACATGGCGAACGCTGCTTCTTCAAATAAATTCAGCGCCTCGAGGCACTGGCCTTCGCGGAACAGCGCCTTGGCCCACTCCGGCTTGAGCTTCTTTGAGATCCGCACATCGTGCAGCGCCTTCACGGCGTCGCCGGCGCCGAGGTATGCGGCGCAACGGTTGCTATACAGCACGGCGTCGGCAGGGCTCAGCTCGATCGCTTCCGAGTACTTCTGCACGGCCGTCGCAAAGTCCTTGGCAACGTACGCCTTGTTGCCCTCTTCCTTCAATTCCAGGGCCTTTTGCGCCGTCGCTTCGTCGATTTCCACGGCTTCTGGGACAACGATGTCGGCTTCAGGCACCAATTGCGCACGCAACACTTCTTCCGGGGTCTGTGGCTTTTCCGCCTGCTTCTCTGGCTCAGGCATGTACTGCGAAGCGTTTTCGTAAAACTGCTCCAATCGGATCTTCTCCTCGCGCATGAGCGCGTCGACGTCGGCATCCTCAAAGCCCTTGGTGATCGGCTTTAAGAGCGTGACGATCTCCTCGTGGCCCTTGCCCGCAGCGTGCTGCAGTGGCGTCGCGCCGACTTCGGTCTTGGTGTTGGCGATCGCCGCGGCGTCTTCGGCACGGTGCTCCAAGAACTCCTTGACGAGGTCAATGTTGCCGGCTTCCGCCGAGATATGCAACGCCGTGAGTCCGCCCATGATCGAGTGCGTCAAGTCGGCCTGCGCAACGAGCAGCAGACGCGCGAGCGCAGGTTTGTTCAGCACGCCCGTGAGCATCAGCGGCGTGACGCCCTTCGGGTTGGCCTTGTTCACGTTCGCGCCCTGTTGGATCAGAAACTCGACGGTCTTTTCCTGGTTCTCGCTCACGGCAAAGTGTAACGCCGTGCCGAATTGCGCCGTGGCTTCCAGATCCGCATTGTGCTCCAGCAGCAGCTTGCACGTCTCAATGCTGCCGCTCGCAGCGGCTTCGTGGAGCGCGGTCGTGCCGTTTTCCTGGGCAATGCTTGGATCCGCGCCATTCGCGAGCAGCAACTTGACCGCGGCGAACTGCTTCTCCTTGGTTGCGTACACGAGTGGAGTCGCGCCAACAACGTCCACCAAGTTTACCGTGCTACAGAGCGACAACGCCACCAGTATTACGATTAGTACTCCTACAAGCGCCTATCAAATGCTACGGAACCGGCACCAATCCACGTACTCTGGCGCCGCATCGACGATGAACTGGATGATGTTTTCGCGGCCCTTGGCGGCCGCAAAGTGCAGCGGCGAGCGCTTGTGCGCGTCCTTGAAGCCCGCGAGCGTCTCCTTGATGTCGGTCATGCCCATCTCTTTGATCGCTTCGATCGTCTTCTTGAACTTGGTTATGTCGCCATCTGCGCATAATCAACCAGTATCATGCACGCAAAAAGAAGAGCGGATCCAATATGGCAATGAGTTCCCCATTCATCATTGCGCAAGGGCAATAGATAGAGAGAGCAACGTTGGGACGCACCGTCGGCGCTCGTGAGGATGTCAGTGGCCACCTGCTTCTGCTTCTCGTAGGCTGAGACGCCCATTTCCTTCTGCTGCGTGCTCGCCATGCTGACTGCTGCTATCTGCTGCTTCTCGCTGCTCGTGTGTATTGATTGAACTGCGGCGAACGCCTGTGGTCGCGTACGCTTTTCGTTCTTTTACTCGATGGCAGCCATGTGATCTGACCTAATTGTCCATGCGATGCGTGTCAAACAAATGAATTTGATTGGTTAGAATATGGAAAATAGAAGCTTTTTATTGGATGAAATATTTTGAAGCACTTTGAATGGTGAGAAGCGATAGTGAGCTCTCTTTCACAAAACAAGGCATAATCGAGCTGAAGAATAATTAAAAAACGTTCAAATAATAAACAAACTTCTACAAAACAAGGTAGCTATTGTCACGTGATTTTTTTGTTTCAGTACATCAATCACCATTATGCAATTTGAGAGAACAATGCGGGCTTGACACCACAGCAGAAACACAATCGAGCATGGCGCCATGGGAGACGCACGGCGCGCGGTGGCTGCGCCATGTGATCGCGCGCCGCGACCACGAGATGCGCCTCGATCGGTGGCTGCGCCAGCAGTTCCCGCGCGTGCCGCAGTGCGTCCTCCAGGCGCAGCTACGCAAGCGCAAGATCCGCGTGCAGGCGGCTTCAGAGTCAGCGACATACCCACCGTCGTCGGAGCCGCCGACAACGCCAGGGAAGGCGAACGCGATCTTGCGCGAAGGATGGGCCGTCGCGATCGACGCGCATGTGTTCCAGTACACGCTCAAGCCGCTGCAGCAAGAGGGACGTCATGATGATAATGGTGCTGCAGGTCGTGAGAAAGAACGAAGTGGACGAGGAAGTGTGACAGACAGCGCGTTTGCTCGCGAATTGGTGCAGCGAGTCGTATACAAAGATGCGAACTTCCTCGTGCTTGATAAACCGCATGGCCTCGCAGTGCAGGTGCGCATGTTTATTGTCTTGTTGTACCTATTAGAGTATGGTTGTGTTTGCATTTCTGACGTGAAACATGCGTGGAACCGTGATGTAGCAAGGAACCGCCTTGGAGCATTCGCTCGTGGGCTATTTACCTGCGCTCGCAGACGCATTGAGTGAAAGCAAGCGTGGCGCCAGCAATACTGGCCCAGAAGTGGAGCTGCCGCGTCTTGTGCATCGACTGGATAAAGAAACCTCGGGGTTGCTCGTGCTCGCGCGCCATCGGCTTGCCGCAGCCAAGTTTTCCGCGTTGCTGCAAAGTGGCCAAGTACGGAAAACATACCACGCTCTTGTATCCACACCGCCAAGACAGACTAACGGCGAGCTACTGGACCAGGTGGCACTGTGGGAAGGCGAGATCACGTTTCCAGTCGATGGGAAAGCAGCAACGACCCTCGTGCAGCCGCTTCAGAGCAGCAGCAATAGCAAGAATTGTAGTGAACTACAGCAACATCCACGCGGTGTGTGGCTTCAGCTCTCGCCTGTTACAGGACGGAAACATCAGCTTCGCGTGCATTGCGCACAGGTGCTGAAGGCACCAATCGTTGGAGACGTCAAGTACCGCGGCCCACGCGCCGATCGACTGTACCTGCACGCGCAACGGATTGAGTTTCCCGACCCATTTGGACCAGAAACACGAGGAAAGAAGCAACAGTGGAGGGCGACGAAAATCGACGTTCAACGTTCGATGGAGCATCGCTACGATTTCCAGAACTAACCGAGGGAGCATGCGCCAAGAAGAGTGGGTTTTGTATTTATAGGGCGAATACCCTCCCTAGTCTGAGCGAAAACCTGAATCGACGACCTGAAGATAGTGCTTTTGTGACACGGAACAAAATGAAAGCAAGGTACAAGGGCCTAATGATCCTCACAGAAGGTCTGATCCTGTTCAAGATGCTTTGCTTTCCAAAGGTAATCGCGAGATACCGACTTTCTCGCTGACTCGTAGCTATTGTGGACATTGATCCAACTTCTTACCTGTGTATCCTGCCAAGAAACCCAGAAATAGAGACCGCAAAGTCGTGCGCACCTAAGTGCAATTTGACCGCCTGGGAAATCTCGCGCGTAGAAAGAAGTGACGTCGGCGACAATTCACATTTGTAAGCTTGCATGCCCCGCGGCACAACGCAGCGAGCACATCTGCATTATCCTTTAGCCACAAAGCCACCAGCCGGAAGATATGATGCATTCCCATCCACAGCGAGCACGAGTTCGAGGCAGTAGAACTTTCCGCATTGCAGCCCTCGAGTTGAATCAAGGAGCACCAGAACACAGCCTTCCATGCTCACCGTCTTTTCGAACAAAATCCGTCGACGCGTCTGTGGTTCGACCAATCCTCTACCATGCAGGCACTCATGATGTTGATAACAACCGCGATGTCATCTTCCATAAACGCGTCGATCGCGAGTATAACGACGACGAAAACAACCATAAATTCGAGAATGAAGATTCCGACCGTGACGATTGTCACGCTTCGCGTCTTTCGCGTAACTCTGTCCCCCAGGCGTCATTGAGCTGCGCCTCGGTGGTAAATGATATTCTCCTGGAATCGATTGACGGGTCCCATGATAGTCTCAAACACTGGTCTAGTGATGATCATCCTGAAGAGGATGAGGACGAAGAAGATGCTGATTTTACCCAAGAGCAGCAACAGGATGAAGGCAGTCATCGCGAGAACGAGGAAAGCTGTCACCCTGTGGACGATGCGGCTGTGGGAAGCAACCAAACGAGTTTTGTAGTTCACCGCCCCACGAGGCGTCTTCACCATCACCTGACAAAGAGCGACGAGTACAAAGCTTATCGGCGACCAAGCTTTAGCTGCGAACCGATGGTGCGATATGAATTCGACTCTGTCCGAAAATCGCAGCAAATTCTTCTTTCTCGGTTTGCTCGTCACTGCACAACAGCGAATCAGAATTCAGAACGATACCAAATCGATTCGTTGTTCAGCAGCCTTCGAAGCGATTCAGAGGACGATGACATTGTGAACGTCCGCTCTCCCGTAATCCAAAAGGCAAAACATATTCAGGAAACACCATTTATCAGTGATGATCACCAGCAGCAGCAAGAAGAGAACGAGGAGGCCCAACAGCAGAGAGACGCTGTGCAGCCGCAGATCCGGCAAGTGTCGGCAGATGGAAGCGGATGGACGCGCGAGCAGTTTTGCATGTATAACGACATCCTAGGGTTTCTCCAGGAAGCGTGTGCGAGTTCGTCGCCCCAGATTTCAATCCCAGGTGCTCGTCTGGCGCAAATGGAGCAGCTGCTGCGCTCCTTGCATCCAAAGGCATCGTCAATCCATCCATCTGGCTGTTAAAGAGCTGTAGATCGCAGGCGAGTTCTTTTTCCAGCGGTGAACAATTTTAACGAAATAGACGCGGCTGGTGGTCCTGGTACTTCGTGAACCCAGGTGGCCCAGTCCCCGTTGCAATCCCATGCTTTGTGTTTTTCAAGTTTCGTTTCGTGAGCAAACTTCCCCGCGGGGAATCCTCGATCGTCAGCTGAGCCTGTTTGTAGACTGTGATTTTCCCTCCCAAACCGTTGTTGTTGCTGGACAGATCCATCCCATGGCGCTGCTGACTTCCCAAGACAATCGATGCACCATTCCGCTTGATTACCGAAGACGATGGGCTCACTTGACCTACCCCAAGGTTCGTATTTGCTCCAACAATTGCTGCTTTCCTTGCATTCATGGCCGACGCTGCTGCTGCTATTTTGTTTTGCAGCGATCGCTGGTGATTCAAATGTGCATGATTCGGTAGCGTCGAAGTCTCAAAAATCTGCTTTGCAACCTTGTCACGATCGCTCACTGCCTCTACAGTGTTTGTTCTTGGGATCCGCGCTGTACTGTGCTTTTGCTCGTGCTTCTCCTGTGTGTGCTGCTGTGGTTGCAGTTCAGGCAGTGGCGAGACTGGAGAATGCATCTTGTGATGAGGAGGCAGAAACAGGAACGGCGAGAATGCCTGGGGCGTCTCGTCTTTGAATGACTCGAGAGTAGGCTTGACTCGTTCTCCAAATCTGCCACCTGTGCCGGTAAGATACTGGAGCTCGTCGTCGACTGAATCCGCGAGCTTCTCATCACCCTGAAACGAAGCCAGCAACTTGAACTCTACTTCCAGCTGCATACGGTCAACGGAATTTTGCGGCGATGGCCCATTAGTGTTGTCTCCTTCCGCAACATTCGTCTGCTTCCCACTATTGAGAAAGGAAATCGCAGCACCCGCTCTTACTGCAGAATCCGGCACGAGCTCCATCCAAAAAGTATACGTGAAGCCTCCTGGCAGTAGGCAATGCTGCAACTTGGCGCGGGCACCTTGCAAATAAAAGTACGACTGGCTATCAAAGAGCACGGCACGGTCAACATGGACGGCTTGCACTCCAGTCGCATCACAGACTCGCACATGAAGCTTCCCATGACCGATCACGCTTGCGACGACAAGCTGTTCGTGACTGCGAACCATGTACACGACAGGAGCCCCGTTCCAAACAATTTTCCGGAGTTCAGTCTTGGAAAATCGCGCGATGACGTTTTCGTCTTTGCTGCTCTTGTGGACGGTTTTGACTTGCGTTGCAGGTTGTTCAGGGTAACTTTGATGGATCGCAGTAGATCGTGGCGGTGATTCTTCACTTGCTGATACGTTCGAGGAAGAATCAAAGGATGGTTTAGACATTGTCGCTTGCGGTAGTAGCCGTCGTTGAGGTCTGGGTGGGACCGGAGGGACCGAGTTCGATGTCTTTGACCCGTCGTGTTGCGGAAAGAAGTCGTCATACACATCAAAGTACTTGGCGTCTTCCTTTAGCGCTGCCTGGTTCACGAGCGGGTGCTGAACGTACGTTCCAGTCCGGTACCAATCGAGCACGATCTCGAAATGCTGCGGGTTGCGGTCGATGAAGAACGCGTCACCGTGGATCTGCTCGCAGCCGCACGTAATAATCTGGTTGAGTCGTTTCGTTGGGTACTTGCGGATCAAGCTCTCTTTGCAGCGAAACAACCTGCCTCCGACATCGAACGTGATGATCCGCCGAAGCTCTGGGCTTTGTGACGAGGTCGCATTAAACGATTTACAGACAGCATTGCTTGCGTGTATCTCTGTTGGCACCATCACTATCGTCGTTTCAGACGGGCCACTAGATGCTATTGGTTGTGTAAATGGCGAAGGCGCTTCACTTGTTGGGATCACGAGCGAGACAAACGCTGCGTGCTGCTTGTCTTGGTGCTGCTTCATATCGCAAACGATACGCTGGTTCTCATTCATTAAATCCGATCCATTCGTTTCCTGCTCGTATTCCCACTGATAGTGATCATCTAGAACTCCTTCTACGT
Organism: Globisporangium ultimum DAOM BR144; assembly: GCA_000143045.1. Taxonomy (NCBI): domain Eukaryota; phylum Oomycota; class Peronosporomycetes; order Pythiales; family Pythiaceae; genus Globisporangium; species Globisporangium ultimum. The sequence goes on from GL376564.1 coordinate 884,831, forward strand.
CCGCATTGTCCTCGTTCCCGCATTGCATTTCCTCAACATCGTAGCCGTCGTCATCACACATCATTGCATCCACACTTCGTTCTGTGAACATTGCGTCCAACAGCTCGTCGACGCCGGGACGCCCTGTTGCCAGTTCCGGTAGTAGAGAGTCCAGTCTCCAGTGTTCGCTCTGTCTGGAAGTCCCACTACCGTCGTTCTCGCTTTCGCCATCCGACTGTGACATCGGCCAAAGCGTCTCAGCCTCTTCACATTCACCCGACAACGTAGCAAAGGCACTGCGTCCCGAGTCCAACCCACGGTCACTCCCGCCGTCACTTCTACCTGCATCGTCTGGAGCAACTACACAACTGTTGCGCCGAGGCATTCACTCGAGTGCGCTCGTACCAAGTCACGCTTGACACGCAATAAACCAAGATGTCACGAAACGACGTCCGCTGTCGTCCACTTCATGTTGGCGGGTCCATTCCTGATCCGCTTCTGGTTAGCGGATCCCCTCATGTCCGCTTTGAAGTGTGGATCCACTCTTCTACCAGCAACATAAGCAGACGTGACGCATAAACAGTGAGCGATTGGGGTGGAGCAAGCAGCCCCATTCGACTCGGAGCAGCGATCATGACGACGCAGCACAGAGCTGCGCTGCTGCGCTCGGCGCTCTGCGTCACCACGGGTACGTCCTCCTCTATGGCTGCATGGAGGTTCTCATCGCGTACGCTTATTCGTCCCCTCACTCCTGGTCTGTCCAGCGAAGCCGCGTCCGACGCCGACGCTGTTCTTCTTCCCGGGGCTCGAGTCCAAGCCGTGGCACAACGCGAACCGCTTCCAGGCGCTGCACCAGCTGGAGGTGCATCGCGACACGATCCAGCGAGAGTACCTGGCGCTCCGTGATCTGCGCAAAGCGAACACGGCAGCGACCGCAGCGTCGGACTACAATGTGAACGACAAGGAGCACCAGTTGCACCAGGGCGAGTGGGATTGGCTCTCTTACGTGACCCAGGGCCGCCGTCAGTCCGAATTCGCGGCGCACTGCCCCAAGACCGTCGAGATCCTCGAGAGTATCCCGGGCTTCATGACCGGTCTGCCATTCGCGTACTCGTTCTTCTCGGTGCTCAAGCCACAGGTAACGTCATGCACGCGTCAGTGAGGAATACCGGAGTTTTAATTTTTTGTGTAACTGCTCTCGACCTTTCTTGTAGTCGAGTATCAAGGCGCACTCGGCGCCCTGCAACATCCGGCTGCGCTGCCATTTCCCGTTGTTCGTGCCTGACGGGTGCGGCATCCGAGTCGGCGACGAAACGCGTCAGTGGGAGACTGGAAAGCCCATCGTGTTTGACGGTACGTCTGCGCGCATTTCGATACGCTAACACGGGGAATAGCTAACCATCGATGTGTGTATTTGTGTGAACGCATGTTCCGTCATTCGAAAGACTCGTATGACCATGAGGTCTGGCACGAAGGCTCGAAGGGCGACCGCGTGCTGCTGCTCTTTGACTTTTTGGCACCCGGACCTCGAGCAGGAAGAGCGCGAGAGCATCACGCGCATGTTCGAAGAGGCCAAAGAGAAAGGCTGGCTTCAAGACTCCAAGTAACAAAAAGCGGCGTGCGATTTAAACTGTTAACGCTCGAGGCACAGCGCACATGGCGCTATTTTTTGTAAATAGAACGCCATGTGTGCTACTGGTTATTGATCCTCATTTCGTGCCACATCCTGCAAGCTTCCAGCTTTGCAGTTAGGTGCCAAGGATAATTTCTAGAGCAACAGCATATTGAATGCATGGTCTCGCTCGCCCTTCTTATCTTCAAAGTAGTACGCGCTGCTTGTTGCCTCGCTGCTGTCCTTGGTCTCCTCGGCGTTGATGGCGGCGCAGATCGCATGAATGCTGTTCTCGTCTGCATCGTCATGATTGTCCTCTTCCTCTGACGACGAGTCTGATCGCTTCCGCTTCTTCGTCGCAATCTCCTCCATTTTCCGCTTCTTCTTCTTCTGCTGCTTCATTTTCCTCTTCTGCCGCATGCGCTCGAGCTTCTTGAAAAAGAGCTTCGCGGCACAAGCTTCGCAGACGCGGACTTTGACGAGACAGCGCTTCGCTTCGCCCTGCTCGACGTACGCGAAGAGCAGCTCGTAGCTGTGCAGCGTGGCGCGCGCATCGCAGTGCTTGCTGCCGCACACAAACTGGCCCTTACCCGCGATCACTTCGGACTCGGTGCGCCAGCGGAGCCCAATCTTGCCCTCTTCGAAGCGCGAAAGGTCCGCGAGCGCGTACTCGCGATAGAGCTTCCGATAGTAGCGCACGCTCATGCGCACCTCCCAGTCCGAGTTACCGCGCTCGGCGTCGGCGTCGTCGTCGCGCAGGAACTGGAAATGGCGCTGGATCACGGCCAAGTCGTGCTGCGATATATGGTGGTGCTGGTGTTGGTCATCGGCGTAGGAAGACGAAGTTGTGCGGGTTGATGTGCTCGCATACACGCGCATGAGCGCTTGGTGGCTACAAACGACACATGTTCATACACGAGAGCGTTGGGTCGACGAAATCAACGCATTACGAGCCATGCGCATGACGACGGGCACCACACGTACCGCGCGTACGCTGTCTCGGTGGCATTCGCGCCGCTGCCATTGTCTGCTGCGTGGGGCGCACGACGGCGGTGCTGGCGCTGGCCTCGCGCTCGCATCGCCATTTTTGTGCCTGTAATTAGTGTCTCAAATTCAGCATTAAATAAACCATCCATTCATTCATTAAATACAGGTTTTAGTTTTTTTCTTTAAATTAATTTAATGATAAAATACCTTTTTTCTTTGCAATAAAATACCAGTCAGTGTGAAATTTACGAAGTGAATGTGCTGTGTGACTTGTATCACATGATGAAATATTTATTTGAGTTTTTCATTTGAGATATTTTTACATACTGGCTTTTAATGGTTATTTAACGTTTTTAAGCGCGTTCTATTTAATGCACTAGAAAAGCCTGTCAACACTACTTGCAATTGATGCGTCTATCAATCAAACAAAATACTTTTTAAAATTTAAAATAGATAAGGTATGTGACACTAGCCCGGGCTTATTATATGGACCAAACAGTTTTGGTTGCATCTTGTACAAGTGTATTGTGACTACAGACTACATTATGACTGCAGATCGATACACCAGTAAACTCTTCTGAGTTTAATCACAATGCAACATGAATAGTTTTATACGAGATGAGACTGTTGGAACGTAAGAAGCCTCAATGTGAACAAACAAGCATCACATCACACCAAGGCGTTAGATGAAATTAAACTAAAAGTAGCTCTTGTTTCAAGCATGGCCACGGTTAGGGCCAAGGTAAACGCATAGCAAAGGATGCTGTGTGGCTCGAGCTTTGTGACTTGATATTATTCAGATCATTATTAAGTCACAAAGTTCAGGCCACACAATATTCGGCACCTGTAACCGTAGTTCGTACAAGGCCTCTTGATTGAAGCCGAGAAGGCATAGATTTTTTTCCTATATTGGCGCTCTACATGTGTGTAAACACTAAACATGTAATAGAACTTTTCGTTAGGCAACGACCGACTTAGACGAATCCATCCAACTACCATCTAAAGCACGAAGTGCGCTTTGACATCAGAGCTCTCACAGCCGGGTTACCCCGACCACTTCACTGCCATGATTAGTTAAAAATCAACAATTGGATTTATAGCTAAAAGAAGTACAAAGCTTTTTCTTGAGAACAAAAAAGATGTATTGCTTGCTCGTTTACTGTGCGATAGTCAACATTTCGATATGACCACTACGGCACGAAAACAAAGGAAAATAGGTTCGGATATCGAGATTGCGTGTCTGTTCCCAGACCATCGTCATCTACTTTGGGTGGAGGCCAAGTACGCCAGGGGTTGGTTCGCCTTGCACTTCGCCGAAGTACAACGCAAACTTCTGCTTCCAGAACTCGACCACCTCACGGTTCTCCATGAAAGTCGCAAACTTGGCCGAGTTGGCTTCCGGGATCTCCCACACTTGCTTGAAGCCGTTGGTCGTTGGGAGATCCTTGCGCACAGTCCATCCCGAGAATCCGTTTTGTCGCTGCATAGCTTCGCTGTTCCACCAGTTGACGAGCAACTTGGCCGCCGCCACGTTCTTGGCCTTCTTCAGGATGGCAACGCGTTGGCCCCAAGCAATGAACGGGTACTTGCCGTTGATGGCACCCGCTGGGTTACCGCCGGCACCCACCGCGATGGCCTTCTTGCCAGCATTGATGAGCTCGCCGGCGACGTTGGAGCCGCGGTTAAAAGACACGTCTTGCTTCGCGAACTTGGCCGCCCAGTCCCAACCGTACTTCTCCACGTACCGAGTAAACAAGAAAAGCACGGCGTCGTCATCGTGAGGGTACGACGACGCGATCTTGCCCTTGTACTTGGGGTCAACGAGCTGCAGAGGCGTCGCTGGAGCCGCGAGACTTCCGAGCGCCTGCTCGTTCGACGCGTACATGAACGAGAAGATGATGTAGGCGTACCAAGCTCCGTTCGGGTCCTTGAAGCCATCGTAGATTTGGGAGAAGTTGGCAGGTTTGTAGTTCAGCAAGTGGCCTTCTTCTGCCCAGCGAGGGAAATCCTGCAACGTTTGCAGAGCGACCACATCCGGCACGAGAGTGTTCGTCTCGAGCTGGTTGTCGATACGCACGTTGTGATACTTGCTGTAGTCGACGACGACCGTGAGGTTGAGCTTCGGGAACGCTTTCTTGAACGCAGCCTTGAAGCCGTCTTGCTGCGTTGGGGTGTCGCCACCGTGATACACGATGAGGTTGCCGCCTTCCTTGATCGCGGCTTGGTAGAGCTGGTCGATGGTCTTGGTCTCTTCCTTGACGGCGACGGCGGCCTTGGTGGTCTTGGCAGCGATGGCGCTCTGGCTGGCCAAGAACGAGGAGAGGAAGATAAGAGCGGAGAGAACACGCATAATGGAAGTTGCTTGCTTGTTTGTGGTTTGCCTTGTGTTCGATCGGGAACAAAAGGAAATGAGGGAGCCTTGTCGCGGTTGTGGGTAGCATACGCACGCCAACATGCGTCTCGAGGACAAGGCCGGCAGCACCACGAACAACAACAACAGCAAATCCCATTTTTGAACTTGTATGAGGAAACGTCCTTCATGTTCATCTCGGTTGTAGTCGAGGATGGTGACTGCAGTAGCCGTACGGAGCGCCAATCCACGCGCCATTTTTCATGAAGTTGCTGCAGTCTTGAACAAATCTCTGAGTAGCATCTACCAACATCAGCGAGTCGATTTTGTTTACCCACCGAGCATTTTAGTTATAATTCCCTCTTTCACTTTATACATGATGCGGTTTAATTTCAGTTGACTAAGTGCGTCTTGGAACACACAAAAACACTGTTGCAACTGTACAAAATTCGTGTTGAGGACGGCGACCAACCCCGCTTTCACGCAATCCATCCCAGACGCCACGCCGAATCAGACCTTCCTGGTGATAATGCGTATCTTCATAACTTCAGAGAGCGGCAAACTGAGCGTGATTCGAGATCTTCTTGTACCTGTATGCAGTAAGATCGATCGACTATCAGCAGCATAAAGGTGCTGCAAGGTGTCCACTGATGTGGGATCGATAGTACTTACCAAAAACAAGTATTTCCAGGTAACAGACAATATACTTGCCCTTTTAGGTAGATGAAGTCGCTCTAGAGACTAAAAACACGAGAATGCTATACATGAGACAACGGAGAAGGACCCATTTCAACGGGAAAACTTGGGTGCACGTGTCGAAAGCGAATGCAGTATGTATTATTGACCTGAATTTATGATTGCGAGCAGCAAACCCACCACTGGCCAGTGAACAATCAATCTCACCTTCCCTGACGTCAAGACGACCAGAATGCATTTCTCGTCTTCCGTGCGCTGGAGGCAATCAGAACCGGTGCAGAAGGATCTATATTGTAACAAGAACGAAGATGTGTCGAAAAGGAGTGTTCCACGGGGACATCTGGGTTGGGGTCGCCTTTCCGATGATTTGCGTCTGCAAATTCTTACTTGTTTACGTGCTCTCTTTTCGGGCGATATAAACGGCTTCATGATGACAACACCGAACTCTTGACGACCATCCAAAAGACTATCCACTTATAACAATCATCATGTCACACACGCGCACACTTTTAAAGCTTATGTGTTTCGACCAGTGGGCAGGTTAGTGAATGCGGCATTGCTAGCTTCAGTCGCAGATTATCCTAAATGGGTGCTGCACCGGCAGTACTTGTAGGTCGAACCATTTTTCATGTGACGAACATCAACCTATTCAATGTGCGTTCGGTCCGCTGATCCCTACAGATCTGAAGCATGCAGTCTGCTTATCACCCTAAAGTGTCTACTTCAGACCAACGTATCAGAGATTGCGTTGTCGGTCGCCATCGCACAATGAAAATCGTACTGTAGAAGTCAGATCAAATTCTATGTAGCAATTAATTTTCAAATTACTTTTGTATTAGTATAAATAAATTCAACAGCATGTAAATGAAACGAATATAACATATTACAGGATCATACAAGGAAGGTAAATTGTCAATTACTTGGGTAAACAAATTAACACACATGATGTTGGTCTGATAATAACGAACCATCTGTTCAAACAAAACTGGCGCAGCATAATAGAGTACTATTTTTTACATTCACAGGATCGAAAATCAATAGCAGGATACTTGTCCCCAAGACGACAAGATATGCATGCTTGTGATACTTTCTTCGAGCTCTAAATGGGATTTGCTGTTGTTGTTGTTCGTGGTGCTGCCGGCCTTGTCCTCGAGACGCATGTTGGCGTGCGTATGCTACCCACAACCGCGACAAGGCTCCCTCATTTCCTTTTGTTCCCGATCGAACACAAGGCAAACCACAAACAAGCAAGCAACTTCCATTATGCGTGTTCTCTCCGCTCTTATCTTCCTCTCCTCGTTCTTGGCCAGCCAGAGCGCCATCGCTGCCAAGACCACCAAGGCCGCCGTCGCCGTCAAGGAAGAGACCAAGACCATCGACCAGCTCTACCAAGCCGCGATCAAGGAAGGCGGCAACCTCATCGTGTATCACGGTGGCGACACCCCAACGCAGCAAGACGGCTTCAAGGCTGCGTTCAAGAAAGCGTTCCCGAAGCTCAACCTCACGGTCGTCGTCGACTACAGCAAGTATCACAACGTGCGTATCGACAACCAGCTCGAGACGAACACTCTCGTGCCGGATGTGGTCGCTCTGCAAACGTTGCAGGATTTCCCTCGCTGGGCAGAAGAAGGCCACTTGCTGAACTACAAACCTGCCAACTTCTCCCAAATCTACGATGGCTTCAAGGACCCGAACGGAGCTTGGTACGCCTACATCATCTTCTCGTTCATGTACGCGTCGAACGAGCAGGCGCTCGGAAGTCTCGCGGCTCCAGCGACGCCTCTGCAGCTCGTTGACCCCAAGTACAAGGGCAAGATCGCGTCGTCGTACCCTCACGATGACGACGCCGTGCTTTTCTTGTTTACTCGGTACGTGGAGAAGTACGGTTGGGACTGGGCGGCCAAGTTCGCGAAGCAAGACGTGTCTTTTAACCGCGGCTCCAACGTCGCCGGCGAGCTCATCAATGCTGGCAAGAAGGCCATCGCGGTGGGTGCCGGCGGTAACCCAGCGGGTGCCATCAACGGCAAGTACCCGTTCATTGCTTGGGGCCAACGCGTTGCCATCCTGAAGAAGGCCAAGAACGTGGCGGCGGCCAAGTTGCTCGTCAACTGGTGGAACAGCGAAGCTATGCAGCGACAAAACGGATTCTCGGGATGGACTGTGCGCAAGGATCTCCCAACGACCAACGGCTTCAAGCAAGTGTGGGAGATCCCGGAAGCCAACTCGGCCAAGTTTGCGACTTTCATGGAGAACCGTGAGGTGGTCGAGTTCTGGAAGCAGAAGTTTGCGTTGTACTTCGGCGAAGTGCAAGGCGAACCAACCCCTGGCGTACTTGGCCTCCACCCAAAGTAGATGACGATGGTCTGGGAACAGACACGCAATCTCGATATCCGAACCTATTTTCCTTTGTTTTCGTGCCGTAGTGGTCATATCGAAATGTTGACTATCGCACAGTAAACGAGCAAGCAATACATCTTTTTTGTTCTCAAGAAAAAGCTTTGAAATAAGATAGCTGATACGAGTTTGTGATTCTAGGATAGTACTATTCTTACATGTTAATGCTACGAATATTCATTCTCTTGTTGTCGATTGGGAGCAAATGTGCTATCGGTCGATACAAACGCCTCTGAGAGAGTTCGCATGAAATGTTGTAAATTACTTCGTACGATTTACTGGAAACGGGTCATTGATCTAGGCCATTCCTATATTTCTGACTGATGAAGTGGGTCAATTGCTGCTCTGAGCTGATTCACCACAATACGCGGTTTCTGTAAACGACTTGATGTTTCGGTGCTAGAATGCCCCAAGCATCTAAGATGGACAGTGATGTTGACTCATCCACAGAGTATGTGATAGCGTGGATGTGAACCTTAAAGCCCGTAGAGCATTTCCACCAGAGTCGACCTGTACAACCAAGCAACGCTTTCTCATCGTCAACGAGCTCCTTCTACAAAGATGTCAAAATTAGCCTTTTCATACTTGCATGCCTGATACAATTTGTGCGGGGCTATGCTAATGTGCGTTACTGTACCAGTACTTATCCTTTCAATAATGCACTGCATTTTCACCGTTTTCTAATTTCACGCTCGGTTTTCATCGCTTGTGAGCACTTTTCATCTTTAAGACTTGACTTTAATGGCCGGGGCAACGCAGCTTATTGGCACTACGATTGCTGATAGATCATGTCTACTACAACACTACTTTAGCAACACCACTACCAACACAAACTGCTGCTTCTCTAACTCTCCAACATGAATCAGAACACACGGATTACAACAACATTTGCTGAAGTCAACTGTAAGTTATTCTTTCATTTTCGGACTTCACAGGCCAAGACTATGATAATCAAATTTGAAAATAAACTCAAACATTAATTCTGGTAGTGTCGTACGTATACACATACTACCAGAATAAATGCTTGTCTTTCCGTATAATACGGACAGCTCCACGAGGATTAATTGTCCCGTGATCACTTTACTGTCCGATTACTTTGCGTGAGGCGCATGGAAGGTGTCGATGGTGATGTGGCTATTAAAACTGTGCATGTCGAGTGATCATTTATACGAATTCAGGCTGTGCTGGTGACGTAAAGCTTGGAAACTTGCCGTTGAAGAGAATGGTTGAATGCAGTTCGATTCTTGTCCAAGGCTTCCTGGTAACTGTGTGCGTGTGCGTGTGGAACTATAAATAGGTAAAAGGATACAGTGTGAAGCAAAGACGGCGGCATATCGCTCAGTGGAGGAATAATGCGGATGGTGCAAAGGTGTTGGTGGGTTCGCGCGTGTTGAGTGATACTGTTTACTCGATGCGGCCGCCGTATGTCGATATTCGTCGTCGTCGATTTGCGGGATATTTTGCAATGGATGCCCTGGAATTGGGAACTGTTTGTATTACTCAATTTGGGTTTCTACTCGGCTTGCTGGTATCGAAGCACCGTTTGGAGTTAATCCTACTGACAGTGTCTTTTGATGTCAATAACCCATGACCCAGACACCAATCACCCAAAAACCAAAATAGAGGACTTAGCCTAAAATACCTAAGGCTACCAATACCTAGGCTATCTGACCTAGACCCAACCTTTAACTGCCTGATCTCAACAAAGCAGTAACCCAGAAACAAAGATGCGGCATTCCAATCGTGGGGCATGGAGAGACGGTGAGGTACCTTGGTATCCAAATAGGAACCGGGAACATCACGCAAGCTAATTGGGAGGACCGCCTGCAAAAACTCCGAACTAGATTGATCATCGCGGCCAAAGTCTCCAACAGTGTGGTGGGGAGAGTGCTTATACTGAATTCGATCTTGCTGCCGTCGATTCTTTTCACGGCCGGATACATCAAACCTCCAGCGAAGGTTGTGGACCAGTTAGTGAACCTACAAAAGCAATTTTTGTGGAAATCGACACTTGGCACAGATGGCACGAGGCACAAGGTGAGTCCTTCTCTGCTCTACCTGCCGGTCAAGGGTGGAGGCATAGGTCTCTATTCAATACCTCTTGCAATAAAGCGGCAAGCGATGCGGCGGACAACTCGGTGGCTACAGAGAGCGCGAAACAAGTATACAGAAGCTTGGCACGAACAGGTTCATCAGGGCAATAGTCGAAATTGGGGGGGGGGCGCAATTTCACCCAAGGAGCGAAGCCAGCACGCAAAGACAAGGCTATATCAGAAGAACAATATCCACACACTCGGGTGGGAGTATCTTTGTGAAGACCTGGCGGATGCAGAGGGACGAAATGCCGCGTGGAAAGACGATCTGAAGCGGCAAATGGAATCCTTGCTACCGACCTTGGACCTCGAGTGGAGATCAGATGGACGTGTAGGGTGTACTTTGAGAGGAAACCTGAGCAGACGATTCATCAACTATCGGAAGAGACGCGTGCTTTCTGGCCATCCTTCCAGTGGAACGACAACCCCTGGATAATCGACAGCCAAGGAGAGCAGTATACAGTCAAAACGATTACCTTCCTGAAGGAATGCAATCTGGCCAGCTTCAATGTGAGACGGGAAGAAGAGCGAGTGTTCTCCCTGCGGCTACCAAACATAACGGCGACTCTCTCGTTCAAACGAATGACCGCCCTGCGAAAACTCGTAACCAGCATCAT
>GL376564.1:904354-1115623 GCA_000143045.1 Globisporangium ultimum DAOM BR144
AAAGGTTGCTAGTCGCTTTTGGTTTTAGTGCGGGTTTGAATGCTGCCGCTACTATGCCTCGTTCCCCGATTCATCTTTCTGGCAGTTGCCGGGTCAAACCATCCATCGCCGGACAGCTGAGTACTTTGCTCTGGGCTAGAGGTAGGATTAGTAGTGGGCGTGTGGGCGTTCTTGTCGCTTGGGATCTTGGTCAACAGCGTGGTCTTGTCTGCGACTGACTTGATCTTGGTCATTACTGCATCTAGGTCATCGGCTGACTCTGCGATAAATGCAAGTCGCTCGACAGCTGTCATGTGCTGAAGAGTGAGGCTTGTAACCGATTTGCTTGGGTGCACTTGAGAGTGAATTACGGTGATGATCAGTTTGGATTTCGCCTGATGCACGCGAGCATTTACCACTCGAGTGGAGTGGGCTGTAGCAGTTGAAGCACAGAATTCTGCTATGGTGCTGGAAGTGATGGAGGAAGAGTGAGTGGCCTCCGGCGGTAATGTGCGTAACATCACGCAGGAGCGAAGGACAAGTGTCAGAATCAAAAACTACAAGGAAGTAGTTTGAGTCGTACGCGTCGCTTCGCTTTGCGTGTTGTCGGGTGATAGAAATCACCTTGCATTCGGTACTCATGCAAAGTACCTGCTTCACTGCTGTTACCGGGAGATCATGCGTCATCACCCGGACTTGGTAGCGTAGCAGTTCGCCGTCGTGGGGGACGTCGTTGTCGACATCCATTTGCATGTCTTCTTCTCCTAGCTTTGCTGTACTTAGGAGAAGAATTTTGACACCCCGGAATTGGATGCTTTTCCGATGCCACGAATCTGCTTGTATCTTGTCTTTCACAACGAAGGTAATGCGTCGTGTTGCATCGTTGTAGTCAGCCCTTTTGACTTGTCGGATGAGATTGCGCGTTTGGATGTGACCAGGAGTATTTTCTTTCTCTGATATAGCTAACTGAGCGAGCAGGGTCTTTTCCGCAACATGCTTGGGCATTCGTACATGTGGCGGAATGACGGCAGCTATAACACCTTCCAAATGCGCTTCGAAGAAGTTGAGGAAGGCTACGCGTTGTGCAAAGGTGTGGGTGCAGACAAGGAACGCAGGCGGGGCATCGAGAACCAACGCACCCATTGCCCATGCAGCTAGTGCCTCCTCCTCTGCTGGCACCATCGGGCGAAGATTCTCATCGTCCTTGACTTTCCATGGTCGTTCCGCAATCTTGGTAAGGCGTTTGACCCATTCATCGAACTCATCATCTCCGTGCTTATCGCTGGATTTGTCGCGAACTGCTTCCTTGAAATTCAGCGGCGATGCGACTCCAGGGTCAGGGGGAGAAGGTGGCAGCTCGCCACCTGGAGGCTGCTTAAGCATGATGCCAAGGGACAGGCAAGAGATTGTTGGAACTTGAAGGGGCGGCGGTTTCTGGTTGTTTCTGGCGACTTACAGAAGAAAAGTTCTTGGGGAGTGCACTTCCGGACACAGAACTGATCTCGACTGCTTTGTTGATCGGTCGCTTGGTTGGTTGGTTACTCTCTAGAGAGAAAATTTGGAAGTGGTTGTTGGTTCATTTGGACCTAAGTAGCGAGTGACAGACATAGTTGACGGCACTCCCAACCCCACTGACTCAAACTAAACCTAGAATCGACTAGTAGCTAATTCGACAGAGGACAAATACAGGGGAAGGAAATATACAAGAAAAAATGCAAGAAAACACAAACTGGGGTCGTAGAATACAGACTTTACCCAACAGCAAGCGCGCACTTACTGTATCTCTACACATTACTAAGTACGCATTCATCTTTCACTCTTAGTCGAAAGTATGTGTACTTTAATCACATTTTGGCAAATACTCGGCAAAGTGGGATTATGGTGGTTTTGAACCAGGTCAGTGCTTATTGGCAACGAGCTCTCCAATCGATAGACGAAGATACGACGGACAACAAGCCCCCCTCCCTCCAATAGACTTGCACACTCATAGTTCTATTGCTATCTTGTTAAACCTTTTTAAGAATTCTTAAACGATAAAAACCGTTCAATAGAATACCTGCCACCATCAAGTAGGTAAGTGCTTAATACAGTAGGCCCTTGCGGAAGTCTGTCTTGCTGCATGCTAAGCAACCGGATCCAAATTGAGTCGTTGAATGGCTGTCTGCGTACCCGTTCTCAGATTCAGCAAAATGCAATCGTCCAAAGTTAATAAAAACATCGCTCTCCTGATCATTGATCCTATTTGATTGATATGTTCGGAGTTTATGCGAATCAGACGCGGATTGCTGAAGTGTATCTTTGGCTACACAAGTGGTTCATACCGATGTAGACGGTTTTTGAAAAGACACATAATGTGTTGACGGCGCTCTTTCCTTAGCATATTGTTATATTTTGAGAGGTGCTTACATTGTAATACTGGTACATATTCTGCGTACAATTTGACTCAGACGCATTCCAACCGAATTTGGCGGGTCTTCTTTAACGACATAGGATGTTCCTGTTTTTCATTCTCTGCTCCCACCTATATGGCATATAAACAGAGCAGACCGACCAGCCATTCAGTAGTGAGCAGCAATACGGTCTTGTGAACTTTTCCACAACTTGTGTATTGTAATCGGCATCTTTAGTCTCGTATAGCCTATCCGTTTATATCCCGATAAGTTTTGAACAACACCAAGCAGCAGCGATTCTCAAAGTATCCACTCTGCTGAAGAATAATGATTTTCTTTTCTCCATAATAGGGCATAAAATGCCGCCAACAAACGCGAATCAGATGCAGAGTTCTAGATCCACTTTGGTACCGTTTATGTGACACTAAACACTTTTAATCAGGTGTGGGATACAGACATACAAAAGAAGACGTCTACAGCATTGGATAGGATATGTCTGCAAACGAACTCGCAACGCTCTGTTATTCACTGCAACTTGCGTCAAGCAGTCTGAGCTTCGTAGAATGCATAATATACACGACACATCATAGATTAGTGGGAGTTGTCTGCGATTCGCTTTTGTTGTACAGTATTCCCACTAATTAGATTTTGATCACAACACTGGTCAGCAGAGATCTAAATTAATTCCATGACCCACAATTTGTTACGGTAGCAGTAAACACAAAACCATCACCACCAGCATTTTTCCAATTTGTTTTCTGGACCAAGGGTTCAACGTTTCGCCGTTCTCACGTTTGCGGAGTCTGAGAACGGCGACGAAGTTTGCTTTGTTTTGCTGAACAGATAGATCTGAAATGAGCCGCCAGATGGCCGCAAACAGCAATCTGGTATCTGTTCAACAAACTACAAAAAGAAACCCTCGTCGACGATCAACCCCGCTTCAATATCACGTTTGCCCTCGTGGTCCAGGATACGATTCAACCAATGAGGAACAACTTTGCAAAGGAGAGGGAAGGGGAGGTACACCCTAGAAGAACAGAGGAGAACAAACGACAGCACACGAGCGAGTCAGCTACAACACAAGACAAGCGACTGCCGGCTCCTAGCGATGGAATGATTCTGGTCTGCCGTCTCTCTCATTCCAGCTTTTGCCTTGTTCAGCGCCGACCAATTGCCCCAGTCACTCGCTCACCCACCGTCCAGCACCATGAAGATCGCTGCCACCCTCACTGCCGCTGCCGTCGCCCTCGTCGCCTCCACGGATGCCCAAGTCACGTACCCCGAGTTCTTGCAACAAGAATCGCTTGGTCTCACCAACACCAACGCGACGAGCTTCTCCCCTTGATCCTGGCGGGACCATCGTCCCAGTCGGATCCAACACCTACACCAGCGGCTCCGCTCGACTGCTGCTGGCACCGACTTTTGTGGTGGCACTCTCATCGCGCCAACTAAAGTGCTCACGGCGGCCCACTGCTACGGCAGCATCAAGTACGTCGCCGTCGGCACCCACTACTTGAGCGGCTCGTCCGATGGTGAACGCATCGCGGTCACCAGTCAGGTTCGCCACCCGAGCTACTCGAGCTCGACCAACTCGTACGATTTCCTAATCTTGACCTTGGCGACGGCCAGCAAGTACACCCCAGCCAAGCTCGACGCTGGCACCGGTGCAGTCGTGGGTGCCACGGCTACCGTGCTCGGATGGGGAACCACATCGTCGGGTGGAACTCAATCCTCGGAATTGCGCCAGGTCGGCGTACCAATCTACAGCAACACCAACTGCGCCAAGGTGCTCTCTATTGACAGCACGATGGTGTGCGCCGGTGGCGTGGCCAACAAGGACTCATGCCAAGGTGACTCTGGCGGTCCGCTCATCAACTCGGCCGGCACGCTTATCGGTGTCGTGAGTTGGGGAAACGGCTGCGGTCTCGCTGGTTACCCAGGTGTGTACTCCCGTGTGTCGACGGTGGCCAGCTGGATCAAGGCCCAAGCGCCAGCGGCGACCTTTGTGTAAGTCGGTTAGCTGGTAGCTGGAAAAGTGCCATATACACAATGTTGTGCGCGAGCAGACTTGGGGAATATTGAAGCCAGGAAAGCTCCACTACCGTGGTGCTCTTCCTCGGAACCATCGTTCCTTTCTACAATGTTGACGCAGGTGGCTTCCTATAGTGTGATTTCTGTAGGAACAAGTAAGACAATATGATAAATGTTTGAGTTTTTTTCAAATTTATTGCCTATTAACCTTGCTGAGTTGAAGTGATTGGATGTGGAAAGGTACATTCAGGCTGGTGCGGTCTTGTAAACATTCTTTCACATATACTTCACTCTATCGCTTAGTTAAGACTCGTGCTTGAAAATAAAAAGCAGATGGTATGCATTGTTGCAAACGTGAATACGGGCTTTCATACATAAAGCAGACTGCTCTCTCGAACTGTTGCATGCAGAGGCAAGTGCGAGCGAATTTGTCGCCAAGAAAATCTTGGGGTGACTGCTGTGCGCACGACTCGCAATGCTGACTGAAGGCAAGCAAGATTTGCTGTTTGTTATTTCTCTCCGCATCGCTCAGCGAAGTGTATGGGCTCAGACTACAGTATTCAGTCCCACCAACTAGAAAAGCCAGAACGTAAAATATTAGTACAGCTGTACGTCCAACAGTGTAAATAAAATACAATACTTTGGCTCGAATGTAGGCATTGCTTGTATGACAAACACTGTCACATGGCCTACCTCTTCAACGATTCGCTCGTTTCAGTATTCGACACCAGGAGACACTCGAACAGAATAGTGTATACTGGCTGCATCCTCTTGTGCAACACTCCTGAATTTAGTTTCTTGAGGTATCATATCGTATATGTGATACGTCTAAAGCAAAGAAGGTGCTGTATCGTTAAAATAGCAATATGCAAAGCGCAAGGGCACCTGGAATAGCTGAAGAGGTTTTCTTAGATGGCGGCTTCATATCCTGAAGATAGCACTTAAAGTACGCAGCCAAAGCATCCACGGAGGCCCATGGGTAAAAAGCTCGGATCTATGAAGTGACAGGCCCTTTAGACCAATCGCGATTACAATCACCGTATTTAACTGAACCCAACATCCTTTGGATGCGAGTGCTTACAATCGCTGCGGTACTCAATTGAAGACAACATACTTTGGATGCGAGCACTTTGGCCGTTTTCCCCACGTTCCAAAATAAAGAACTTGTTTTTGACTGCTGCTGATTTCCTTCTTGCTCCACTTTTTGGATCAGTTGCGCCACGTTTGTTTTGGCCCCATCCCGTACCCAATAACGTATAAGAACAAAACGTGATCTTTACTACCAGTGTAGTCAATCCTTAATATACCTCACCTCAAATCTGAACAAACCTTCTCGGAATTATTGGTGAGATCAGCATACGAGCTTACAACAGTTGCAGTTCCATAATCTATTGAATTGATGATATCTTCACAAGTAGAGTAGTGTAGTGGGCCAAGGATTACAAGGTCTGACACACAGTGGAAACGACGTCCTCTTTAGAACGAGGCCAAGCATGCGGAGATAAGTTTATGCGGCACGAGCAGCTGTGAGGGAAAATATCAGAGTGTGAGTGACTTCCAAGTTTCGAAAACCAAAGTTCGAGATACCTTCTGGTTACCAGATCGGTGGAGGTAACATGCGATGACTATAGTGACAGATACGACGATTTGGATCCATAGGTAGATATATAAAACGTCATTCAAACCCTGGACACGTCACTGTACAGTTGATATCCTCTGCATCAATGCATGCTATGAAATGAATATGCGTGCGTGTGTGTGTGTGTTTAGAGAAGACCTTCCTCATAGTGCCTATAAACGATACACGGAATGAGGGCGTCAAGAGCATGGTCCTCCGTGCTAGGAATATGTGTTAGAGTAAACTCATTTCTAAACTAACCAAGAAAACGACGAGCAATAACGACCATGTTCCTCCAAGCTTCCCCAGCAAACGTGTTTTGTAGTTTTCATCCTGAACCTTCTACAAGTAGCTCCTGCGACCCATCACAAATGCTCCGACTAATCACCTTCGCCAAAAAAGTTGCAATAAATCCGCCGACATCGCTGTAACGCGGTGGTGCTATTGTTTTATAGTGGACAAAACGTAGTGACAGAGAACGCGCGACAGCAACAAAACAACAACGAAAGCAAAACTCAAACATTTATGATATTTCGATATACCGATCAAAAGTGCACATCATCCTCTGTTAGGATGAATACTTACTTGATCATGGGACTTGCTACCTCACGCCAGCCACGAAAGTAAGTAGCATGATGTTGTACGTGTTGCCCTTACAAAAGTTACACAAAAGTAGCACCTGGAGCGTTCGTCTGGATCCAGCTGACAACTGTCGACACGCGCGAGTACACACCTGGGTAGCCCGCAAGACCACAACCGTTGCCCCAACTCACGACACCGACAAGGGTGCCAGCCGAGTTGATGAGCGGACCACCAGAGTCGCCCTGGCACGAATCTTGGTTAGCACGGCCACCAGCGCACAACATAGTGCCATCGATCGAGAGCACGCGAGCACAGTTGGTGTTGCTCATGATTGGCACGCCGACCTGGCGCAGTTCACGAGATGGCGAGCCACCATCGCTGGTGTCACCCCAGCCGAGCACAGTCGCGGTGGCACCCACGACCGCACCGGTACCGGCATCAAGACGAGCAGGCGCGATACTCGTTACTGGCGTGGCAAGCTCCACGATCATAAAGTCGTTCGAGTTTCGGTTCGGACTGCGGTAGCTTGGGTGAATGATCTCTCGGGCCACTGCAATGCGCTGGCCGTCAGTTGAGCCGCTGAGGAAGTGACTGCCGACAGAGATGTGGGTGGCAAAGCCGCTGCAGTGAGCAGCCGAGAGCACGTGACGTGGGGTAATGAGGGTTCCGCCACAGATGTTCTGACCCGTAGCAGACTGGCGAAGGCCACTCGTGTACAAGTTGGATCCGACTGGGACGACAGTGCCACCAAGGATCAACGGCGAGAAGGTCGACGTGTTGGTGTTGACAGCACCAAGAGCTTCCTTCTCAAGGTACTCGGTGTACGAGAGTTGTGCGTCGGTCGAGGCAATCAAGGCGACGGCAGCGGCGAGGAGCGTGGCAGCGAACTTCATGATGCTTGGTTGATGTGCGTCAAACGAAGCAAAAGCTGGAATGAGCAGTGATCGAATCGGTTCGCAGTTGGGATGCAGAAGTGAAAACCTAAGGCGGGTGCTGGTGTTGGTGACTTCTCCGTACTCGTCGTATCTCTAGCAGCCCCTTCTCGAAGATTGTGGGCAATACTACCTCGCAGTGATGGGGTGTATTCATGGTGTTGCTTGCGTTGTTCCGTGAAGATTTGATTAATCTGAGTAAGAGGATGCTTTGCGTACAGTGTATCACATTGGCTTCTGATTGTGAAGTAATCATATTTGTCGCGTTGGTACGATCTATGTACATGTTCTCAGATGCCATGAAAAAAGTGATGACCACTGAAGTACAAGTTTGGCCATTTTTTAAAACTTCAACTGAATACTGTACTGCAGCGCCAGTATTATAATAATAACAAACACATTGTATGCTAAGCGATATTACAAAAAATGATGTACCATGCACTGAATTCTTGCGAACGAACACGTTTTGAAAACTCCCATAGAGCATGATGAATCAGATACTGCGTCTTCTTATGCGCAATACATCTTTTTATTCTAGAAATTAATCTTGGATACATGAACGCATCCTTTTGCTCCGTATCCATTATTAAATTGGATACGAAGCGTGCACATTATGCCTTTTCTCTACGTATTATCAGCACACATAAAACCAAGGCAATGTAATAATGATATGTAGCGATATATAGAAATAGCTAATGCGTCCTGGTTGGAGATGAGCTGCCTTTAAACTCGATACTTGTTCGAATGCGAGCTGTTTATGTACGTGTTCTCAGATTTACCTCTTATTTCGCGCAAATTAATTGAAGATACGCACCCGTTTATTTTATATGCACACGCTCGATTTCGTTTGCAAATTTCTTTTATGTACGCGTTCTCATATTTGCCAGTTTTTCTTGCATACAGTGTAATAAATAGTCCATAAAGTTGCGAAATGACGATGTGGTCCACCGAATCGGTTTATTGTCCAGACACGAGAAAAAACACTACCAGAGACCAAAAGGTGCAAAACCCACTAGAGCAGATGTTGAAGTCGTTTACAATAGGTACCACGAGCAATTCTCTGGGAAAATGCTCAAGTCGCTCTTGTTCACATGTTATTGGTTTGCATACAGTAATTCTTAAATTATAAGTCGTTAAATAGAATATCTGTCATCATCATCGGTTTGTATACAGTACGTTGATGTGAATATATGTCATATACAGTGTAACACGGTTTTATTAGAAACACCTCACTCTCAGCAGTGTTAATGAGACTCCGGAATTCTTAAACTATATGTAGATCATAAGTTAAATAGAATGACCTTCTCTCTCTCTCAAGCAATCATCATCCTTCCCTGCGTCTCCAAAACAGCGAAGCCCACGTCAGCTTTTTTTTGCACTGCAGACAACCGCTTTCCCCTACCATAACAGCAGAGGTACCCTAGCAGTGTGTTGCATTCGGTCTTGTGCGTACCGGTATAGCAAAGCAAGTCGTCAGCAGAGCAGAAGTAAACATACTGCTGCAGTCTTCACAAGGTCACACAAACGCACATTATTTTCGCCCAAAGCAAGTGATTTCAGATCACTACAAAGACCACGTCACAAGGAATGCAAATGTTCACTTACAGCAACGCAAGCTCGCAGTACGTAGATTCAATCGAAACACTACATCCTGGTTTCCGATGACAAAGTATTCTATTTAACTGTTATAGCTTAAGAAGCCTTGAATAGATGGAGTTCCCCAGCTATCGAACTGGAAGGCCCAGAACAAGGGTGTCGTTCGCTGGTGTATCTTTGTCCATGAATTGGATTTAGATTCTGGGGTGTCTCGTTTGCATCCTGGCTTCAAATCACATCTAAATTGAGAAGAGGAGCTGCAGCATACAGCATGCACTGAATTGTACGACGTTGCGTAAGCAAGACGAACAGTTTGGAGAAATCAATGATCTGCACAGTATCCGAAATTATTCTGCGTAAAAAAGAGACGCAAATCTGATTAATATAGTACATAAAACGCAATTATCCTCCTCCAAAACGCTTTCAGTAAAAATCGTCATCACTCGAAGGGATTAGTAAAACCAGCCAACCTCCATGCATTGAGGCTGATGATTAACATAAGCACTGTACATAATACCCCTCGTATTTTTTTCATTACTATTCTTTCGTTGAAAATGGAGGGCATAGTCTAGATTGAAAAATGTAGGGTACCCTAGCTGTCTACTTTTTCTGCTCTCGAGCACAGAAATTGCTGCCCAATGTCATTTATGCTTGACAAAATCAAAGCTGGGAAAGATGAGAATGCTGCTCTCGCAAACGACAGTTTTGACGGTAGAATGAAGGCCGCCTGCTAGAACTGGAGTAACAAGCTTGGTATAGTACCAACTTTGTGCACGGTTTTGCACGATCAAATGAGAGGCAAGTGGTTGCCGGCACACTTTTGGTGAACCGTTTGTTCAATCTCCAACTGCATGTTCTCTATTGTTGTAGTGAATCTACAGATAAAAATACCATCAAAATGGTCTCGCAAAAAGGGAGTGTTTTCATAAACGTGACGCAATGTCCGTTTGCCTGTTTCTGTCAACGCCCACATCTGAGAAAGTGTGCATAGACGTAAGCAGCTTGTCAGTATCACTTGATGCGCTGACCTGCAAAGCATTTCACTTCAACCAGAGCCGTTTCCAGCAGGAAAGCAACCCAATTATCTGAGTCCGTACAAATCAGCAAGGACAGAGAGCCGTCCACCTTCTCAATGTTCATCATGATGGCCCATCAACAGTTACTGGTATTCCAATGGAGTGCAGATCACCCAGTTCATTTTTGTAGAGTATCCAACGTTGCGCACGCAACCTGGATAGAGTCTCATAGGAAGAGCATACAATAGCATAAAAGAAACATATCGATGCCACGAGGATGGGAGAAGAGGAGTGTCATGCACTCTCAAAGAATGAAGAGAGAAACACATGAGGGCGCCCATGATAGTGTGCACCAAGATTTTACGTTTGAACCCGACGGGGGATCCGGTACTAGCCAATTGCCACTCTGCTCATTCTGGCTTTTGCTTCGTTTGGCGCACATCAACCAAGCATCATGAAGTTCGCTGCCACGCTCCTCGCCGCTGCCGTCGCCTTGATTGCCTCGACCGACGCACAACTCTCGTACACCGAGTACTTGGAAAGACAGTCGCTTGGTCTTGCCAACACCAACACGTCGACCTTCTCGCCGTTGATCCTTGGTGGCACCGTTGTCCCAGTCGGATCGAACCTGTATACCACTGGCCTTCGCCAAACCGCTGCCGGTCAGAACATCTGTGGCGGAACCCTCATTACCTCGCGTCACGTGCTCTCGGCTGCCCACTGCGCCGGCTACGACAGCTATGTGTCTGTCGGCAGCCACTACCTCAGCGGCTCCACTGACGGTCAACGCATTCGTGTGTCCCGACGAATTGTCCACCCAAGTTATGGCTCACCGTCGGAGGACTCGAACGACTTTATGATCTTGGAACTCGCGTCTGCGGTGACGGGAATTACGCCTGCTCGTCTTGATGCCGGTACCGGTGCGGTCGTGGGTGCCACCGCGACTGTGCTCGGCTGGGGTGACACCAGCGATGGTGGCTCGCCATCTCGTGAACTGCGCCAGGTCGGCGTGCCAATCATGAGCAACACCAACTGTGCTCGCGTGCTCTCGATTGACAGCACTATGTTGTGCGCCGGTGGCGTGGTCAACAAGGACTCATGCCAAGGTGACTCTGGCGGTCCGCTCGTCAACTCGGCTGGCACCCTTATCGGTGTCGTGAGTTGGGGCAACGGTTGTGGTCTCGCTGGTTACCCAGGTGTGTACTCGCGCGTGTCGGGGGCTCGTTCGTGGATCGAGACGAACGCTCCAGGTGCTACCTTCGTGTAAGTGCAGCAAAGTCAAACAGGAAAGCATACGAAAGTGGTGCCTTCATTCGTACCAAGCACTGGCTGGTTTTACTGCAGACGATGCATGCGTACGTTCTAGTTCCCTGATCATACTTGTCGAGATGGTTTTGTGCTGTTAGCAATGACGTATGTCAAATACAGAAGTATTGATGTTTGAGTTTCCTATACGTGATCTCGTTGTATGTATTATTAATACAATTTTAATGATGTGTGAAGAGGAAGAGTGCCAGGTTTGGGGCTAGGGCGTGAGAGCACCCGTTGGAGACAACCACTCGGTCAGATCAAGCGTTGTGAATATAAATCTGTGCCAGTATAGATTTGATCATGTATCTGTAACGTTGTTTAGTTGCCTCATTTTGAATGAAACCATACAAAGCACTGCTAGAGCACCTAGACAAAAGCATAAGTGCACAAAGATCGTGCTGTGGACGTTGTGAACTCTATATTTGCTCCGCCCAAGTTGTCCAAAGTTCTTGCAACAAGAATCGCTTGGTCTCACCAACACCAACACGTCCAGCTTCTCGCCTCTCATCCTCGGTGGTACCATCGTCCCAGTTGGGTCCAACACCTACACCAGCGGCATCCGCTCCACTGCTGCCGGCACCGACTTTTGTGGCGGTTCGCTCATCACGCCCAAGCATGTGCTCACGGCGGCCCACTGCTATGGCAGCATCAAGTACGTCGCTGTCGGCACCCACTACTTGAGCGGCTCCTCGGATGGCGAGCGCATCGCGGTCATCAAGCAGACGCGCCACCCAAGCTACGCCAGCTCTACCAACTCGTACGATTTCCTGGTGCTCGAACTCGCCTCGGCCAGCTCGTACACGCCAGTGGTGCTCGCCAAGGCGGATGACTCGGACATCGTGGTCGGTGCCACTGCCACCGTGCTCGGATGGGGAACCACATCGTCGGGTGGAACTCAATCCTCGGAATTGCGCCAGGTCGGCGTACCAATCTACAGCAACACCAACTGCGCCAAGGTGCTCTCTATTGACAGCACGATGGTGTGCGCCGGTGGCGTGGCCAACAAGGACTCATGCCAAGGTGACTCTGGCGGTCCGCTCATCAACTCGGCCGGCACGCTTATCGGTGTCGTGAGTTGGGGAAACGGCTGCGGTCTCGCTGGTTACCCAGGTGTGTACTCCCGTGTGTCAGTGGCCCGCACGTGGATCGAGTCGGTGGCGCCAGGCGTGACCTTCCGTTAAGTTGTTCGACTTAGGGAAACTACAATGGGGATGGGATGGATCGCTTCCCATGTGAAAGCTGTCGCGCGTAGCGTACAAGAATGTGCTACTGTGGAATGTTTGGCAGCGACGTTCGCTCTGGATAGTCTTGGGTAACTCTGTGTTGGAAGAGAGGCGACCCGCAGACAAACGAAGAATAATACAATTTGGATGTTTTGAGTGGTTTCCTTGTTGTTTTTCTCTATTCAGTAGAGAGAATATAAACTATTCCTTACTCAAGTGCTGTGGTCATTGTAATCGCGATCGTTCCAAGCATCTGCCACTTCATGAATCCGATTTTGTTTACCCAGGGGCCTCCGCGGCTGCTTTGGTTGCGTGATGCAAGTGCTGCCCTCGGAATTTGGAGTCACCACTCGGTGAAAGCTTCGTCGGCTGTTGCAGGTGTCCCTGCACTTGACACATTTACATATCTAGCTTTTACCGCTAGTACTATAATAGTATCCTTTTAGAGTATTCTAGTACGCAGTTGTACGCATTGGGCACGAATACTGTGTACATTCAAATACAAATATTAGTCATCATTGCCCATCCAGGTCATTAGGTGTGAGTCAACCCGCATTGTCCACATGGTCACTTTCAAGGCGCAGCGACGGGCCATGCTTTTGTCTGAGTCCTCCACCAAGGGATCAGATACCAAACAAACAACTGACATCAGGGGATAGGGTAACGATTAAGAAATTATAGTGCACCTTGAACTGGAACAATGCCAAACACTCTACCTGGTTTTTGGCATTCTTTCAAACCCAGTAGATCCCCTCACCTCCTCCACACAGATCTCTACTCAGCCGGAAAACGTGACGATGGTGTTGCCCAAGCAAGCGCTCCGCAGCGCGCTAAAGTTCTACGAAACTGGGATGATGACAGTATGAAGTAGTCGGGCACGACATTCGTCGATCGTGTTTTGCAACAAGAACCTCCTGAATTGCACCTTTCCCCCACCTGACCGTATGCATCCTATATTAGGCGTACAAGGAAACTATGAGGGCACTAAGGAAAACGTCATCCTTCGTCGTTATAACCGGCGATAAATGCGTATTATGGTAATCGTGCAAATGGAGCCGCATATTACGATCAATGGTCATTTATGATATGTTATGTAGGTTTTGCCTGTTACTGACAGTTTTTCAAAATAAAGCCATTCCTATTATGTCTGCTCGAAAAACGAAATTGAGATAGAAAAAAACGAAATACATCCCATCCTGATCATTCTGTACAAAAAAGTATGTGCACCTGGTTTTGCGCAAAACTGAGAGCAATGCATACAAAGTGCAAATAATGAAAGAGAATGTATTTGTTTAATGTGCATGCATTTCGCTTAGATGTCCCGGTTTGATCAGTAGCGAGGAATTTCGCATTTGACATCACCAGAAGAAATGTCCGAGACAATGATTTTGTCTGCATACTTTTCCTGATTATCGACATCTATAGCATTTATGGGGATATTTTATTGATCCCATTCATGTACTCGATATACAGGCAAACTTAAGAAAATATCAACCATATATATTAATGCTCATGAATGGAAGTCGTGGCACCTTCATATCTCATCTATGGTGAGTGACAACAAGTCGTTCGGCAACATGCTCACCCACAAAAAGCGCACATTTACAAGGTCCGCAATACAAATTGCTATATATAGAGAGCGACGGCTTACCTGTGGTTGTGCTTAATCTCGCTCGCTTTTCCTTTTGTGTTCCGGTATTCGAAATACGTCGCAAACTGCTTAGTAAGCCATAAAAATGCGCAGTACAAACAAACAATAGGGTATTCACGACAAACAGATATTAACGATTTGATTTTCGTATTTTATGCGATTAGCGTTTTTTTGCCAGTTTTGCAAACATCGGGAGGGTTATGTATTTTTCAGCTTAATTGCCATTAACTCAAGTTTTTTTTATAGAATAATCGTATTTCGATGAAGCGACTGGTCTCATTCCAAGGTTATCTGCTCGCATCACGAAGCACATTAAGCACACTTTCATGTCCTATAAGCCCGACGACATACGCAATTTGCTATTTACAAACCTAAAGCCTGACAAAGCTTTGGTGATTAATTATATTCCAACACTTTAGTAAGCTACAAAATAATAATCCACGTGCAGCTTTGCTGGAAACGCCGTAGAGCGGATTGCAAACGAAATCCTCCGAGTATTACTCAAACATCCATAGCATTGTTATTATCAACGTGCAGCCAATGGTCGAACATTCTATAAAAGAATGCGATACTACAGCTAACGCTCAGCAAAGACACAGACAACACGATTGCTGTATGTTTTAGGTGATCACCTCCGCTGTACTTACACGAAGGTAGCACCTGGAGCGTTCGTCTCGATCCACGAACGAGCCCCCGACACGCGCGAGTACACGCCAGGAAAGCCCGCAAGACCACAACCGTTGCCCCAACTCACGACACCGACAAGGGTGCCAGCCGAGTTGATGAGCGGACCACCAGAGTCGCCCTGGCACGAATCTTGGTTAGCACGGCCACCAGCGCACAACATAGTGCCATCGATCGAGAGCACGCGAGCACAGTTGGTGTTGCTCATGATTGGCACGCCGACCTGGCGCAGTTCACGAGATGGCGAGCCACCATCGCTGGTGTCACCCCAGCCGAGCACAGTCGCGGTGGCACCCACGACCGCACCGGTACCGGCATCAAGACGAGCAGGCGCGATACTCGTTACTGGCGTGGCAAGCTCCACGATCATAAAGTCGTTCGAGTTTCGGTTCGGACTGCGGTAGCTTGGGTGAATGATCTCTCGGGCCACTGCAATGCGCTGGCCGTCAGTTGAGCCGCTGAGGAAGTGACTGCCGACAGAGATGTGGGTGGCAAAGCCGCTGCAGTGAGCAGCCGAGAGCACGTGACGTGGGGTAATGAGGGTTCCGCCACAGATGTTCTGACCCGTAGCAGACTGGCGAAGGCCACTCGTGTACAAGTTGGATCCGACTGGGACGACAGTGCCACCAAGGATCAACGGCGAGAAGGTCGACGTGTTGGTGTTGACAGCACCAAGAGCTTCCTTCTCAAGGTACTCGGTGTACGAGAGTTGTGCGTCGGTCGAGGCAATCAAGGCGACGGCAGCGGCGAGGAGCGTGGCAGCGAACTTCATGATGCTTGGTTGATGTGCGTCAAACGAAGCAAAAGCTGGAATGAGTAGAGAATCGGATCGAATCACCCGACGGCTGGAAAGGAAAAATCCTCATGCCCATGCTAATCTGCACGATCCCCTCCTGACTGCCCTTTGCTGGAGCTTGCACGTGGAGAGTTCATGTCGTCCCACATCCATATCCTATCCATCTTGCACTAAGATGAATGTCTGAGCTTTGCTTGCTTGCTTTATGAGATCTAAACTACGTTTCTTTTGTTTGTCTGTTCACCGCCATTGCTGTCTTGGCAAGATTTGTAATAGCGCTCTGCATGCCATTCATTTAGATTTGCATGGTGGTGATGTGAAGCTCACATCGAGTATTCTGTTGGTACGTCTACGCACACATTCTCAGATTTCTAAAGTGGCAATAGAAAAGACGGCTTGTCACGCGGATCGGATTTTGCGATGGTTCTTGGGAGAAACCCAATCACTCGTCCGTCAATCTCTTGATTCCTCAATTCTGAACGTGCTGCTCTTGTCGACGTACGTTTTATGAACGTCAACTAAAACTCGACCTTCTGATTACAATACCTTTGTTGATGATTCGAGCTTTTTATGTTCGTGTTTTGCCTATTTATGTCTATAGATTAATCTGGATTAATCTGAATCCGCATTCGCGTTGGTCACGTTCAAATCGTTTTCTTACCGATCTTGCGATCTGAGAATGGTCGAGTGCATACCACAATTTGATTTAACGACGTGCAAAACAAAATCTGACTAATACATAGATTTCTGCACTTGCAAATAGAAAAGAAACTCACATTTTATCGATTTCGACTTTCAAGACCGCAAACGCCAACAACGTTTCTGTTGAACGTCTGGCACCCAGCAGATCATGCAAACTGCAATATTGGACCAAATACAGCAAATCACTAGACTACTGTTTCAGTATTTTAGCGCACCATAAGTTCCCAGAGACAAAACCTTCTCAAAAGAAGCATGGCCTTAATCGGTGCATGCACGAAGGTACCAATTCGAATGTTTTTGCTGTCTGCCTTGCCGCAGTTACACGAAGGTAGCACCTGGAGCGTTCGCCTCGATCCAGCTACAGACAACCGACACGCAAGCATACACGCCTAGGTAACCAGCGAGATCACATCTATTGCACCAACTCATAACACTGATGAGATTGCCAGCCAAATTGATGAGTGGACCACCAGAGTCACCCTGGTGCAAGTCACCCTGGTGCAAGTCCCCTGGTTGACACGGCCACTGGCAAACAACACGGCACTGTCGGTCGAGTGCTCGTGAGCGCAGTTGGTGTTGCTCATGATTGGCATACCAACCTGCAGCAGCTCGCGAGGTGGTGAACCGCCATCGCTGGTGTCATCACGGTCGCTGATCGCGATGCCCTCGGCACCAGCCGACGACGTCGAGTCACTCGAGTAGAAGGACGCGTAACCAATGGCACACGCATGGAGCGTACTGCCCAGAACAGCAGTCGATTGAACGCCGTGTTGCACCTCCGCACGCACGAACGAGCGCTACTGCACATGCACTGTTGTTGAACGAACCAACATAAACAGAACACATGAATGAGTGAGTGGATGGTGTGCAGAGCGAGTGTACACACGAAGCGCGCTGCGGAGCAGTCACTGCGGTTAGGAGGTATTGTCTCTGTTCTCTGACCAGCCATTCGTGCCCAGCGCACGCGATGCAGCAAAAGTTGATTGACTGAGACTATACTTGTGGATAAAAGCATCTCGCAATGTACCCTCGCGGACGAATGAGTGTCAACTCGACAAGACGACTAGATAACTGGTCGCTTCAATACCAACAGTATGGTACATACTATCCTATTTTCATGTGCAGCTAGTACTGATATACCAAATAAGAGCCCAACGGGGTGATGCTGTAAAGGTCCGCGCTCTAATGCATTCAACAAGGAAGTCTATGAATACATCACTCAAAACATCCAAATTGTATTATTCTTCGTTTGTCTGCGGGTCGCCTCTCTTCCAACACAGAGTTACCCAAGACTATCCAGAGCGAACGTCGCTGCCAAACATTCCACAGTAGCACATTCTTGTACGCTACGCGCGACAGCTTTCACATGGGAAGCGATCCATCCCATCCCCATTGTAGTTTCCCTAAGTCGAACAACTTAACGGAAGGTCACGCCTGGCGCCACCGACTCGATCCACGTGCGGGCCACTGACACACGGGAGTACACACCTGGGTAACCAGCGAGACCGCAGCCGTTTCCCCAACTCACGACACCGATAAGCGTGCCGGCCGAGTTGATGAGCGGACCGCCAGAGTCACCTTGGCATGAGTCCTTGTTGGCCACGCCACCGGCGCACACCATCGTGCTGTCAATAGAGAGCACCTTGGCGCAGTTGGTGTTGCTGTAGATTGGTACGCCGACCTGGCGCAATTCCGAGGATTGAGTTCCACCCGACGATGTGGTTCCCCATCCGAGCACGGTGGCAGTGGCACCGACCACGATGTCCGAGTCATCCGCCTTGGCGAGCACCACTGGCGTGTACGAGCTGGCCGAGGCGAGTTCGAGCACCAGGAAATCGTACGAGTTGGTAGAGCTGGCGTAGCTTGGGTGGCGCGTCTGCTTGATGACCGCGATGCGCTCGCCATCCGAGGAGCCGCTCAAGTAGTGGGTGCCGACAGCGACGTACTTGATGCTGCCATAGCAGTGGGCCGCCGTGAGCACATGCTTGGGCGTGATGAGCGAACCGCCACAAAAGTCGGTGCCGGCAGCAGTGGAGCGGATGCCGCTGGTGTAGGTGTTGGACCCAACTGGGACGATGGTACCACCGAGGATGAGAGGCGAGAAGCTGGACGTGTTGGTGTTGGTGAGACCAAGCGATTCTTGTTGCAAGAACTCTGGGTAGGAGAGTTGGGCATCGACCGAGGCGGCGAGCACGACGGCAGCAGCAGTGAGAGTGGCAGTGATCTTCATGCTGTCAGCTTGGAGGTGGGTAAGTTGTGTGTGTGAGGGGAGGTGTGCTGGACCGAGTAAAAGCAGGAATGAGCAAGTGCTGGGTAGCTCGAAATTGGCTGCCGCTGGCCACCTAGGCTGGTCGTGTCACTGAAAAGGAGAGGTTTGATGATGACGGAAGTTGGCTCCTGCTATTTTTTGTGATGAAAAGGAGAGCTTCACGCATCATCGACTCTGCCACCCGAATGGAGTGCTGTATGCGCACGGATTGTAAATGAACGATCTGGGCGTGTCTATGGAAAGATCGCTCTCGAATTCTGGCTCATCATGAGATGCCTGCTTTATTTATTATCTTGATCTGTTTTGTGTTTCTCGTAGCAATTGCATCTTGCTCACGGCAGCTACCTATTGCTGTTCAAGACTTGTGCTGTTGGAATGATGTGCTGGGTGGATGAACTGTATTACTAAGTAAGTAAACGTTCAACCCGACTACGCACACAAGGGTGACTAATGTAACACTTTTGTACTTCAACAAAGGGCATCGTCTTAAAAGCCTCTATAACAAGGTTATGACTATAAGGTGAGGTTGTATTTAGGATCAAGTGTCTGACCTACAGTACTCATGGTCCTAATCGCTAACAACTTTCATCGTAGCCTAGGGAGGGGTTCCTCGTGCCGCTTGCGTAGGACGGACACCTGCTGCTCTGCTGAGGAAGGCTCTGTCGCAGGGTTGACGGCAATTGCTATCGCTCGCTCTGTAGGGCACTCCACTTGTTGGGAGGACTGCGTGTCCACGGCGACGTTGGCTTCCGCGTCGGCCATTTTGTTGTATGCTCTGTAGTGATGGCGCCAACTTGGATGCAGCGTGTCAGCAAGTCTACTCGCGGCCCGATACATCCCCTTTAGCCGGCTGCTATCAGCGCAGACGCGAGCCTCTATAAAGGTGCTAAGAGAGGTGAGACTGAATTAACCAAGCTCCCTCGAGAAACCCGTAAAATCTGGTCCAAAGACCACACGCAGTCGAATGATCCCAAGTGCACAACGTCATTGTGACTGTATTATAGGTCACGGTATCCATTACTGCACGTTCTCAGATCCGGAGGTTCGTTCTACTAGAATAAACTCAATGATGCGGGAAAGCCTGACAGCATCCTGAGTAGTAGGGTACGAAATCTTGCCTTTTACTTTTTTGCCTTGTGCCTATGCACAGAGTTGGACGATCCCAAGTGCACAGACGCACAGAACTATTGTAGGTCAAGGTACCCGCTTGTTGTTATCAGATTCGGGATGATATAAGGCAAAGAATGCATGATGATGCACGTGGCATGCACGCTGAAGTCGGCTGAGGCACAAGCTTATCGTTGAAGGCAAACCGATGAGCCATTATCACCAATCTGCAAACCTGTTGCAGAGAACAATCAGTGATGGTGGTGATGTGTGAGTGATGTGTGTGTATGGCCAATAATCTTCTCCGATCTATGTACCAAATCACGATTGCGGGGAAGAGCGGATGCGAGAATGAAGCGGGTGTTGTGAGCCACTATGAGCACTACTATTCATCAGGGTGCAAGCGCTTGCCCTTTATACTTATGGATTGCCGAACCAAGCTTTCCTATATGTTCATGCGCTGTATACTCGCGTCTTACTACAAAGCAACGATGAGACGGAGATCTGAGAACGATCTTTTCAGAAGTTGCACGCCTAGATTCTTCATTTCATATCCTCACACGCCTCCAACCAATAACCAACTTCGCATCAATCTTTTGGATGCAAGCGTGCTGCACCAACACGTTCTTTTTATTCCTACTGACACCTACTGTCATCATCAAACCTCTCCTTTTCAGTGACACGACCAGCCTAGGTGGCCAGCGGCAGCCAATTTCGAGCTACCCAGCACTTGCTCATTCCTGCTTTTACTCGGTCCAGCACACCTCCCCTCACACACACAACTTACCCACCTCCAAGCTGACAGCATGAAGATCACTGCCACTCTCACTGCTGCTGCCGTCGTGCTCGCCGCCTCGGTCGATGCCCAACTCTCCTACCCAGAGTTCTTGCAACAAGAATCGCTTGGTCTCACCAACACCAACACGTCCAGCTTCTCGCCTCTCATCCTCGGTGGTACCATCGTCCCAGTTGGGTCCAACACCTACACCAGCGGCATCCGCTCCACTGCTGCCGGCACCGACTTTTGTGGCGGTTCGCTCATCACGCCCAAGCATGTGCTCACGGCGGCCCACTGCTATGGCAGCATCAAGTACGTCGCTGTCGGCACCCACTACTTGAGCGGCTCCTCGGATGGCGAGCGCATCGCGGTCATCAAGCAGACGCGCCACCCAAGCTACGCCAGCTCTACCAACTCGTACGATTTCCTGGTGCTCGAACTCGCCTCGGCCAGCTCGTACACGCCAGTGGTGCTCGCCAAGGCGGATGACTCGGACATCGTGGTCGGTGCCACTGCCACCGTGCTCGGATGGGGAACCACATCGTCGGGTGGAACTCAATCCTCGGAATTGCGCCAGGTCGGCGTACCAATCTACAGCAACACCAACTGCGCCAAGGTGCTCTCTATTGACAGCACGATGGTGTGCGCCGGTGGCGTGGCCAACAAGGACTCATGCCAAGGTGACTCTGGCGGTCCGCTCATCAACTCGGCCGGCACGCTTATCGGTGTCGTGAGTTGGGGAAACGGCTGCGGTCTCGCTGGTTACCCAGGTGTGTACTCCCGTGTGTCAGTGGCCCGCACGTGGATCGAGTCGGTGGCGCCAGGCGTGACCTTCCGTTAAGTTGTTCGACTTAGGGAAACTACAATGGGGATGGGATGGATCGCTTCCCATGTGAAAGCTGTCGCGCGTAGCGTACAAGAATGTGCTACTGTGGAATGTTTGGCAGCGACGTTCGCTCTGGATAGTCTTGGGTAACTCTGTGTTGGAAGAGAGGCGACCCGCAGACAAACGAAGAATAATACAATTTGGATGTTTTGAGTGGTTTCCTTGTTGTTTTTCTCTATTCAGTAGAGAGAATATAAACTATTCCTTACTCAAGTGCTGTGGTCATTGTAATCGCGATCGTTCCAAGCATCTGCCACTTCATGAATCCGATTTTGTTTACCCAGGGGCCTCCGCGGCTGCTTTGGTTGCGTGATGCAAGTGCTGCCCTCGGAATTTGGAGTCACCACTCGGTGAAAGCTTCGTCGGCTGTTGCAGGTGTCCCTGCACTTGACACATTTACATATCTAGCTTTTACCGCTAGTACTATAATAGTATCCTTTTAGAGTATTCTAGTACGCAGTTGTACGCATTGGGCACGAATACTGTGTACATTCAAATACAAATATTAGTCATCATTGCCCATCCAGGTCATTAGGTGTGAGTCAACCCGCATTGTCCACATGGTCACTTTCAAGGCGCAGCGACGGGCCATGCTTTTGTCTGAGTCCTCCACCAAGGGATCAGATACCAAACAAACAACTGACATCAGGGGATAGGGTAACGATTAAGAAATTATAGTGCACCTTGAACTGGAACAATGCCAAACACTCTACCTGGTTTTTGGCATTCTTTCAAACCCAGTAGATCCCCTCACCTCCTCCACACAGATCTCTACTCAGCCGGAAAACGTGACGATGGTGTTGCCCAAGCAAGCGCTCCGCAGCGCGCTCCGTGCGTGCGCCCGCTCCCCTGGTACACTGCAGCGCATGCGCGTCCTTGTTGCTTATACAGATATCTGCACCCACTCACTCAATCCTTTGCCATGTTTGTTTGACAGCATTGCGTGTGCAACAACGCTCGTTCGTGCGTGCGGCGGTGCAGCTCGGCGTCCAATCGACTACCACGCGCATTTCGACTGCTGCCGTAACCCGCGCGCTTCCTGTGTGTGCCATCGGCTCTGCGTCGTTCTACTCGAGCGACTCGACGTCGTCGGCTGGCTCCGAGAGCATCGCGATCGGCGACCGCGTGTACCTGCACATGCAGGGCCAGTTATCCAATGGCGAGAAATTCGGGCTCACCGAAAAGGAGAGTCCGATCTCGTTCATTGTGGGTAGTGGCGAAGTGATCGTCGGCATCGAGGAAGCCGTCGTCGGTTTGCAGAAGGGCGTAACTAAGAGCGTCGAGATCGAACCTGCCAAGGCGTTTGGCGTCGAGAAGGAGATCCACACGGTCCCGCGCTCGCAGCTCAACTTGAGGTTCGCATGCACTTTCTGAATTGCACTAACTGGGGATCGAATGTGTGCTTTTGCTGAAGGCTAATATTTTATGTGTACTGCTGCTCATCAACAGCCCTGAGGATGAAGCGCAGCTCGCCGTGGGTCTGGGTTTGCAATTGCAAAATGGCCAGCAAGCGCGCATCGTCAAGGTCACGGACGAGTCCATCGACATTGATCTGTCGCACCCGTACGCTGGTGAGACGTTGTTCATCGACCTCACGATCGTCGACCACGTTGCGCACAGCGAGCTGAGCTCGGAGCAGCAGATCGTGCTGCCAGAAGAGATCTCGCCTGGCGACAACACGAATTTCCCGCATCGTGGAGACATGCTCGTCATGCACTACGTCGGCAAGCTCGCGTCGAATGGCAACGTGTTCGACTCGTCGCGCGACCGTGGGCAGCCGTTCCAATTCCAAATCGGCGTCGGACAGGTCATCAAGGGCTGGGACGAAGGCGTGATGCGCATGAGCAAGGGCCAAAAGGCGATCCTGAACATCCCATCTGCCAAGGGCTACGGACGCAGCGGCGCTGGTGGCGTGATTCCACCGGACGCAGATCTCATTTTTGAAGTCGAGCTGTTGGATATTATCAAGAACTAAGCTGTCCCACGGAGATGAATGTGGCTTCCATATCCAAAAGGATGCATACCAAAACAAAAGGATTAGTGAGAGAGTACATGTTTAGGCGTATTACTAAGCTATCACCTATACCGTCGTGTCCTGCTCTTCCTCTTCTTGGAGGTACGTCTCTAAGTCGGCGTACTTTGCAACCACACCGATGACGACGATCGCAGGCGAATAGCTACGGTCGCTGGCTTTGTCGGCGATATTCGCCAACGTCCCCAACAACGACACCTGATCTGGGTTGGTACCGGAATGGATCAGCGCAACGGGCGTATCCTCTGCGCGACCATTCTCCACAAGCTTTGCGCAGATCGTGCGCAACGTGCGAGTCGCCATAAGCATCAGAATGGTGTCCACCTTGGCGAGAAACTCGAAATTCATATCGGCAGGTTTGTGGCCTGAGATCACGAGGAAGCTCTTGCTCAGATGCTTGTGCGTGATCGGGATGTTGACCACCGATGGCGCCGCAAGCGCCGACGAGATACCTGGAACGACTTCAAATGGGCAACTCGCTTGACACAGCGCGCGGATCTCCGAGTGCACGCGTCCAAACACCATCGGGTCGCCGCCCTTGACGCGCACGACGATGTGGCCGTCCTGGCACTTCTGCACCAGGACAGCGTCAATGTCGGTCTGCTTGGCCGAATCCTT
Source organism: Globisporangium ultimum DAOM BR144 (assembly GCA_000143045.1). Taxonomy (NCBI): domain Eukaryota; phylum Oomycota; class Peronosporomycetes; order Pythiales; family Pythiaceae; genus Globisporangium; species Globisporangium ultimum. The sequence continues at coordinate 928,556 of GL376564.1, forward strand.
CTTGCCGCCGCGCTTGCCCACGTACACGATCTCGCAGTCGGCAGGCAACAAACGGTAGAGCTCGTCGCTCACGAGGTCGTCGACGACCGCGACCGTCGCGGCCGAGAGCAGCTTCTGCGCCTTGACCGTCAGCAGCCCGACGTCTCCGGGGCCCGCGCCGATCAGGTACACTTTGCCGCGCTGCGTGGTCGCGCGCGCTTTGCGCACAGCGTAGCGCGGCGCTAGGAACCGCGCCCACGCGACGCTCAGCAGCAGCCCCGAGAGCGCGCCGACGGCCACATCGCGCGTCGACACACCCATTCCCACCACCATTCAGACAGACAGACAAATCCAAGCAAAGTGAGCCCCCAATACTGAAGAGAAGCTGAGCAGAATGAATGCGCAAGAAGGCCCACTATTCGGAGCAAGTGAGGACTACGGAGCTCACTTAATCCAGTAGAGAGAGGAATACAATGACCAATTTGTTATGTGGGACATCGTACACTCTTGTAGTTTCTTGTTATCTGCGACAACGTACCCGTATTTGACACAAGTGACAAAACCGGGTTGCTGTATCGTCAGTGTTGTGTGTGACCAGTATGACTTTCGTGCAATAGAAAAGAAGCTCGTGCGCGCATGTGGTCCAAGTTCACCGAGTACGCCGAGGGAATCGTCGAGAAGGTGGCGCAGGCAGACGCGGCGGCTGCAGCTGCAGCTGGTGCTGGTGCTGGGCCCAGCGACCCCCCGTCGTCATCGTCGCCGCCGCTGTCGGCGTCTTCCATCTCGGGTGAGGAGATCTGGTCGCGCTTCACGTCCATCGTCGCGCCTCCAGTGACTTCAAGTGCCGGTAAAGACGCACAAGATGGAGAGGACGATGAAAACAGCGAACGTGACGAGTATGACGCAGCCGCACTGTCAGCTAACCAAGGCGCTGGTGTCCCACGACAACAGCAGCAACCGTTGAGCGCGACGACCGCCAAGACGATCGATGAAGACGAGCAGGAGCAGTACATTTGCGAGCTCGAGAGAGCGCTGCTGCAGCGCAAGAAGCAGCACGAAGTGCTCGAGAAGAGGGTTCGTACACACTTACGTCATATGTTCTCTCGTGGCACAGTGAATACGGTAGCGATGTTGAAACGGGTGTTGTGTGTACTATTGACTAGGTGTACGAGTTGGAGTATCACCACGAGCAGGAAGCCCAACGCTTCAAGTTGCAATTGCAGGAAAAGGTACGTGACGCTCTACTGACGTATGTTGTGTGTATGTGTGCGTATTCTATCATACGTTTGTAATAACCTATGTGTTTTTCTATCTGCTGGTAAATGGGCAGGAAAAAGTGATCGCCGACCAAACTCGCCGCATCGAGAGTGCGGCTGCGCAGCCTCAGACTGGTGAGCATGAAGCCGCTGCCGCAAAGCAAGTCGTTGAGAAAGTGGAGCTGCTGGAGCAGCGGTTACGCGGGCTGATGGCTCGATGCAGCGCCATCGAAGCGAGTCGCGATCTCGCGCGAACTGCTCAATCTAACGTCCCAGCAGCTGTTCAAGAGCACGACACTTTGGCTGCTTCTGGCCTCTCAGCAGCACGAGTCGAAGACGAGAAAACGCTGCAGCAGGTAGCGAATCTGCTGTCCAAAATGGTCGAGAACTCGTCTGAAACTGTCGGCCGCACACCTGGTGATGGAACAATAGGAACACACGTATGTATAAGCTGTTTATCATTTGTCCAGTGCTATTGGATTGATTTTGTCTTGTATGATTTCATTTTATTGGTGCAATTTTCTGTGAATAGGTACTGGAGTTAGCGACACAAGTGCAAGCTGATTTCAAGAAATCAGCAGCGCGTGCTGCAGCATTGGAGCGCGCAATCGATTCGTTTCTGGCTTGCCATGGAGAACTAGGAGGTCCCACAGCCGATCCGTCCACCATCGCGTCTCGTTTGGATGCGATCAGTGGCAAGATCATGAAAAGTGCAGCGGCGGCGGTCGAGGTGGACCGGTTGCAAGCCAAGATCCACTTGCTGGAAGACAAAGAGGAAGAGCAGCTCAAGAAGATCCTACATCTGCAGGCACAAGCGAACGGTATGCACGCGAATTTGCAGAAGACAGATCAGTCGTTGCAGCAGACGGCCTCGAAGGAAGCCGACTTGCTCGATCAGATGAATGAGAAAGACGCAACCATTCAGCGACTTCAGGCTAATCTGACCCAGGTATGCAGATTGAGGCATGTGTGGTGTCTAGTGGTGTTAAGTAGTCTAAAGGTGGCTAACTTCATAAACTGCATTTGCATGCGGTGGCAGGTGAAAGCGAGCATGGAGCACCTAGCCTCTGAACTCAAGGAAGCCCAGAGCTATGTACGTGATTGTGCACGCCTATCTTGCTATGGCTAGCATTATGGATGTGTCTCATAATCCTATTCTGTCGGCCGTTTGTGTCGCATCTTGTGCTAGACGGACGAGTTGGAAGGTTACTGCCGCCAGCAAAAGCAAAAGATTGCGTCCCAACGAGAGCAACTCAAGGAGTTGGACCAAGTCAAGGCCGCATTTAATGCCCTCCAGGAGCAGGAGCGTGAGATGCGCGCACAGGCAGCCGAGTACGAGCAGGGATATGTGGAGCTGCTGGCGGAAATGGAAGCGTTGAAGGCACAGAACGAAGAGGAGAGCAAGCTCTTGATCGCGACGACGGAAGCGCACGCGATGTCGACCGAGAATCAGACTATTTATGACTTGGAATCGCGACTTTCGGCCACGGAAGCAGACAAGCAGGTCGCACTTCAAGATGCTGCGCGCCTGCAGCAAAACGTGGATGCCCTCGAAGGCGTCTTGCATCAATTTCAAGTCGACCAGAAGCAGCAGGTACGGTGGAAGATGAGTAGTTACTCTTGCCCAGCAATTCACGGTTTGTGTGTGTTGCCAACTTTAATTCTAGCGAGAAAGGTTGCTTGGGTTGGAGCTCGCGTTGGAGAAAGCTCAGGACACGATTCGCGAGCAACATCAGCACTTGCAATCGAAAACAAACAACAAAGAAGGAGGAGACAAAACAGACACGTCGAGCGATTTACAGCGCGTAATGGACGTGCTCGCGAAGAAGAATCTAGAGTGCGAACAACTTCGGGAGGTATGCCACGACTATCGACAGAGTTTTCATGTCAGGAGAAGAGATGATAAATAAACTAACCACAATCTTGTTGTTTCGGACACATAAGGCACTGGAGAACACGGCGGCTCGGTACACAGCGGAGAACGACGTCCTGGACAAGCGTCTCGCTGCGCAACTGGTGGTACGTTTTGCGTTTGTGTAAGCTGAATTGCTGTCAAGTTCTAGGCTGCGTGCTTGTTTACCTACTGTCGTTTGTCTGCTTTGCTGCCTAGGTGACATACTTTGAGACCGATCGCAAGGGCGACGTGCTGCAATTGATCGCAAGAATGATGGTACGTGTCCATTTCAAGTGGACACCCGCAAAATGTGAAACTATATAGATGGACACTACTCTGACGATCTATTTCATGTGTGTAATGCAGGGGTTCTCGGAGGACCAAAAGCGTCGCGTTGGCCTGGGCTTCTCAGTCGAGGGAAATGGCGGAGGCGGGCTGTTTTCGTCCATTCTCGGGTTCGTGGCGCCATCCAGTGATGACCGAAGACAGCAGCAAGGGATAGAAGCAGCCAACGCGAACGACGCGACGATCGATGGCAAGAGTTTTGCCGACATTTGGACCGAGTTTCTCCTGGAGGAAGCAAAGAAGTAACACGTGGGAAATAAAAAAAGACCGGCGAAAATATCCCAATTTCACCCGCTTTTACCCAGATCTAAGTCCATCCCTATAAAGAGACGTATGGGTTAAACCCAGTTAGAATACAGTAGTATCGCCCATTGTGTTTTCTCTCTCTTTTCTTTCTGATAATCGCACTTAATCGAGCACTGGCCATGCTCCGTATGTTCCTTTATTCAAAGAGCTACCTGCACCCGCGCGCCTGGATAAGAGACGCCACCTTCGCACGCAGCGCACTCAACTGCCTGCTGCTGGACTCGATACACAGCCGCATTGGCAGCTGCGGCGGCCTCTCCCTCGCTGCGGTCGTCTACAGTGCTCTCTCTCTCTCACGCGCTCACGTGGACACGCCGCTTGCCCCAGTGGCGAATTTGCGTGAGCAGCAGCACGTTGACGTCCATTAGCCCACACTGACGATGGACACTGCGTATTCGCTCCGATCGTCGCGCAATGACTCGTTTGCGAGTACCGACAGCTTCACGGTCGTAGCGTATGGCGACGCGTTGGACGCGTGGGACGACATCCACGGCATGTCGGAGGACGACGAATGGGAGCAGCTCAGTGCGAAGAGCGACAACAATGACGACGACACAGCCGTGACTCGAGTGCTGGGCACTTCGCAGCTGTATGAGCGGTATGCGGCGGTTGAGAAGGATGCACGAGGTGAGCCAGAGTGTGAGCCGGATAACGAACCAGGTCCGTTCATTACCTTAGTGCCAGTCAAAGCGCCTGCAGTGGTCCAGGCGCCAGAACCACAGGAGATGGAGTCTCGGTCACCCTGTACTGGTTCCCAAGCTGCTAAAGTGCATACTGCTATGTCAAGACCGCCGCTGACGTCACCTGCATCGAGGTCTCGTAAAGCCAAGGAGGTATGTGACGAATGGCGGGTTGTATGGCGTGTGCATGCATTCTTACTTCTTTGTTGCTTTGCTGCTTTGTTTCCTCTTGCTCATAGGCGCTGAAAGCATTTTATTTGTCGCGGGCCGAGCAAATGGAGGAAAAGCGCAAGCTGCTCGCAGCGCATGCATCACCAGCAGCGACCCAACCAGTGTCTCCGCGTCCTCGCGCCATCATCCTCCCGTTAAAAGCGCCAGGTATGAAGTTTTATTCTGAAAGTACCCATGTGTTTTACGCATATGGAGTCAAACAAGTCGAAATATTTGTGTCATTCATTCAACATACATGTAGTGCGCTATAGCGTCGCGGTGCGAGAACAAGTGCTACAACTCGAGAACGCGCAGCGCGCACGCATGGCACTGCAGCAGTTCTACTTGGCACGGGAAATCGAGAAGCAAAAGCGCGCGGCACGAAATCGGTAACAACACCTTTATATAAAATGCGTGAGTTTGCGTATCAATTTACGATTGTGCTACCGTGAACATACTCAGCAAAAACGAAGCCTACCTTCTTCAGTCTCAAAGCGGCCAAGGCGCATTGCGATGCTCAGAGCACCCCATTGCCCTGTAGGGAACAACTCCTTGCGCCACAACCCGACCAGGTTCGTTCGGTTATCCACCGGTGTCCTGACAATTTTCAAGCACGCTTATGAGACTGACTCCAATATCATGGTGCTACTGCCTTCGTAGATGCGCGATCGGCACGAGTTGCTTCTTTGTTGGATGGGATGGCCTTGAGTGGTGCTGCAACGAGATCTTAAGAACGGGCGGCAACACTTCAAAACCAAATAGACCATTTTTGTTGCTGTTGGCGCTGAGTTGGTGAATCATGGGTGTGAACCAGTAACCTGGTTCATTCGCATCGCTTGGGACGCTGCGCTTAGCTTTAAGAAAGTTTGTTGTGTTTAACACTCAGGACATCCACGCAAGCCGCTGGTTTTCGTCCACGGCGTTCAACTTGATGACTCCAGGCTGTGGCTTGGGAAACTCGCGCAAATACTTGCCTCCCACTGACAGTGCGCTATCTGGGGATCTTTGAAGAGAAGATGCGCGTTTCAAGTGGTCATGTTGGGTCTGTAAACTGAGCATTTTCTTGGGCGTTGTGCCACCACCACTGCTAGTGCTGGCAGCAACAGCTGTGCGCGGTCTTTGCAGTTGCTGAAGCCGCTCTGCGCTGTGCTTGGATGCAAGTTGAGGTTGCATCTTCAACTCGTTCCCCAGATGAAGTGATGGTGTTGATGACACCGCCGCAACACTTTTGTTGTTTATCGGCGATCGCACACGAAGTGCTGGTGCAGACAGCGACTGCGAAAGATGCTGACAACACAACAAACATGATGAAATGTTAGGTACAGACTCAGGTTTCTCAAATGCGCCAGCAGCGAATTCGTGACATACCGTGCGTGGTATCGCTAGCGCCGAGGTTGGAATCGGCGACAAGTATGGCGCTGGAATCGGTTCGGCCGGAACTTCCTCGTACGGCCTTAAGGCATGCTCGCCATGCGCTGAAGATGAGTAAAGTGACGGCGAACTTGCACTCGACCGTGTGCCCACACGATAGTCATGAACTTCGCGGTCGTTCCAATGCAGTAAGAGATCCGTTGCGACGCTCTGGTGAAGCTGCAAATGATACACGTGTTCGTCAGGCGTTGGACCAAAGGTACCCGAGAGAAAGAAGCACTACGTACATCGAATCGTTTTCTGGACATGGTGTTGGCGCTGTCGACGCGCGCGGGGCCCTCAACAAAGGACTCGCCCTGGGATAGCGCTACCCCAGACGAGAGATTGATGGCGGAAGGCAGTGTCGTCACATTAAAATCGGAGATCTCTGGGCGATACGCTTGTGCGGACGTCGCACCGCATTCGTACTTCCAGAGCTTACTAGTGCTTCCATTGTTGCCACCACCAGAGCCATGATGGAAGAGTCCGGAAGAAGCCGTCATCTTGCGTCGTGAAAGCTTGTCGTTCAGGTACATGCTATTGCTGCTGGCGCCTTTCTTCTTGGTTGACGGCAATGGCGCTACTGTCGGAGCCAATGACAGATTACTGCGCTGAGAAGCACTCGTGCGAAGGTGGTGAGGCTCCTTCCACGAGTCGCGCGTATATTGAGACCAGTGGCTTCGGCCCGTGAGCTGCTGTTGAAGGTAGTCGTCCTCATACTCACCGCTCTCTTCATGTGCCGGTAGCTCCCTGTCCACGACGCTTGAGAAAGAGTCCACGTTCGACTTGAGCTTGAGCGCCAAGTCCTTGGGCGTTGCGTCGACGATCTCCTTTTGGAACCGCAGCGGTGCGGCCTCGACGATTTCGACTTCCATGCTCATCTTGTGCTGCTCTGTCGTGGATGCAAACGCACGCGCGACGGTGGCCCATCGCAAGACCGACCGCTTCCTCTTGGCCGAGATTGAGAGCTCTTGCAGGCAATGCGAGCGCCACGCTTTGACGTCCTAAATGACAGCACGAGAGAGAAAGCATAATGAGCATTACTCCCACACAGGAGGCTCCTAGTGTACTGAGAGCGGCGTACGGGTCTCTCGTCGGTGTCGTCTGGGAGCTCGCGGATGTCGGGTAGCAACGTCAAAGGCGCCACTGTTTTCACTAGATTACACACCATGACAGCGACAGCGTGAGGCACGCAATCCACAGGCGCACAATGCATAGAAAACCGCACCTCTTTCCGGTGCCTTCCGCCGTGAAGCGCGCGCGACGCCTGTCTTCTCTGAGGAGCTACTCGCGCGCGGCAACGGCGACAACGGTTGCAACATTTCTCCATCATGGCTCTTTCCGCGTGCTTCTTGCGAATCATCCACAGGTGCCAAGCGGTCGCGCTGTGGCAGACTGCGCACTGCATGGCGGTCCAGACCGCTCGCGACTGGGGCTGACTCAGTCGTAAAGCGCGCATCGTCCAGCTGCTCCTCATGCGGCGCCATGGCGGCGCCAACGGCATCAAAGATGCTGCCGACGATGTGTTGTGCGAGCGACGTGACGGCGCGCGTGGCGAGCCTGTGCTGCTCGTACGCGGCGTTGGTCTCGGCCAGCAGCCACTCGACGCACAGGAGCGCGACGGCGTCGCTCTCGTCCTCATCCACGGCGTCCGCTAGCAGCACCGCGTCCACGGCCACGATCGCGGGCTTCGAGGGCATCATCGGTAGAACGCTCGGTAGAATTGACGTGGCGCATGCCGTGAACGGCTGTTCTACCCACGTATGTGTAGGTAGTACGCTCGGGATAGTCTCGCGGTACTAATCTTGGCTCAGTAAATATAGCTACTCCGAAATAACATAAAGTAGTATCTTGTTGACATGCGCAAATGGTTGCCTGCACATGCAAGTACTTGATTTGTAGAGTTACTTACTTTGCTTGTGTACCGTCCTTGTCGCTTGTTTGCTTTTGCTTGCTGCAAGAAAAACGTGCACATGTTGCTGTGACGCAATGATTATGATGCGGACATGTAATGCAGGATGCGCAGCGGGGAATTGACAATAGGTTTATGTCCGACGTTGAAGCTCCAAATGCGTTGTACCCCCGCCCCAACCAAGTCAACCAGCTTGTAACTTGTACATTCAGCAAACGCTTTTGCACTTGTTAACACGCGACTGACGTGGCCAATGGCTGGCTGGAGAAACGGAACGGAACGGAGAAAGGAAGCGATTTGAACACGCACGCACGCCAGTTTCCTCGCTCACGCCTTTGGCATTGTTCTCGGCTCGGCGCGTCCATCTTCCTCGGCAAGTGTGCGCATAGTTGAGATTTTTTTTGTTTTCTTCTCTTCTCTTCTCTTCTCTGGAGAGACTGCCTACCTGCCTACCTGCCTGCCTTTGCATCCCACTCTGCAACCAGGTTACGCACGTGGCGTAACCCGCGTGTCGATACCTGCCAATGTTGTCGGTCCCTGTGTTAAACGACGACAAGAGCAGTAACCCAAATCAGTTTGCTTGCTTCTCCAATGTGATATGAAGCGTTGAGGCGTTTGGTAGTTTGTGGCTGTGGTCGGAGCTTTGTGACAGATGGAAGCGTGCTTCTCGTGCGTTTCGCACTCACTCGCATCAACAATTTGCGCTCGAATTCCCACGCGAAAGAAAGAAGAAAGAAGAAGAAAAAAGACAAACAACAACAAGCGTAACCCTTGCTGCACGTGCGCGTAACAACAGCAACTGCAGCTGCGGCTCGCACTTCTTCCTTCGCGTTCATTCGCTATTGCCGTTGGCTGCAAAAACGGTCTCGACACTCGCGAGAGACACCAGCGCTCGAAAAAAGAACAAACTGCTACGCGCCATACGGAAATACGAGAAATCAGACGCCGTTTAGATCAACGAGTCGCAGCCACCACCGCGTCTTCCAGGAAGCCACCAACGCGCCTCAGGTTGAGGTCAACGGGAATACACACATCCGATTCAACGATCACACAGATCCGCAGTCTCTGCATGTGTGCGATTTGCGCACGCGGTTGTCTCCCAAGACGCCAACGAGTCCACCATTCCGCCCGAGCGAGAAGGCAGGAAAAGTGGCTTTGCGGCGGCTGCTGGCCTGCGAGCGCAACGAAGAGGCGCGGGGGGGGGAGCCGATGGATTGATTTGAAGATACTATGCGGATGGGCGAAGGGCCTCCGCCCCCTCCCAGTCACTCGCTCCAATGCAGGCAATGGTATGTGTACCTACTGTATCAGTTCTTTTGGAAGTGTCGAAGCAATGAACAGAAATGGGGCTTGCATAATACGAAAAGATGCGGAAACCCCTTTTATGTTTTAGTTGTGAAGTGAAATTTGAAAGCAGAGTTTTGTGTCGCAAATGGACCCCTTTGAGTGTTAATCAGGTTCCCCTTTCTATTCCGCAGAGGGTCGTGTCGCAAATGACCCCCAACGAGTTGTATTCCGTTCAAGTGGGACACTGCGATCTGGGAAAATGTGCCAAAAAACCTCAGAAAATGCTGTGTTTTTTTTCGAAGCTGTCATTTGGGGGTTACGTAGGTTACGCTTGAGGGTTACACCCCCTTGCAACAGTATACTCGAGTCAACTTCAAAAAAACAAAAACATGCGAGCGTCGGGTTACGTGGGACTGTTCGCATGCATTCACTGTTGAGTGTCGTGATTGCTCTGGGGAGCCTGATAATCTGGTCGGTGACTTGAAGTTTGTATGGGCGTAACCCAATAAAAAAGAACATTAGGAACAAAACGCACCCTCCGAGAACCCCTCGACGGGCTTGCTAGCGAGCCCAAGCACATTTCCAAAACGCCGCACAGCAGCAGCAGCAACAAACGCCACCAGCAAGAAACAGAAAAGGGTGTGAGTGTACGTACACTACGACATACGTAAATACCCACTCAGGAGCAGAAAAAAGAGACCCCCTAGCCAGTACCTACCAGTCGCCCACGACAGGGAGAGCCCTCGATCCTTCTGTTCTTCCTTCCTTCTTCCTCCGCCAGCACGTCGGCTCCTCCTGCTGTTTCCTGCCTTTGTTGTCCTCACTACGAGTCTCGACTGCGCCAACGCGAGTTGAATCTCAAGCAAGCAAGCTATACCCACAAGCCCGCGAGTCTTTCAGGTGAGTTACATTTGTTGCTGCTGTTGTTGCTTTCGTAGGAAAGAGGTTACGTTTCTTTGCATGTCTCTCCATGTCTATATGTGCTTGTCGATGGGCTATTTTCTCCTTTTTGTGTGGTGTTGGGAGAGAGAAGGGCCTCCCCGTGTGGCATATGACGGCGGTGAACCCATGCGCGGCGTTTCGTGTGACCTCGCGTTTATATGAAAGCTTCAACCTTGTAATATCGAATGCGTGTGGTTGTTTCTTGTAGCTATCGAACATTTCCGTGAGGGTTACGACAAGGGTTACGCCGTTTGCAGTCGGCAAGAATGGCGAACACACTCGCGACAACCAAGAACTGGGCGCCTCACGGTGACAAGACCATGGACGCGTCTACGATTATCGTGCCGCACGAGCACGCGCCGCTGTCCATCGTGGCCCCCAAGAGCATGATCCAGAGTATCTGGGAGGAGGAAGGCGACCACAACGAGGACACCAAGCACCACCACACGGCCACCAGCACGCTTCTCGGCGCTGCGACGTCCAGTTTGGCAAAGTTCAAGGCCGCTCAAGAGGTACACTTGCTGCATTTGTCGACAGGACTACACTTTTGTTGCTGACAAGTTTGGCTTGTTTGCTTGCTGTGGTTACTCTCGTGGGGTTATCCGTGATCACAACCAAAATCGACAAATGTTAATAGCTATCTATCCAGACGGAGAATCTCCCGCATGCCGCTAGTAAGGACAGCGCCACCACCAAGGCGAGCAGCGCGACGAGTTCGTCCGCGTTGACGGCAACGCCGGGCACCGACACGTCGTCGCCGCCCTCGGGCACGACGCCCGCGCCGCCGTCGTCCACGGGCAAGAAGCGCCGGCGGCGCACGGCCGCGCAGATCGACCGCAAGTTCAGCTGCAACTTTCCAGGATGCCCCAAGGTCCTGACTGCATGCTCTTTTCTATATTTCTCTATAGACATAGAAAAAAAATGTGTTTTTGTTGTTGTTGTTAATTAGTTGCTGACTCTTATGGTAAACTGTTGTAGGCGTATGGCTCGGAAGGCTCCTTGACGCAGCACCAGCGACTCAAGCACCGCCAGCAGCAGCCAGACGTCGGTGGCGCAAACTCCAACACTCAAGTAAATACTTTTTGCATTTGCGAGCTTTTGTGTGGACTTGGGGAAAAGCGTCCTCTACCTACTATAAGTACTCACTTTGTATCTGGTTTTATGTTTTGCATAGCTCGGCAGTTTTTTCCTCCCGCTGCATCGAGCGCCGGCACGCAGCGTTGCGTCTGGCGCGGCCACGCACCGTCCGAACGCCGCGAGCTCGTCGCGCACTGTCAACATCCGCCCAGCCTCCATCGAAGGTGAGTCAATAGCATGTGCATAAGCTCGTTATACGTTTTGACAAATTAGCATATGTTTGCATTATTTTTGCAGGCGTGATGTCTCCGCTGTCCTTTGACATGAGCGCGCAAGGCTGGGCTGACGCGTCGGCGGAGCTTCTCATGGGGCCACCGTCGAACCTCTCGGAGCAGCTCCTTGGCGGCTCGGCGGCGAACTCGCACCGCCAGAATCTGAGATCGCGATCCAACTCTATGCCCGTGTCCTTTTCAAGTACGTTTCGCGCAAAATAGAACGTTGTCCGCATATTTGTCACGCTCGTGTGTATTGACTTATCTGGTTGTTGTGAACGCAACGACAGCACCACCGTCGTCGTCGAGTCTCACGAAGCAATCGTCGGCGTCAAGCGCGTGCACGCCGCGTCCGCATGTTTCGCGGAAGCCAAGTCGTGTGTCATGCACGCCGCGTGGGAAAAGCAGCAGCGCGGCAGCGATCAACCACCGCCGAGGCAAGTGTCGCTCGAAGTCCGAGACACTCTCGGAAGTGGACCATTTGTTCTTGGGGCCGTTTGACGCGCACAGCGATCGAAGTGGTGGCAGTGATACGATGCTCGGCAGCACGCAGGACTCGCTCATGCCGCTGAGCAACACGTCGAGCCGCAACTCGTACGACTGGTCGTCGTCGTTGGCGTCGGATTCGCCGCACGATAGCGACCAGGCAATCGATAGCGACATCCTCTCGGTGCTCGCGGACTGCGATCCCTCGGAGATGGGCGACGCGACTTCGTCGATGGAGTTTACGATGGCGACGAGCGGTTCGCTGTCGTCGTCGTCGTATCGTTCGCACACAAGCTACGACGGCGAGAGCGAGGATCAGGACATGCTGCCACCTGGGATGGACTGCTTTGGTATCTCGGACCATGCGCCGTCGGTGGCCTCACCGACAGGAGGACTGCGCATCAACGATCTCTTTCGACGCGCCGAGATGGGAAGCAACGCGAAACACGGTGTGGATCTGCGAACGTTTGAGGTTCACTCGGAATGGGCACGCAGCAACAACAGTCGAGAGGATACGATGTACCTCTCGACGCATTTAGAGAACGTTGCCATTTCCTCCCCGCCTTCTTCTCTGAAGCTCGAGCACCAGCACGGAGGATCTCCGTCTGTGAACGTCGGTGGATCTCCATCGTCGTCGATCTTGCCGAATCTGGAGCAGTTCCCGTCCGTGTCGATTGAGTCGTTTGCAGTGAAAGAAGTGGACGAATTGGTGCAACCGGAGCCCATGGACGGCTGCGATGCTCCGACCGAGAAAAATGATCCTTTTGCCGTCGGATTGGAGAACCACAGTGCGAATTGGAGCTCACCGAGCCGCCATCATACTGAGCACCACGATGCGAATGCGGCCAGAGCGAGCATGAGTACGAGCAGCAGCAGCACGAGCAGCAGCAGCTCGAGCAGCTCAGCGGTGGTGCCAAAACCTGAGACGTCGATGCTGTGGATGAAGGAGTTTGCGAACTCGTCAGTCTTGACGCCCTTGGAAACGCAGCACCAGTATGTGGATGATGTGTTCCATGAGGAAACCATGATGCCGGCGCGTGGTCCGCATGAATGGAAACCCCAAAAGGGGCATACCGCAGGAGGATTCCAGGTCGACAAGCAGGCGTCTCCGTCGCAGGGGTTCACGGGCATGCTGCTAGGCGATTTCCTGTTCGATCCGGCCGAGTACGGACTGGAAGATACGCGCATGGGCTCGCCATTGCTCTGCCAGCAAGAAGAGCTCTAAGGCGGTGAAGCAACACAGAGCGTGTGGCTCGCGCCAAACGAAATGATTGGAGAAGGAAGAGTGAGCGGAGAGAGCACTCGACTGAAACTACTATTTATGGCAACGGAAAAAGGGGAAATGGGAAGAGAGAAAAAAAAGCACCAAAATGCCTCTGTTGTTGAGAGAAGAACGCTTCGACATGTGACGGAAGCGACTGGCAACGTGTGCGTTGTTTGCGCACGAACGAGATTGGATGACGATCGTCCAACCAACTGCTGTCGCTGGGAAAGAGAGAGACCACAAACGTGGTCCAGGTTTGTATACTGGTATGGGAACAAGAAGAAGAAGAAGAAGAAAAAATGAACTGTATAAAGTACGTACGTTAGTTTGATTTGGCACCAAGAGCAATGGAGGGTGGTGAGGATGGAGGCATGAGTGTGTGCGTATGGTCTCACATAACAACAGCAACATGAACATCGCAAAGCAAATGCAGCATGCGTGTACATATCCAGGTTCATGGAGCAACACTCCAAAAGTAACACAAACGGCAAGTTGAAGCTGCTGTTACTTTATCCTGTTACTTTCCGCAGTATGTGTGCCCTACTCCCCTTGCGCGTCGTTTCCGCATTCCCAACAGCCGCCAGAATGGCCAACGAGACGCTCCTAAGCAGCATATAAATGCACTAAGTGCCTCTCTCTCTCTCTGTGCGTGTGCATATCTTTATTGAATAATGAGTCGTCCAAGCGGCCATGGCGATGCCGCCGGCCGTGCGCCTCGCGCTCCCGCGTCCCCGGCGTCCCCAGCTTCTCCGTCTGACCCAAAGGTACGCGCGCGTCTGCACGCGTCGTTCCAGGACGACCGCACGTACCTTGCGCAGATGGTGGCGCTGGCCGCAACCGCGCGCAGCGACCGCGTGCAGTCGATCATGGCGCTCAAGAGAAATCTCGACGCGTCGTCGGCCGCGATCCAGGCGCAGAACGCTGTGCGCAACCGCAAGGTTCAAGAGCGTGCGGACGAGGAAGCGCGCGCGTATCATGAGCTGCTGAGCCAGGGCAAGAACCCGCACGAAGTCGTTCGCAAGGCACATGTGAAGCAGGACGCGGACCGTGAACGACGGCTGATTGAGGCGCGCATCCAGGACGAGCAGGTTGATATCTTGCAGCACTTGGAGGTCGAAAAGGTGATACAGAAGCGACGCGAGCGTCTGGCAAACGAGAAAGAGGCGTTTGAGAGGAAATACCAGGCCGAGATGGGACGAAGCGCCGCCGAAGAGCGTACGAAGGCGTACTTAATCTCACGCACGGGCAAGGAGCAGCTCGACCCGACAGGCAAGCTCGTGCGCGTGTACCCTTCCCAGGAGACGACGATCAAGGACAATTCGTTTGGGTTCGGCATGAACCTGGTGCACACAACAGCACAGCGCAAGGCGATTGTCGATAAAGTGCATGCAAAGCGCTCTCACCATGCGGCGACCGCGAATTCGATGCTGCTTCCCCGGTCAAGTGTAACAGGCAACAACAATAACAACAATGACGACAGAGACGCTGCGACTCCACCATCTGGGCTCTCTCTAGCAGCTAGTTTGGGGCCAGTATTGCCTCTGCCAGGTCACGAGCTTCGTGAGATCAACCACCACAAGCTGCCCCCCGTTATCTCGTACGAGGCGCTACCGCCCATCATCGACAGGTCTGGTTCTACCGATTCGAACAGTGCGAGCCGACAGAAGAAAGGATTCGGAAAGCCAAAGCGGAGTGTTTTAGAGCAGCAATTGCTTGAAAAGGCACGCGAGAAACAGAAGATCGACATGTTTCAAAAGCAGGTCGTGTGGGGCAAGGAGTTCACGGGTGATGCGTTCCTTGCAGACCCACCAGTACTGTGGTTTAAGGATTTCGACGTCGGCAAGCCGCTCGCACTCATGTTCACGCTGACGAACGTCTCCAATACATTCAACCATTTCAAATTGGCGGATATGGACGAGAATATTCGCGAGTGCTTTGAGATCACGTACGAGCGGCCGGGACGAATGTCGGCAGGGATGTCTTGCACAATCCGGACGAGTTTTACAGCGACAGAGGCCGTGGATATCGAGACATATCTACCCGCATTAGCGCAAACTGGAGCGTTCCAAATACCAGTGAAGTGCACGTGCAAAAAAGCTGTACCTGTGCTTACGCAACGAGAGATCGTATTCCGAGACGTTGTTGCTGGCGAGAAGAAGACGATCACAGTCTCTATTGAAAATCGTGGCGCATTGCCCTTCCGCTTTATCGTGAAGCAAGTCAGTCCCGCAGAAAAGGATGGACCTGGAGTGGACGCTATACACAACGAAGAGAATAACTCTGTGGTAGCTACGGAGATGATCGATGTCGATCAAGAAGCGGATGGAGGTAGAGCCGATGAAGCGACCCTCGAAGGCAACATAGAAGAAGAAAATGCAGCTTCTCGTGGTGATTTTCCACCAGATCCAATTATGGATAATCCGAACGATGCAAGCGATGATGCTTTTTCACCAGATACTGCGGACGAATGTAGTTTGGTAAGCGACGGCGATTCGATTGTTGAAAACCCTATGGAAGAAGCAAGGGAGTCGTTTTCAGCTGAAGAACAGTCAATTCTGGACTACGCAAAATCCTTCACAGTGTACGAGCCAAAGGGATTCGATTCTCCACTGCGCCACACACAAAGTGGGGTCGTTGCACCATATTCGAGCGCTCCACTCGCATTTACGTTCACGCCTGCTGCGTCAATGGCCCTTGCAGACCAACTATTTGCTGTAGAATTCGAGCAGGAGAGCAGGAGCAAGCCTAAACCCGACCTAGCTCCGTTGTCGATCGTGGTCTCAGCGGAATCAAGGCAGGTTCCGATTTTCACTGCTGAAAACACGTTGAACCTGGGGTGTTGCGTGTTTGACAAGCTCTATCGACATCAACTAGTCATCTGCAACCGAGGGAAAGTAGCTCTCAAGGTTCAACTACGCGTGCCTAAAGTTTTGGAAGGATTCGTCGAGTTCACGCCAACTATGGGCTATGTCCAGGCAACTACAACGAATTCGGGAACAGTGTCAGACAAGCTGGGCAGGTTCGTCATTCAGATCAAGTTTCGCGCCCAGCCTTCAATATGGAGGCGTATTGTACGAAAGGGCTTTGGCAACGAAGCAATGGGGTTTATGGCAGTCCCTGTGCAAGTTGCCGTTCCAGACCAAGTGATCCCAGTGTTTTTCCTCTTGGTGGCACGTCTCACTGGCGCATCGCTACTTTTCTCGATGAACCGAATCGACTTTGGCGAGTGTCCGCTTGGCCACAGTGTGTTTCACGCGCTGACTATCGCAAACACAGCCCGAGTGCCTCAACATTTTGGATTTCTGAAGCTCCCACCAGAGGTCCGTGTCGAAGATCCAGCAGGTGGCGTCGGGAGTACGTTGCTGCCGTGTGAAAAGAAGACCGTGAAGCTGATTTACCAACCGAGCACGGCTATACCGTTGCAAAGTAAGCTGAGTGTTCGTACTTCGCTGAATCAAGAGTACCACTTGCTGTGCACAGGCAATTGCACCGCAACTCCACTGGTTTTCTCCCATAATGTCGTGCAACTTCGAGCGACGCAGATCGGCCAGAGACAAACGCACAGCATTCTCTGCTCGAATATCTCAGAAAAGGTTCAGCATCTAGAGCTCCTGCTCCCAGAAGGCTCTGGCAAGTTCCTGCGAATCAGCCCGTTGGTGAACCGTTTTGAGCCAGGCAAGAGCGTGAGGTTTGAGATCGAGTTCTCGCCGACTGATGATCTCTTTGATCTCCCCGAAGGGGCGTATGAAGCATCTCTTCCTGTAAATCCTCCATGGAATGATGATGCCGATGCTGGTGGTGAATTGAAAGCAAATGTCTCTGATATGAGTCTTGCGAAGAGTACAGCCCCTGCGTCAAGCGTGAATGTGAATCAAAGCTCGGCAGCAGTTGTCCCGCCGCTGAGAAATGCACTGCTTGCAGGCAAAGGAGGAGACAAGGAAACTCCTTGGCAGCTGGGGATACCGGCCGAAGAAAGAAGCGTCCACCACAGATGGAGCGTGCTTTGCTTTCATCGCGCAGAAATTGCGAAAGAACATGCCATCCGAGGTACCCCATCATCGTCACCATTGCTTGCTATTCAAATCGAGACCACAACCATCGAACCGAAACTGCTTGCTGAGCCAGCCAGGCTGGATTACAGCCAAGTTGCCATTGGTCAAAGCCTTGCCATGGAGTTAAAGCTAGTCAATGCGAGCAAAAGTGATATTGTGATCGCGTCAAAGCCACTTCATGTCCTGGGTGGCTTTCGGATGGTGAATAGCTTACGCCCGATCAAGAGCGGAGGCGCGCATGTGATCAAGATGGAATTCAAGCCACAGAGTCCAATTGTGTATAATGATGAACTGTGCTTAAGCTCGCCATCGATTGGAACAGTCCGTGTACCACTTCGAGGAGAAGGCATCAACCCAAGTCTATCAATTCAACCGTCTGATGGATGGTTGGACTTCAAGGACGTGCTAGCGCGAAGCAAAACTGTCCTCGAGCTTGTCTTGACGAATGCGAGTCCTTTCCCGCTCACTTTATCGATCGTGTTGTGGCCAGAGAGCACTGAAGCCTTCGTAGGCAGCAATGGGCTCCCTGTGTTTACTTTTACTCCGAGTAGCACGCTGATACCAGCGCAAAGTACGCTTACCGTCAAGGTAGAATTCAATCCTGTGGCTCAGCGATCCGAGCATTACAAGCAGCAATTTCGAATAAAAGTGCCAAACGAGTCAGAAAATCACGTCCTGACGCTGACTGGACGCTGCTGGGAAGATCAACTGTACGTGTACTCACCAGTGCTCCTGGACTTGTCACCAGTTGCGAAGACTCATCCAGCAAGAAGTGTAGCATCGCTTGCGGCGCCGTCGCTGATCGAAGACCCATTTGATCTGCCACCAAGTATCAGCCTAAACCAACTTTCCTCCAGTGGTAGCACGGCTTCTTTCGACCCTCTTTTCACTGCTGGCCTGCGAAAGCCGCAGCCAACGATTGTTATCACATTTGATGAAGGGTACACGCCAATGCAGCCATTGGTCATCGGCAGCACATTGCCTCTCTCGGACGATGAAAGCCTTGCTACAGTGGGACTAGGAGGCAAAGCTGCAGCATCGATTCCACCTGCTGGAAGCTTCGAGATCGTACTGCTTGAAAATTTCACGCACCCAGAGTACGCAAAGCTGTTTTCGCTCGAACCAATGAAAGGTACGCTCGCTGCTGGGCAGCAAGTCCAAGTGCAGGCGACGTTCAACGATCCACAGAGTTCGACAGAAGGCCACGACGCAGCTGAGTCAGTTCTTCGTAGCAAACAGAAACACCTGGTTGTCTCTCAATGGGTTCAAGTGCACGCGATCTGCACTTTACGAGGAGGCGTCCAGTGGCGCCAGCTTCCTCAGGTGGTAGGCTTGGGTGGACCGTCGGCAACTGGGAATCCAAAGACAGGCGTTGGTGGTACCAGTGACCCGGAAAGTCGCACGGTGCAGATCACTCTACGCGTGCAAGTGCAGACATGAGTGAGGAGGGTCCATTCGGTGAGATGATCCATTTCCCCTGATTTTTGCTTCAAGAATGTTTTCGCAGAAGAAATCAGGAGAAGCTTCCGGCAACTGGGGCTGTCAACTCAGTCCAGCTCCGATTGCTGTTCTTCTTACTTGTTCGCAGCTGCAGCGTGAGGAGCACGCGACCAGCGTCAGGGTGGACCGTAGCCATACCATCGGCTCCCGCGAGTGACAGAGAATCTCGCATGCGATCCTGAAGCTGATTGATTGTGCGAAAACGTCGTCTTGGTCTCTGCGGACTTAAATAAATTGAAAACTTCTTGCGTACATGTACGAGTGCTCATTGCACGCGGGAACGTGGATATTATCCGGATGGGTATTTGTTCGTACTTAATGGGAGCTCACAATCATGCCACGACAGAGAGAGACAAAGAAACAAAAAGACATGAGCTCTTCGACGCTTTCGCTGGCGCGCTGCGTCGCGATCCTGCTCTGCTGCTCGGCATGGAGCTCCCGCGTTTTCGCCATGAGCGCAGTCGCTGAGACCGTGGACGACCTTCTGCACCTGTACCCCGAGACCCCGCGTCCTGGCGAGCGATTGCGCTGCGGAGACACACAGCACTATCGAGTGCACGACCTGGATCCCCGCAAAGTGTATGACGTCAAGGTGTCGTACCCCGCGACGATCCCGACCGAGTTCTTCCTCGAGGTCGACGAAGTGCTGCTGCCTCCACCAGTGTCCATCGCTGATGCGTCGCCCGTGCCTGGCGTCGTGAAAGGCACGATGCGCGTGCGAAGACGCATCTTGAATACGGCAAAGTTGCGGCTCCGTCCGCACGAGCTACTTCTCCAGGCGCTAGGGAAAGACCCGATCCATGCCATCAACATCAACGCGTATAGACTCGATTTGCAGCAGAACGACGAGAGTGGCGGGAAGACAGGCATTGCCGGCAGCAAAGTGACGCTCGACATCTCGTTGCGCGCCGAAGTCGAAGGCGTCTCCCCGACGATCGACCTCTCGACTCGCGAGTGCGTGTTTGACATCGTCGTGGAGGAAATGTTGTTTGGCGCGTTCCCTTACGATACACTAGTGCTGATCGTGTGGCTCGTGTTTCTGCTGCTACTCGGGTTAAAATGGGTGTATCCGTACCTGCTCAAGAAGATCGCGCTCGAGTTACCAGAAGAGCAGCCGCTTCCTCATGATATGAAGGAATCCTAACACGGTCAAATAATCAAACAAAGGTTTCTCACCAAGCCTTTTGTTTGATTTATTTGGCTTCGCTTTTCTCCTCCATTTATTAGAACAGGATGAATTCCGAGAGCTTTTGACCGCGCTGGTGGATCGGCCGCAGCGACGGGATGCGCTGAAGTTTGACGCGACGCAAATGCGTCTGCAACTTTGTCTGGAATCGATGGAGTATCTCGCTGATGGTGATCGCGTTGGTCTCTGTGATCGCGTCGTTCCCACTCAGAATGAGCTCTTCGAGGACCGCGTTACCAGGCGCATATTGGACCCCATTGATGACCTCCATGATTGGGAGCCCGAGGTTCTGCATCGCGGTGTGGCGATCGATCTTCTTCTTGGCCTTCTTGGCATGATCGATCTACGCACGCGCGATGTAAATAGATGTTAGAGGTTGGCAACCAGTGGTGGGCAGTACAGATACGGAAATTCACTACTCACTTCGGCTTGGATCTTGCTCTCGGCATCTTCAATTAATTTGAGGAGCGACGCAGGCGCTTCATACTGCGTGATCGCATTGATCAACGCCTTGGCTCTACAGGAGGGGACGAAGAGACAATGTGAGGTGCACTCCTCTAATAGTCAAGCGGACTCTGTTCCAATCGTACCCTTCACCAGTGATCCCGTTGTTCGCCACGGAAATTGTCTTGAGAATCGTGTTGTACGGGAGCGCATGGGCGATTGCCAACGCGCCTTCGTCGCCGATTTGATTTTGAAACAGGTTGAGGCTCTGGAGTGTTGTGTTGTGGCGCAGCGCCTTTGCCAGTTTAACCGCGCCAATAGGCGTGATTCCATTGGCGCGCAAGGAGAGACACACAAGCGGCGAGTGGACCTCGAGCAGCTGGGCATACACCGTGCTAAAGTCCTCAGCGGCAGGAGCAGGAGCAGGTTGTTCTGGATCAGCGGGCTCCACTACGGCTGGAGAAGCCACTTTTTCAGAATCGAGCGCCTCGTTCACACGGACACTGTCGTTCCACTCGAGCTGCAGACTTTGTGCTTTAGTCTTTGGGATCACGTCGCACACGAGCGCGAGTTGCGTCGCGTCCAGTTGGACATTGAACAAACTGCAAACCGAAACGAGCTCTTATAAAGCCTCCTGCAGCAAATAAACAAGGAGAACTCAAGACGTACCAGACAGAATGGATCTTCGGACACAGCGCAAGCGCAAAGCAGAGCCCCTCACAGTTGCCGTGATCCAGTTGCCAGTTCTTGATTGTGATAGTCTCGGTCTCGCTCAAGTCATATAACGAATTCCCCGACGCCGAGGCGCTAACGTTCATCTCGGCGCCCTGGGCTTCCTCTTCATCCGGGTGCATGGGCAGCAGCTTTGGGTGCGGCGTCACGCCCACGAGTCTGCAGTACGCGAGCAGATCGCGTCGAAACGAGTGCGTTGGCGAGTACACACCGAGCGCCGCGACGACTTTGGGGTTCTGTGGCTCACATCGGCGCTTGTCGTTCACGTCTCGGCACCAGACGCGGTTGGCGCCATCACCGTTCCCAGCAGCACGCGGCATTTTTGCGCTTTTCACTGAAGGCTAATGGAGAAGGCGAAGAGATCAATCACGAAAACAATAAATAGAATGTTGTAACTCCAGCGAACAACCGATTCGAGCCGCAAACTCTCCTTCTGCGTACATTGATTCATCCGCCTGTATACCTGGGTCTACTTACTTCTCCACATAGTATTGCGGTGGGATGAACAGCGACACGGGCGTCGGGCACTCTACTGACGTGCCCGTGAACACCAGCTTGCCGCTGATGGCGTCGATGTGGAACAGTTCGATGGTGTTCGTGTCCTGGTTCGCAGCGAAGAGAAAGTTGCGGAAGATCAGAAAGTTGCGCGGCGCCTTGCCGCGCGTCGACACGATCTCGAGCAGCGTCAACTTGCCGCGGTCGGCCTCGTCCTCATGGCCGTGGTTGATGCGGTAGGCTGTGATGCTGTCGTGGCCGCGGTTCGACGCGTACACAAAGTTGCCGCACGTCGACAGGTGGATGTCGGCAGGCATGCTGACGTCCGTAAAGTCCTCTGGAATCGTCGAGATGTCCTGAATTGCGGTCGCCGAGAGCGTGCCACTCGCGGCGTCATACGTGTGCACGCCGATCGTGCTTGAAAGCTCGTCCAGGACGTACGCAACGTTGAGACCCGTGTGGATGGCCATGTGACGCGGCCCCGAACCACCAGGACGCGTCGCAAACGCGCTGTTCGATACGAGCTTTTTCGCCTCCTTCTGGAGCTTGAACTGCACGACGCGGTCGTTGCCCAAGTCCGCTGAGAATGCAAAGTTCGTGTGGGGTACCCAGGTCGTGCTGTGCATGTGTGCTCCGTCCTGGCGGTCGGGCACAACGAGACTCGCGCCAGAGAACTGCTGCAAGTCGGACATCGGCGCCAGCGAACCATCTGCATTGATGGGGAACACGGCGACGGAGCCGCCGCCATAGTTCGACACGGTCAGGAAGTCCTCGTCGGGGTTCACGCTGACGTGGCACGGGAACGAGCCACAGGTCTCCCACTGGTTCAACAGCGTCAAGTCGTGCCCATTCTCGCCGATGCGCAGCGCCGACACGTACCCCGTCTCCTGCAGCGACGACGAAGCCGCAATGGCGCCATCGGTAGCAGCAGTCTCTGCGCCTTTGAGCGGCTCGTCGCACTCGTTGATCACGTAGAGTGTGGTCTTGGTGCCGCACACGAACGCCGGGTTGATACCGGTCTCCGCCTGCAGCCCGAGCGGCGTGAGTGCGCCTGTGAGCAGGTCGAACTGGAACGCGTACACGCCCTTGCCCTGGCCGTCCACGAAGAACTCCTTGCGCGAGTACGTACCCACGAACAGCGTCGCTGTCTCGCTCATCCTTCCGCTTTCTTCCTATTGTAATGGCTGCTTGTGGGAAAAGGAGGCGGACGAGCGGACAGGAAGGAGGAGCGGATCAGCGGAGCGGATCAGTGGAGCGGACAGCTGCGAGTGGATCCGCCTAGTACGTTGTTAAATGAGGGAGGGTTTATTCACATCAAGTGTAGTTTGTAAGCTTCTCTGTTACGGAACGTCTATTGCGCATTTACTGTGGCGGGATGAAGAGCGACACGGGCGTGGGGCATGCGGCGGACGTGCCCGTGAACACCAGCTTGCCGTTCACGGTGTCGATGTGGAACACTTCAATGTTGTCGGTGTCCTGGTTCGCGACGAGCAAAAAGTTGCGGAACACCAAAAAGTTGCGCGGGACCTTGCCACGCGTCGACTCGAAGCCGACCAGCGAGAGCTTGCCGTCGTCCTCGCTGTTGATGCGGTAGATCGCGAGGTGGTCGTGGAAGCGCGTCGACACGTACACGAAATCGCCCGCGATGTGGATATCCGCGCAGGAGCCAGCGCCCGTGTAGTCCGATGGCAGCGTCGAAATGTTTTGAATCGCTTCCGAGGAGAGCGTGCCCGTCGCAGCGTCGTACTTGTGTACGCCGACCGTGTTGGAGAGCTCGTCGGCCACGTACGCGACGTTGAGGGGCGCGTGAATGGCCAAGTGGCGTGGACCCGAGCCAGTAGGGCGAACAGCGAATGCGCCGTTTGGGTTAGGCACAAGTTTCTTCGTGGCCTTGTCCACGACAAACTGTGCCACGCGATCGTTGCCCAAGTCCGCGCCAAACAAGTAGTTTCCATTCGGTGCCCACGACGAACTGTGGAGATGCGGTGCTTCCTGGCGGTCAGGCACCGCGAGACTCGCGCCTTCGAACTGGTGCAAATCGGACAATTCTGCCAGCGATCCGTCAGCGTTAATCGGATAGAGCGCGACAGAACCACCACCGTAGTTCGAGACCGCGACGAAATCCTGGTCCGCGTTCACGCTCACGTGGCACGGGAATGTGCCGCGCGTCTCCAATCGGTTCAGAAGCGTCAACTTGCCGTTGTCAATGCGCAGTGCCGAGACGTACCCAGTCAAGCTGGATGCATCGCTCGCAAGCGGTTCGTCGCACTCTTGGATCGCGTACAGCGTGTCCTTGGTGCCCGCGAGGTACGTCGGGTTGATGCCGACCTCGTGCTGGAGTCCGAGCGGCGCGAGCGCGCCCGTGAGCAGGTCGAACTGGAATGCGTACACGCCCTTGCCCTGGCCGTCCACGTGGCCTTCCTTGCGCGAGTACGTGCCCACGAACAGCGTCACCGTGTCGCTCATCTTCTGGTCTTCTGGTCGGGGGTCTGCGTCTTGCGGCGAAAATTTGCGAATGAGGAGCTCACTTCAGTCTCTGCTTGGACCGCATGACACATGTGGTTGAAGCTTGAGGGGGGAGCTTCTGATTGGTGGAAAAGACGTCGTTAATAGC
Source organism: Globisporangium ultimum DAOM BR144 (assembly GCA_000143045.1). Taxonomy (NCBI): domain Eukaryota; phylum Oomycota; class Peronosporomycetes; order Pythiales; family Pythiaceae; genus Globisporangium; species Globisporangium ultimum. Next base: position 952,899 of record GL376564.1, read on the forward strand.
GCGCTTCGGTTATTCAATTGCTACGGGTTTGGAGGATTACAGGGATGAGAGGGTCGGTGGCAGTAGACTGACTACCGAACAAGCAGAGCGTTTGCATTGGTTGTGGAAAGGACATAAAAAGGAGCTTCGGCTCTCTTTACGTAAGACACTAGCTACAAAATCTGGCACCAGCTGAGCAATGCTCTTCTTGAAAGGCAAAGCGAACGAAAGAACTTGACAGGTTTAATGACGCTCTTTCATCCAACATTTACGGTTGATCTATTTTTATTTTCTACTACTGGTTAATAACTTGTTGGATACAACCTGTTTTGGGAGCTTCTAGAAGTTACGAACCACCACTATATCCTCTTTTCCCATTGCATTACAAGGCAAAACCAACAGACCGAACACCACCACAGCATCATGGACGCACGGAAGCGCGGACGCTCCAACTCGCGAAGCCGCTCGCGCTCGGCGGACCGGAAGCGATCGACCGCCTCCAGCAGCAGTCACCACGCGCGCCGTTCTCGCTCTCGATCGGCGTCGCGTGACGTGTCCCCGTCGCCCGCGCTACCTGGCGGAATCGATCGCGAGGAGGCTGAGCGCATCGCGAGAATCGCGCAGTTGGCCGAAGAGCGCGCAGCCAAGCGCGCTGCGGAACAGAAACTCGCAGCAGAGAGGAAACCCGCAGACGCTGGTTCTTCTGAACCGGCCAGTGCTGCTGTTGCGCGCAAGGTGCCGGTGAAGCTCGGCGATGGGTTGACCGCCGGAACGAAAGCTAACGACGCAGCGGAAGTGAAAGTGGTATTCCGCTCCAAGGAGCAGCGTCAGAAAGAGGCGCTGGAGCGACTCGAGAAGAAGCGGCAGGAGATGGACCGCCAGCGCAAGGAGACTGAAGACGCGCGGCGTCAGTTCCTGCAGCGACAGCGCGACGAGCGGAATAATGCGCGACGCGACAGTCGAGACAGCGGCGTGAGTCGCTCGTCCAGAGACGAAAGATATCGAGACTCAGGGTCTTCTTCTCGGGGGACGGCAATAAGTGGATCGCGAGACGCTGTGCCGACTTCCTCGTCATCGCAGCAGCAGCGCACAGAGCCCCACGACGAGAAGGCCATCCAAGCCATCAAGGACCAGTACCTCGGCAAGAAGACGCAGAAGAAGAAAATGGCCAAAGCCAGCGAGAAGTTTGCCAAGAACTACCAATTCGACTGGGAGCCGACAGAGGACACGTCGGCGGATCTGAACCCGCTGTACGCCAAGCGGCTAGACGTCAACCTGCTCTACGGACGCGGCTACCGCGCGGGCGTCGACATGCGCGAGCAGCGGAAGAACAACTCGTTCCTGAACGAGCTGTCGCAAAAGCGCCAGCGTGAGCACCGACTCGCCGACGAACAGAACGAAGAGCTCACGAAGGAACAGCTCGAGGACCGGCAGCGTGAGCGCGAGCGCGCGATGCGCAGCATGCAGGATCGTGAGAAGGACCGCATGAAGGAGCTCGTGACACGCGAGGCGCAGACGATGGGCACGCATTGGTCCGAGAAGCCGCTCGACGCAATGCGCGAGCGCGACTGGCGCATCTTCCGCGAAGATTTTGACATCACGATCAAGGGAGGAAAGGCGCCGAGTCCGCTGCGCAAGTGGTCGGAGGCCGCGGGTCTTCCCGAAGCCGTGTTCAAGGCGATCGCAGAGCTCGGCTTTGAGCGGCCGTCGCCGATCCAGATGCAGTCCATCCCAATCGGGCTGCAGCGCCGTGATATCATCGGTATCGCAGAGACAGGGTCTGGTAAGACCGCGGCGTTTATGATCCCGATCATCGCGTACATCTATAGTCTGCCGCCGATGAACGTGAGCCGCACGGGCGAGCAGGGGCCGTTGGCGCTCGTGATGGCGCCGACGCGCGAACTTGCTCTGCAGATCGAGCAGGAAGCGATTAAGTTGTGCAAATACACGATGGTCGGCGTCCCCGAGAAGGGCCAGCATCCGATCAAGACGTTGTCCGTGGTTGGTGGGCAGAGCATCGAGGACCAGGCGTTCAAGCTACGCGAGGGCGTGGACATTATCATTGGGACCCCGGGGCGTCTCATGGACTGTCTCGAGAACCACTACCTGGTGCTCAATCAGTGCAACTACGTGGTGTTGGACGAAGCTGATCGCATGATCGACATGGGCTTTGAGCCGCAGGTCGTCGCGGTGCTCGAGAACATGGGCTCGCTGCTCAAGTCGGAGAACGAGGAGGAGATGGAGCAGCAGCTGTCGCTTGCGGTCGCGGGCAAGGACCACCGCTTCCGCGTCACGACGATGTTCAGTGCGACGATGCCGACCGAGGTCGAGCGGCTTGCGAAGACGTTCCTGCGGCACCCGGCGATCGTCAAGATCGGCGACGAGGACTCGGGTAAGAACAAGCGCATTGACCAGCGTGTGCTGTTCATGCGCTCGAGCAAGAAGAAGCCCAAGCTTGTCGAGGTGCTCAACGGCATCTTGCGTGGTGCTGACCAGCAGCCACAGCAGCGCTCGCGCAAGGAGCGCATCGTGGACGGCCCCAAGATCATCGTGTTCGTCAATATCAAGAAGGAGTGTGACGTCGTGGCCAAGATGCTGTCGCACGAGGGCTTCCGCATCACGATTCTGCACGGTGGCAAGTCGCAGGACCAGCGTGAGGAGAGTCTGAGGGGCTTCCGCGAGGGCTACTGCGACGTGCTCGTGGCCACCGACGTGGCTGGGCGAGGGCTTGACATCCCCGACGTCACGCACGTCGTCAACTACGATCTGCCGTCCAAGATTCAGAACTACACGCACCGCATCGGGCGTACGGGCCGTGCGGGCAAGGAGGGTATCGCCATATCGCTGCTCACGGACGACGACGAGGAGATCATGTACGACCTGAAGCAGTACCTCGTGTCCACGAGCATGGTCGTGCCGCAGGAGCTGGCGAATCACCCGTGCGCCAAGGCCGCGCCGGGCGCACGCGATGAAAAGGGCAATGTTATCGCGCGCTCCAAGCGAGACACTGTCATCTTCGCCAAGTAAACGAGGTTAGCACCAGTTGCAAGGTAACAACAACGACATTTCTCTGCTTTTTGTATGCGCTTTCTGTTCCATTTATATAGCAGCCGCATGTTATCAATGCTGTTGTTGTCATTATTCTCCCTCCTTGTCCCCATGACCCCAACAGCAACAACCTCGTGCGGCTTCCCTGATTATCAATGTCGCTGCCATTCTCAGCTAATCTCTATGGAGACCCCCAGGTGATGCGAGTCGCTGTCGTAATGCCGCACGTCCATCTGCGCCGACACGCGCGTCTTCAGGTGCGCCGACGTGCGCCACTCGTACGCGCCGACGAGGATGCCATCCGAGCCGAGCGAGCTCGCGAGCGTCTCGCGCTCCGTTAGTGCGTACTTGGCGCGCAGCCGCATCAATTTCTTGTCTTTCCGGCGGTCGTACACGAACGCCGTGCCCACGAGCAGCTCTGGCGCCACCACCTGCGTCACGTCCAGACGCACCATCTTGGCTTTGTCATTGCTGTTGAGCCATCGCACAAACAATAGCGATACTCGCGTCGTTAGTCCATGACTTGGAAACTAAACTGGTCCACATAAACACTACTAAACGTACATTTGAAGGAGCGCCAGCATGTCGTCGTGACTGTAGCTGGTCGCGAGGTTGAGCGTCGAGAACCGTCCGAGGCGATCACTGTGGTCCAAGCCGACGTCGTACGCGCCAATCACGCCAAACGCAACATCCTGTACAAACACATCAACACAAAGAACATGAGCTCCTTATTGACGGCGTAGTAGGTGCAATTACTTGTAGACGTACCCCCATACGCGCGCCTAGCGTGGCCTGTAGTGTCGGTCCATTCACCGCATCGATCTTGGCGCCGGCGAAGAACGTGTTGTCCCTGTAGTCGCAGCCAATGCGCGCAAACGACGCGGGCATTTTCTCCGTCGCCGACTCGTGTGCTTCCAGCGTGAAGCGCACATTCTCGCTCGCGTGCAGATGCGCCTGGAGCTCCAGGTGGCGCTCCGAACTCACGCGCAAACTCGACGTGATCATCGAGTTGAGTTGGCTCTCGAACACGAGCGCCGCCGCGACACCGCGCTTCTTGGTTGCGGTCTTGAAGAACGGCGACACAACGCCGGTCTGCAGGCCGATGCGGTTACCGCTCGGCGTGTGCGTGTTGATCTCGACGCCGTGGCACGAGTGGTCGGACGGCTCGAGCGGCTCGTGCAGCAGCGTGTGCTCGGCGAGAAAGTCCTGGTAGAGACAGCTGCTGATGCCTTTGGTCGCGCCGCGCGCTGCCGCGGCCGCCGCTGCTGCTGCCGCGATGCCGGGCATGCTGGATGACGACGGTGTGTGTGTGTGTGTAAAATGGATGTAAATGCGCGCGCGCGGGGGTATGCGCGAGGGAGCCACGCTGCGTTGCTTTGCTTCTTCGCGCGCCACCGGGACGCTTCTCTCGTTTGTTTATCCACCACACCACTCGGGCCACTCGCTGGATGGTGGCGTAAAGTAAGGTATTAGTGTCACAGACTGGGAAGTGGTATCCGGCGCTTTTTGCTTTGGGAGGAAAAGGGGATGCGCTGACTACAACCACCGACCGTGTATTCATTTGAAACGCTGGCGGTGCGAGTTTTAGCCAATGGACGCGCGTGGAACGTGTCAAGTGGACAATGAGCGGATCCGCTCATTACATCCGCCGTTTCGATGGAATCCGCTCCGTACGCACGATGCCAAGCGGCTTTTTCTCCTGACCGCTCTCTCTCGCAAGTACGAACGGCTGAGCTCAGACAGAAGCTTTCCTCGTGGTCGTATACGAGCGTAAGGCAGTGTGTTTACGTCGCGTGCGTAAAGGAAGCGTCTCATTTTGCGTAAGCGGTGCTTTCGATTATGCTGGAGCGAGACGGAAGGAAGGTTGCTGCTGTATTATAGTCGGGGCGAGTGATACGAAGGAAGACATCACGTGGCGTGGCCAACTGCCACGTCTTGCGTTTGATATGTTTCAAGTTGTTATCACAATAAGAACGTAGAAAGCAATTGTTACAGTAAAGAAATCATCATGCAATTTGATAGCCAGGTGCTGCGTAGGGAATTGGTTGAGGCACGCCGCTTGCAATGGGAAGAAAATACAAAGTACTCTTTATCATTGTATAGAGTTGGGACTCGGGGGAGGGGACAGGCATCGCTGAATAAATGAGCTCACTTGTCGTGCACATGGGCGCAGACTTTGCATTTCTTGGAAAACGCCTTGGTCACGAACTGCTTGCACTCGCAGTGGATGCAGTCGTTCTTCTTGAGGCGGTCGCGGGCCTCCTGCGCGTCAAACTGCGCGACGCCCTCCATGGCGTTCTCGATCGCCTCGTACAGGCACTGTGCGGCTCGAGGTCGCTGCACCGCGCCGCTCAAGATCTCCTCTGGGGTCAGCTTCTGTCCGTAGAAGTTGCTGTTCATCTCGGATCGGCAAGTGATCACTGCGCCATGCAGCGAGATGCCGACAAACAAGCCGCGACTGTGCGAGTAGCTAAAGTTCGCATTGAAACCCCCGCGACTCGCAGCCGCTTGCGCGTTCGCTTCTCGTCCATAGGGCCCAACGGCGACACTGAGACCACCGCCGACGTTCACCTGGGTGCGGTGGAACACCTTGACGGCGTTTTTCGAGCCTAGGATGATCATGATCTCGACGATCTCGCCGCCAGCCTCGAGGCCGCCACCGATACCTGCTGTCCCGATCGCCGATGGCGCCGACCACGACCCGTCATCGAGCTTTGCGATCACAATACCCGTTCCAACTTTCGCGGTGATGAGCAGTCCGGCTTTGATAACTGTTAGGAACGCCAGGCCATGCGCTTTCTTCAGAAAGCTCACGGGAATGTGTCGATCGCTGTCGGCGCCGAAGTCCGGTCGGAAGAAGTTGCCAATGATGTCTGCGGCATTGCGACACTCTTTCTCGAGTGATCGGCTGTAGGGCATGTGCAGCCGCGTCTTGGCCTCATGCGGGTTTTCCTTGTGGCAGTTAGCATACTGCGAGTTCAGCCCGTCCTGTAGAGACTGCAAAATTGGCGCGCAGATCGTGCACACGCGCTGCGGATGCGCTGGATCGTAGTCCTTGACGTCGCTCGTGACCTGCTCCGGCGAGATCAGCATCTTGGCCGGGGAGCATGAGTGGCAGACGCTCGCGCCGCATTTCCGGCACCGATGGCGACGCCGCTTGAGGTCAAAGTCTTCGCTGCAGATCGAGCATCTCGGGTTGTCGGCGTACCGGTTCAGGATAAGCCTTGATGCCGGGTTCGAGGATACCGACGACGAACTGCCGCGATGCGAAGACTCATCGTCGCTGCTGTTGCTGCGGATGTCGGACGCCGAGTACGGTCGATGGCTGCCGGATGATCCGCGGTGCAGCGATGTGTTTGGACCGGAGGTCACCATCGCGCTGGACGAAGACGGCCGTGCGCCTTTTCCTGACGACAACTTCTCATTGTGCCACATCTTCGCGTGGACCTTGATGAGCTTCTTGCGCTTTCTGTCGTCTGGGATCAAGCGCACCAGTTGGGGCAGCATGTGCTCGAGCATTAGTCCGCTACCAAAGTACGTCGCGAGCCGTTCGAGGAATACGCTCGCTTTCAGCTCCCCCTGGCCATAGAGCTTGCAGTCCTGCTTGAACGCCATGACGACCTCGTCGTTGTTGCGGTTCGCGCCGCGCACGGCCGCAAGCATGCGCTTGTAGATCGCGCTCGCTTCGTCGCCCGAGGCCGCAGGAGGCACGACGAGCTCCACGGACTTGACGCTCGCCGAGTCGCTAGAGTTGGCGTCATCGTCCGCGGAGAGCTGCGCGCGGTCCTTCTTCTTTTTCTCTTTCATGTCCTTCTTTTTGGCGCGCATCTTGGCCTTTTCTCGCTCGCGCGAGCCCGCGGACGCGACGGCGGCCGAGGGCTTCAGGTCCGCGAACTGCGCGCCGCACTGCGGGCAGAACCGCGTCTCGCGCGACGGCGAGAAGCCGCACGCCGAGCATGTCTGCGCCATCGCCAGCTAGCTAGCTACGGAGAGAGAGAGAGAGACTCGCAGACAGAGAGGGAAGACTGCGCGCGTTAAGACTGCGGATGACGCTGTCGATGGCGAAGGTCATAATACCCAGGCCTTCAGTTCGCATATAAACACCAAGGCGGAGTGATGGTCAGTGCGTATCGCATGACCTACCTGCGACTAGCAATCGTCTTTCCATAATCATTTTATGTAATTATAGAGGTATTTAGTGCACTACAAATATTATTAACCGGGAAACTAAGCTGTTTGTAGTCGATATTTATGTATTGTCAAAGGTCGTCTTGATGATAGGAAATTTTGTCCGGAAAAAAGTGAGTGTGAGTCGGACCATCCCAATATCGTACCAGAACAGGACCAACTGTATCTAAGCAATACCAAATGAGGTAACATTGACTTGCCCAAACGTCCACAAGAAGTTGTTAACAACAAAGCGCGCATCCGAAGAATGGCCACCAGAGTGGCGCTCGTGACGGGCGGCAGCAAGGGCATCGGCTTCGCGATCGCTCAGCAGCTGCGCCGCAGCGGGTGGTACGTCGCCATCACGTCGCGGGAGCTCGTGCGCGCCGAGGACGCCGCCGCCAAGCTCATCAACAGTGACGCCAACAGTAGCAACGAGGTGCTCCCGCTCGCGTACCATGCGCCGTCGTCATTCACGACGACCACGGCCCCGGCGAGTGATGCGGCGCAGCTCGTCGCGCGCGTCACCAAGGAGCTCGGTCCGATCTCGGCGCTCGTGAACGCTGCGGGCATCTCCAAGGACGCGCTGCTGCTGCGGCTCCAGGACCGCGAGCTCGAGGAGCTCCTGGCGACCAACCTCGTCGGGCCAATCCAAATGTGCAAGGCCGTCGCCAAGGGCATGATGCAGCAGCGGAAAGGTACGTTTGCATAGGGAGCTGCTTTTGGGGAACGACCTCCACACTGACACGCTAGCGAATGACAATGAGCAGGCAGCATTATCAACATTGGCAGCGTCGTGGGCTCCAATGGAAACGTGGGGCAGACCGCGTACAGCGCGTCGAAATCGGGTCTCGTGGGCGTGACCAAGTCGCTGGCCAAGGAATTCGGCAACCGCAACATCCGCGTCAACCTCGTCGAGCCGGGCTTCATCCAGACTGACATGACGGCCGCAATGCCCGACGCCGCGCGAGAGCGCATTCAGAGCAACATCCCGCTCGCGCGCCTCGGGACCGCGGACGAAGTCGCCAAACTGGCCGCGTTTCTCGCCAGCGACGACGCATCGTACATCACAGGACAGTGCATTCGAGTCGATGGTGGACTCGTGATATAGAAAATGAGACAATAAGAGCAGTACGTGTGGATGAATTCCATGCGTGCCGTTTGTTTATACCAGAACCTCTATCTATGGATTTCGCGTGCTGGTAAACTGGGTTGGTGGTGGTGGCCTTGCACTTTCAGTCGTGCTCTTGTCTGTCGGTCGAAACGAGAGCACGGACGGATGCGCGGTTGCTCGTCTCTGATGCGCGATTTGGGCCTCGTTGATCTCTTTATTCAGCCATGCGATCACTGGAGAGAGGACAAAAAAGAAAACACAATCAGTCGCTATCGAAGATTGCTGCCCAAAGTTGCTGTTCGCGTACCTTGTTGGTTGGACGCAAGCAGCTTGTTGCTGTCTTCGAGTTTCTGCTTCAGCTCTTTCACGTTGTCCTAAGTGGAGTAAGAACAGCAAAGCGTTAGTCCCAGCATCTCGCGATTGATACCCTGGAAAATGATGCCAGCAGTCCGTAGGCATACCTTTAATGCCATGATATCCTCTTCCCTCTTTCGGATATCTTCTTTCGCTCCTTTCAGGTCTCGTACAAGCTCATCGCGCTGTGCCTGCTTCTCGTCCAGGATCTTATCACCACGCAAAAGAAAAAGGCACGGACTTAGCAGTGCTTTTAGTAATTCATCGGCAACGCCACGAGCCACTGTACCTGTTCTTGCTGCTTGATGATCTTCGCTTTCATGCGCATTTTGGTCTTTAGTGCTCGGCTCTCATTTTGAATGCGCTCGATGATGTCATTCCCCTTTCAATCATACGACAAAGTGAGCACATAGACTACACAACGATAACCTTTTTCACCACATAGGGCACGTACCTTGTTAATCTCGGAGATGCTGAGCTCTAGCTTCTGCTGCAGACGCGCGTGGTTGTCTCGGTACACCTTGAGCGATTCTTCCACTTCTTTCTTGTGGATCTGAGCAGCCTGGAGCAAGTCGGACGTTTTCATGATGACATCTTCTTTGTCCAGAACCTGCTGCTGTAGCGCCGATGTGCGCATCTCCAACTGATTGATTTGCTTTTCCTGCTGGAACGCTCGCTGGTCCAGCTCCTTGTTCTGTATCCGGAGCATCTGCAGCTCCTCACTGAGCGCGTGTTTGCCTGTGCCGAGATCTTTCGTTTGAACCTGTAGCTGCTCGATCTGCATCTCATGCTGATACTTTAGCTTCGCCAGGTCCTGAATCATCGAATCGTTGGCTTCAACGGTTTGCCGCAGGGATTTGATCTGCCAGTACGTATCAGAATGCGGTTAGAACTTTGGTTACACGGCTCCAGCATCAGTATGCCAGGGCTCTTGTCGTACCTCGTCTTCGTACTTGTTCACAAATGTATCAATCTTCAGCTCATACTCGTCTTCGCGCTGTTTCAAAATATTCGCTGCAAGTTCGCGCTTTACATAATCATTTAGACGACAATCAGCTTTCTTATAGCAACTAAACAGAGATCAAGGCAAAATATTCTCTTCGTACCTGGGCGTTCAGATCATCTGCATACTTCATCTTTTCGCGTGAAATCGTGGACTCGGTCTGCTGCGTCATGGTCTCCAATTGCCTTGCGAGTTGCGCTTCGCTCTGTTGCGTTTTCCGCAAATCGGACGACGTCTGCTTCAACGCCGACGCCAAGTAGCGTTTCTCGGCGCTGACCTGCGCGAGCCGAGCGGCCAAGTACGCCTTGATCGCCGCATCATCGCCAGAAAAGAACTGGAGCGAGAGGTGTGTCAAGTGCTTAAACTGGTTCGTCTCAACGATACTGAACACCGAGTTTCCATGCGCGTCGCTCGTATTCAGTACAGCCAGGTAGCTAGCCATCGATACAGAGAGCAGCATGCAAGCGTCAGCATGTATACAAACACCCGTTTCCACATCGATAGCCCAGACTCTTAGCACTAAACCTGAGCGGAACTGGCCCTTGGGATCGAGACAGCGGGTTCGGCTCGGCCTCAATGGGACTTCCAGCCGCGCGGGCCACTTCCGCGTCCTCGTCCTCGTCCGCGTGGTCGTCCTCCCCCGCCTCGATGGGCTTCGCCGTCTCCTGCCGCGCCGTCAACACCGTTTTCTTCACGCTGTCCTTCAAGCAGCACTGCAGCAGCTCAATGAGATTCGTCGGGAATGTGACAAAGTCCACGAGCAGCCGCTGCTGCTGCTTCAGGTCGTGGAAGTCTTCCTCCGAGACGCTCCAGAGGTACAGGAAGTACGGATCCGCGCCATCGTCATCCGTGATCTCGACGCGAAACACGCGCTCCTTCTGGTTCGTCGCGCTGTTTTGCTGATTATACGCAAAGACACAAAGACACCGAGAGAAGGGGCTTAGAGCCGCGCATATATGCCATAGAGAAACAGAAAGAGCGCCTGTGTGTACGCACGCGCACGCCGTGAAGTAGGCGGATGGTGAGCGGCTGTAGCTTCTCCTCGCGGTCTGGATACTGCACGAGCACGTGAAGCCGCCGGTCGAAGAGCGGCGCGTCGCGGTCGAAGCTCTCCATATTGGCGACTTGTTCGTTTGTATGGGGATTTTTTTGAACCGCGGTATGTTGCGCGCCATACGCAGAAAACGAATACGGACAACCTTCGTGCAACACTAGGGAGATCGCCATCTGGTTTGCGCTGCATAAACAGAGTAATGGAATAAGTTATATTTTGAATGGCTACATTCTGTGGACAAAAAAAGATCCGGACAAGTAGGAAGAGCACCCAACGCCAAGTAGGAATCTCTCTCTCTCTAATGCGCGCGCTGTTCACTTCCTCCGCGCGCGTTGCCCCATTGGCCTAGCTTCATCAATTCCACAATTGTGTGCCTACCCGTTGGATGTGCTCGTCAACGCCATCTCCGGTGGTGATAGTATAATGGGAGAGTTCATCTTGAGGGAAGGCTGTTTTTATGCAGTCGCCGCCGTAATGGTCGCTCTTTCCGGCCCCGCTTTCGGCTTCGGTGCTGGGTGAACGCTATTTGCATTGGTCGCGCTCTTGAGTCGGTTACTCATCGCTTGACGCTGCTGCTGTTCCGAGGCGTGACTGCTCGTTGGGTTCTTGCTGAGTTTGCTTTTTGAGAAACCTCAGAGCTTTGGTGGATGGTCTTGCGCATCGACATCACGACGGTGAACGCTGACAGCCAGTAGCACGCGAGTAACGAGCCGCGCGACGTGATCTCGGCCTCACCAACACCTGGGAACAGGAATCGCGCTGTGTTGCCATAATCTTCCTCCAAGTGCGCGTAGGTCGCGGCGCTCATGCCCACGTAGTGCGTGCCGCACACAGCGACGCCCATGACCATCGCACTGCCAATGCGAAGACTTTCGTACTGAGGCCAAAACGTCAGCTACAAAGTAGTCACGCAACTTGGCATGATCTAGAGTTAGTCATTTAACTCTACCACCCAGGTGTCCTGGAACATTTTGATTAGGTAAAGGCACTTACGGCTCGGAAGAGGATCCAAAACACGGCATTCGCGATCACGAACGCGACAGCGTAACGACCCCGACATTCCAGTGTGTGACGGCATTTACCCGTTGCGCCATCATCCCCGGGTAATGCATCCCAAGCACACCGATCGCAACAAAGAGTCCACCGATTGCGATGCGTCCGAGTCGCGAAAACAGCGCAATGAATTTGAGTTTCTTGGCGACTTGTCCTCTCTTTTTCACCATCGACTCGAGCGACATATCCTGGAGCCCTCTGGCAAAGATGTTCTTATGTCGCAATTGCTCGATCTCAAGGGAAAATGGGTCGTTCGATGCGATCTTGAGTCCTATGAATACGCCCACGATCGGGAACAGCAGCGACAAGATCGTCATACTGGCCTCAAAGTCCACTGTGAGAAACGGGCCATCGTCTAGTCGCATCTTGAGCGCATTCGTGCCAGTGAAGTGCATGTACCAGATGCCGCAGCCGCCGAGGGAGACTGCAGAGAGCAAGAGGAAGAACAGCTTTCCGCGCAATGTCTGCGTGACGTACCATTGCTCCATCAGCTGAATCGCTGCATTTGTACACATGTGAAAAGGTCAAGGCAGGGTTCATTCGGACCAAGCACTTATGCTCCATGCGGTTAGCAAAGTTGACGGAACTTACTGCAGTAGCTGCCCGTGCCCGAGATGAAGTACAACAGCGCAAAAAATCATGTCTGCACTCTATGCGCTCTCGTGTTAACTCCACTGTCGTCACGGGTTGTGCTGATTGGGAACTGAGAAGTCTCCATCCTAGGCGACGAGGCTACTCTCGTCGTCACTTGTCCACATTCCCAGCCAAGGTGAGATTCAATGGTACAGGTGAAAATAGTGGAATGGGGCGAAATAGATCGCTACAATCGACGTTCATGTTCTTCCATCAGAGCTGCTGCTTCAAAGGTGTTGTTGTGGTTGCCTCTGCGGATATTATTTTGTAAATAAACAAGCTGTAACGTAGTAAACGTGTTATGGATATTCTCGTACATGCGTATTTTTTATGATGCGTACTTAATTGAGAGAACAATCTTCAAAGGTCGTACTACCTTGTTCTACCCAAGTAGTACGGACTGACGAAGGGAAAACATATACACACAGGCGTGCGCAGATAATGAAGTCCAATATGCGCGGTCAAATTGCTTGGTCGCTGCGGCTTTCTCTGCTGTGTTGCGTCGCCGTCCTTGGGCGTCTCCACCATGTGCACGCGATCGAAAGCTCATTCAAACACCGCTTCAACTACGACAGCTCAGCAGACGCGGCGTTCGTCAACGCGTCGCAGGCCATGAAGGGCGTTTCCTTCGGCGGCCCCGCCCAGCTTTCGCGCTGGAACACGCACACGATCGTCTCGGGCTTTGGCATGGAGCGCGGCGGCCGCCTCGAGCTCCAGGTGCTGAAGCTCCAGTACCCGAGGCAGCAGCAAGTCGAGGTCAGCCAAGCACAAATCCCCGTCGTGTTTACGCTCTATGACATTGATCAGTGGCGCGTGTACTCGGTGCTCAGGCTCAAGGACGTGCCGCTGCGAAGCCCCGCGATCTTGTGCCACTACCCGTCGGCCATGCGCTTTGCCGTCACAGGGGATGAGATGGCAGCCAAAAGGACGACGAGCATCGCGTTCACGGTCCCGAAAGCAAGTCAGTACACGCTGCAAGTGCAGGTGTGCGGCGAGGCTTCCGTGGCCATTGAGGTAACGAGTCGTCTTAGTCGACGCAGTTGGAAAGAGATGCCTGTTGATAATGAGCTACACGGTGCGTTGTGTAGGGATACGCCAAGATGGTAAACGTCGGGTACGACAACCGCCTTTCAGAGCATCTCGGCGTCGAGCAACTTGGGCTTCTGCCGCTCTACAAAGGTACGTTTGAGCATGTAGTTTCCTGCCACGTTCCCTTCTGGTTTAGCATGTATAGTATTGTATGTGTGTCTACCGCAGTGGTGATCCTGTCGTACACGGTGCTGACGCTGCTCTGGATCCTCGAGTGCTACCTGCGCCGTCGCAACGTGGCTGTACGTACACCTTTGACGGTTGCGCTCGCATGATACCTCGTTGTGGTGCTTATCATATTGTGCGGCTGCGTAGAGGATCAGCTATGCGTTCCAGGTCGCACTGCACATAAAGACCATCGAGGCCACCCTTCAGGTACACTACTTTGCTCTGTTTACCTTTGGTTTATTGCGCGACCGAGGTTCCTATGCGTTTACAATGTGTGCGATTAGCTTTGGTTGTATCGCGAATTGAGCTTTTCGGGAATGAAAAGTGCGTTCCTCGCGACGCTGCGAGATCTCGCGCAGAGCACGTCAAGTGCCGCGCTGCTCGGCGTGCTGCTCTTTGCGTCGCTCGGGTGGTCGCTCACGCGGGAGCAGCTCTCTCGCCGCGAGTCTCGACTCATCGTCGTGATCTTCGCCGTGTACTTTGCGATCGCGCTTGTCAAGGCGCTCTGCGACTCGGACGATGACGGAAAGGATGACATCTGCAAGGCGTACATGCTCACCGAGTACGTGATCAAGTCGGTGGTCATGCTCGGCGTGATCGTCGCGCTCAACTTCACGATCAGCCAGTTGCGGCTCGCGCTCACCGAGGCGCGCTGGAACAACTTTGTCACCCCACTGACGTACATGAAGCTCAACCAGTTCCAGTACGTGTCTGTGCTACGCGTTATACTTTCTGGGGTGGCTAGTTCTTCGCTATGAGACTTGTTGTATTGTGTAGGCGTTTCCGCGTGACATTCCTCATCTATTTGCTGCTCCCGACGTGTTTGCTGATCACCAACGTATGCAATTTGCTGTTGCAACTACTTGTTTTGACTCGAAAACCGAGGTGTTGGCCAACTCTACCCGCTGATGTGTGTTCGTGTGTGAATAGCTGGTCGTGATCACGCCGCCAGGACCCTGGCGCTACGACTGGGTCAATGAGCTGCTCACCGAGTGCTCGGCGCTGTTCATTTACGTGAACGTGGCGCGGATCCTGCGTCCACTGGACCCGTACATCTACTCGCGGGTGCGTTCGTTGTTATGTGGTGAAACTTTTAAGAGACCCACGAATTGAGTGCGTGGTGTTGGGCTTCATACACTATCTTAGATATCAAAAGGAACAAACCTCAACAACAACAGCAACGCTAGTGGCAGCAACGGCTCTACGGCCGAGATCCAACTTGGTATGACGCACGAGATGCCTTCCATTGAGGCAGCAGCAGCTGCGGCGGTGATGCCTGTGAGCACAGCCGTGATTGAGAGCAACCTGCGCTTGATGGAGCAGTACCCGTTGTCAACCTCACCCAGTGGGTCACCACCGCCTTCGCCACGCTGACAGAATCATCGTTTTTGCGTGGATGGAAACCAAATCAACAAACTGAAGTATGCATGAAACATAGCATGAGAGCCACGAAGCAGCATTATAAATGAATGGTTGACATCAGCCAATGCACTATTGATGCTGTTTTCTGATTCGCTGATGGCTACGCAGCTATCTTTTTTTCTTCTTGCTTTTCACTTGGGGTCAGCATCTTGGTTTGATTCGCCACCAGCATCATCTTCTTTGGCTGAGTTCGACGTGTCAGCGACTTGCTCCGCTGGTCGTGGTGCCATCAAGTGCAAGCAGCATGGGGTGGGGCTTCGCAGCGAGTACTGAACGTAAGACACCCGCCATCTTACGATCCTCGCGCATGACAACTTTTCTTGCATGTGGTTTTCCAATCTCAAGCCGCTGGAACCACTCCATGGTTGACTCCCCGGACACAATCAGCTGTCTATGTGGTGTGACCATTTTACAAATAGCTTTTGTTGCAGAGGACGAAGGCGCATAATAAGAATCTCCGGCGGCTGCAAAGGTGTCCAAGAATGCGACAAACTCGTTTGTTGCGCGCGCAAAATCTTGACACTCGACGACACCAAAGAGACCATGCACGATCAAATGGTGCGTTCCTTCTTCTAATTTCTGTAACTGGCTCAGGAGAATTTGCATGGAGGATGGACCCACATCAAACGCTCGGAATGTCCACTCAAAATCGAAAATTGTCGGGTTATCGAGTGCGTACGCATCTACTGGCGTGTTGCTGGTCGGAACAGCAGCTTTAGTTCGTTCACTTGCTGGCTGCGTCTCGAGGCTATCTTCATCGTCGTTCTCATCTTCAGTATCCTCGTTGCGTTTCGAGACCAGGACGCTAGCGTTTCCAGACAGAACTTTCCACTTGGAAAAGATGCTATGATCAACATCCGAAACTAGTTGCCACTGCGTATTCGCCTCGTTCATCACAACGTGTGCTTTCTCACCATCGTACGGCCACTGCTTGGACCACGTATCAATTTCCTCGGGTTCGACGATGGGTTTCTTTGGCTTATTCGATTGCCTTGCCGCCTTTTTCGATTTCTTGCATGTCTTTTTGTCATATTCACCATCGTCATCTTGATCTTCTTCGGCTTCTTCATCGTCGTCATCTTCGTCTGCACCATTGCTTAGCGTGTCTTGCTCCTCTAAGGTCGCATCCCCGACAATCCAGTCTACGGGCAAGTAAAGATGGACGCACTTGCGGTGCGCCTTTTGCTTCAACCTCTCGATCACAGGAACGAGTACGCTCCAAAGGCTCATTGGGGATCGCTCGGGCAGTTGCCGCCATCGACGGCGCATGTCGTCGTGCTTTGTGAAGAGCACGCGGTAGAGACTGAGCGCGATCTCGCCGACAAAGTAGATCGCATCGACAACTTCCAAGAGGTTGTCGATGATGCGGAGTTTACTCTGCAGATCTTTGCCGCCTACAATCGCCGTCGCATGCCGTAGATCCAATTTGCCGCAGGATGGGCCTGGTTGTTGCAAAACTTGCGCCCAGATGTCGACTTTTCGCAATAATTGCGGCCCCACTAGCATCAGCTTCTTCTCATTTTCTTTGCTTTCTCCTTCTTTCTTCAGAGATGGCGCAGCAAACAGATTCTCCCATGGCGACGGTAGAAAAGTGTCGACCACGCAGACGTCAACAAGACGTACAAGCTTGTTTGCGAGCATTTCGACTTGCAGTTCCAAGCGATCCGAAGTTGCAGCGGAGAGCGCATCGCTTTTCAGTTTTGCGTCCTCCGGAAGTGGTGCTGGCTCAGGTGGAGCCGTCGCAGCAGCGGCGATTGGCGGTTGTGGGATTGCCACAGAGCCTCTGGCTGGAACAGCAGCGACACTTTTCTTGCCAGCTGCTGCTGTTACTGCTTTGGGTTCTGGAACTGGAGCTGGTGATGGCATCACAGGTTTGCTGTTGACTTCTGGATTGCTTGTCTTCGCTGTTTCCAGAGCAGTACCAGCAAGTGTTTTCAGATTTTCAACAAGAAAAAGCTTTGGCACACTGTTTCGTGCAAAAACTGCTCGAAGCGATGTTTCCAATTCATCTGCTACTGCATCGGCCCGCGAAGCAGCATCCGCGCCAGTGTCACTCGCTCCACTAGCGGTTCTCAACAACTTTATACTCTCTTGTATCTCGGCAAATGAGCCGCAGAACTGAACAAGTTGACCCAGGACGCGCTCCAGCAACTGCGTAATGGGTTTCAGCGTCAGATTCGAAGCCATGGACGCCAGCACCTGGGTCAATTCGTGCTGAGGTTCAGCATCTGCAGGGTGACTAGCGACTTTCAACAACTGCCTTCGCATATGCTTGGTCAACGGCGGCGTACTTAAATCGCTGACGAGGACAATCGCGCTCACGGGGACCTTGTGCTCACGTATTAAATCCAGCAGCATATTAAGTGAGCGTGCGGTATTCACGACTTTGCCGGGGATGAAATCGTCCCGCTCCAGCAATTCCTGAGAGATGCGCCATGAGAATTGAGCTTCGTTCGCCACCAAATTAGTGACGGAGCCATCAGTGGCACTTTGATCCGAACCTGGCACTGGCGACTCAACTTTCTCCAGACTGAACCAGTGAGCAAGGTCCAGGTCAACATGGAACAAGAGAATACATTCTCCTCCTCCTTGAGAACGCCATTCAACGTTCTTTAGACCAGAGTCTGCTGCTGCTAGCAGATTGTACGTGAGCATATCGCTCAGCAGCGCACGATGGAAGCCTCGGCGCGCGTGCTCGTAGGTCTCCTGGTAGTCCATCTCGTCGGCGACGGCTTCGTTAATCGCGCGGACCAGCACTTTCGCCACACCAGTTTCTGTGTCCACACGCACATCACCACTGCTATCGCGTTGCATGCGAGCAATCTCATGAATCACAGGAACCTCGCTGCACAAGCTGGCGATCCCCATAGCGAGGCGAGCGCTGAGCACCGACGCAGTGTACGGTGCTATACACGCTGGGAGGTATAACTGACAGTGAAACATGTCTTCGTATCTTGGACGAAGTTTGTCAATCGCGAGTTGAAGCTGCGTACATTTGTCACGCCGCTCTTTCGCCAAGCGTTCACGACGAGCAGCCCGCGTTTCTTTTACCACTTTTACAATCGCTTTCTTTGGCTGCTCTATGTCACTGCTTTCTTCATCATCATCTTCGTCTTCGTCGTCCTCCTCTTCTTCGTCGTCTTCCTCGTCGTCTTCTTCATCTTCTTCATCTTCGTCATCATCCTCCTCTTCCTCTTGTTCCAACTCTTTCTGTAACTCCGTCGAGAGCGACTTTAATGCTTCCGCATTCTGTGCATCAACCGCTCGTGCGGCCTCGCGTAAAGTGATTAGGCGCAAATCCCACTCGGCAGGAAACGCTGAGCTTCTAGGTGAACCGGCATCGTTGCTGGCATTACTACTTTCCAGCAAATCCAACGATGAACCCACCGACTCAGATACTGCTGGAGTTCCAGCTTCAGACTCTGAGCCATTACTCGCTAAAGGCTTCGACTCCGCAGGATCCCCTGCTGGTGTCGAATTCAACGAAGCAAGCACCTCATGCACCTGAGTATACAACTCGCGACATCTCCGAACGAACGCATCGCTGTAGTACACATCACCGAAGTCGCATTGATTGAGCACATAGAACTCGGTTGCCGTGGCATCCAAGTCCGGGAACTCCACTTTTGGCATTGGGTTTACCTGCTTGATCACGTCTTCGACCAGCTGCTCGACCATAAACACTGTTTGCTTGTGCTCGAGTTGACGTTTTTGCCTCAGATGACGCTGTCGAGGGATGAAATTGTCGACTGCCGTGCAGTGCAAGTGCACTTCGGCCGCCACCAATGATGGAGGTGGTGATGTCGAGGGCACTGGGCTTGAAACTGGACGAGGTGAGCGCACTGAGCTTTGCTCAGCGTACTGGTTGCTGCTGCTGCCTCTGCTACTATCAATGGATCCATCCCCATATTTGGGCTTGGTCATACGTGCCGGCGGATCGACATCCAGCAGCCATTTCTCAAGAAACATGCCTGGACAATCCGAGATGAAGGTGAAGGTGAACTCCACGGCGTCTCCAGGAAGCACGCTTCCCTGAGTCTGTGAGACACTTGTCTTCGTGAAATGCGCCATCTCTGCCCGCTCTTGTGGACTCGGAGCATGGCGCAAATGCGGCGTGAGCATATTGTCGTCGCCGTCAAACGCTTCGCGGGTCCAGTGGAAGTGAAGCACCGTGGTGCCATCATTCTCAAACACGATGCAGTGCTGTTGCTGTTGCTGAGTGTCGCCGTAAAAATCAAGACACAACAGTGTTGGCACTCGGCCCGTTTCTTCAGGCACCTCGTCAAGAGCGGGATCCGCGCTGGCGACACTATCAACGACGGAAATGCGGAAACTCGGCCCGCCACGACTACTATATCGCATGATCACATCGCCACCACTGCGGCTGGTATCTTCCGGGACTTGGGACAAAAGTGACAGCTCCAATGGCTCTGTGGACACAATGCTGCTGGTTTTACGCATGTCATTCCTACTTCCAGACGCCCACTCGAACAAATCCATGGTCTCGATGCTCAGGTGGCTGCTCTCACTGTGCGCAACTTCGTGAGGTAAAAGCATCTGGAGTTGCTTTTTCAGGCGGCGTTTCTTCTTTGCGAGCATCTCGAGCGAGCGCTTTTCCAGGATCGAAATGGACTTTTGCATCCTGCCATTGTGTTCATCACTCTCATCGATTTCATGAATGGCACGAGCAGCGTTCTGGTGATAATCGAGAGGCCGTCGAATGCGCGGCCCAATGCGCGTACTCTCACGAATCGGACAGAACAATCCGCTAAAGATGTTGCCCACGGGCACGAATCGCGTGCCATCGTCTCGCAAACTCACGAGCCACATGTCATGACCGACTTTTTCAGACAGCGGCGCTGCCTTTTGCAGCGCGTCGTACATCTCGACCTGCTCGCGGTACTTGGACGCCCGGGTCATGACCAAGTCGGTCTCGCGCTTGTCGAGTTTCTTGGACGTCCGAGCCT
Source organism: Globisporangium ultimum DAOM BR144 (assembly GCA_000143045.1). Lineage (NCBI taxonomy): Eukaryota > Oomycota > Peronosporomycetes > Pythiales > Pythiaceae > Globisporangium > Globisporangium ultimum. The sequence continues at coordinate 972,950 of GL376564.1, forward strand.
TGAAGCGCTCCCAGTCCTGGTTGATCTGCTGCCAGTGCTTGAGCACGTTTTGCTGCCGCTGCTGCGCGAGCCGCTCGTGGATTGGGAGCGATCGGAGCCACTTGCGCCGCGCCATGAGCGCCTCACGCCGCTTCTTCGCATCGCCTTCGACCATCTCGAGCTGCATCTGAAAGCTTTGCGCCGTTGACTCTGTCGACTTGGACGTTTTGCCATTGCTGCTGCCACTATGGATGGACTCGTTGCCATTGCTGTCGATTCCCGGTTGGCTTAAGGTCTTGCGTTTCATGGACGCCTTCAGATGCTGAGGCGAATTGCTGTTTGCGCCACCGCCTGTGCGCAACTCCGACGGACTCGGACGGTTGTCGCCGCCTTGCTGGTCGGCCAAGTACTTTTCGTAGATGTCGACGTCCTCGGCGCTGCCGAGCGCGGCGTACGACGGGAGCTTCCCATTGCTTTTCCTGAGATCTACCGCTGTTGCTGCTGACGGTCGATAGGCTTCAGTGCCACCAATTGACTCAGAGGCATCACTTGGGATACTTCTGGCGACGAGGATCGTGCGCGTGCGCTTACTGGCGCTGCTGTTGGCCGTCGACGGCTTCTTGAGTGATGCCAGACTCGCATTCGACGGCGAGCCGTTCATCACTCTTGCTACTGGTCGCTTCTTCACGAAGTGGCTCAGCTAATAAACAAACTGTGAGTCTTGAACCGACGCGGGCTCTCGTTTTCTTCCTCCTTGCGTCTCTTCCTAATAAAGATCCCGTGGAAATCATGACGCCTTGGCTGCAGTATGGCGCGCGAGTGCCGCTATGGGACGCCGTGTACGCTGAGGACATTGGCGCCGTGCAGAAATGGCTCGCGTCGCCCACTAGCGCGCACCAAGTCAACATCTCGCATGGGGTAATAGCCGCAGTATACTAAGGCCACCCTTACCTGCTTGTCTTGGCTTGACAAGGGCTGGATCTTGTGTTCATAGATGTGGCAGCAAACGTGTGTCCATGTCGCTGTGCGCAAGGGCAACCGCAAGATCCTCAAGACGCTGCTCTTCGCGCACGCGAACGTCAACGCACGAACGGTAACGACGGACGGTGTTTGGCAGGAATGCAGACGCAATGCGTCCTCACAAGGGTATGCGTGTGTGTGCGTAGATTGACGGGTCGACGCCGTTGCACCTCGCGTTGGAGCATAATCAGCTTGATATGATCCAGGATCTGCTGCTCGTTGGGGCCAACCCGCTGCTCATCAATGTAAACCAGATTGCTTCTGCTAGAGACATTATTACCTAATTCTTGACTCTCGTTGGATATTTTGACCTTGTGCGTTCTTTGGCAAAGCAGCACACGGGTCAGAATGCCATCGCGATGGCGAAAATCCGAGGACTCACAAAGATAAGCTCACTGTTGCATCAGTGCGCGGACAGTCTCCCGTTCCAAGAAGCATTAAAGAAACAGCAGCAGCAGGGGAAGTCGAGATAAAAGAAGCCCGATAGAGAGAATCGAATAAAGCTGTAGAGAGAGCGGTCAGTGTAGCAGTGGGCTCATGTTTTTGAGAGGTTAAACACACACAGCAAACCAACTTTTACGGCATTGCACACGTAGTCCACATACCATACAAGAGAACCCAGCGCTCCTCACGAGCGCTCGTCATGCTTAAAAGAGCGGATCGTTCTTCATGGGCGAGCTGCCGGCCTTCAAGGACTCGGGAGCTTCAAAGAGGCGGCGGCTCATGGTGTGGTCGTACTCCTCGCGCTCGACGCCGTCCTGGTCCACGACGGGAAAGACACCGTTCGCGAGCCGCTGCTCGCTGCCCACAAGTGGTGGATTCATCACACTACATGCACAACATCAAGAGGAATGTCATGCGTACGAGCACAAAGATATAAAAAAAGCGGTTGACTATAACGCACCTGACAGCATGGAGCTCGTCGGACTCGGCTTGCAGCTCAATGCTCTCTGACGCGTTCAACGCAAAGAACGAGCCAGCCGAGACCGAGTGCACGTGGTTCTTGTTGACCTTGCCCTGGTGGTCCAGCAGCGCCACTTTGCCGTGGCCGCTTGTGATCATCACGGCGTACACGTGGTTGCGGAACTCGAGGCGCGCGGGCGTACCCTTCTTCAAGATCTCGTGCTGCACCGAGAACCCGCAGGCGTCGCCACGCAGCAGGTAGCGGCTAGAAAATAACATGGCGATCAGCGCATGCACACCCATAATACGTTAGAGCACACGTGAAGACGCACGCGCACATAGAAGCTTTTGGTTTAAGCTTACTTACCGGCTTTCCAGGGCGCCATTCTCCGACGTGACCGCGTTGACGTCCGCGGGGCCGCGGAAGAGGAACGACGACGCGCGACTCGCGTGCAGCAACCGGCGGCCGAGCGTGTGGGAAGCAGCAGCAGAAGCGGAGGCACGCAGACTCATGAGCATGATGGACCGGATTGAGTGCTTCAAAGTTAGTATGGGGAAGAAGATTAAAGGTTACGGTCGAGAAAGAAGCAACGACCTTCATTGGGAAGGATGCCGTCCTTCTTATTAGTAGACGTATGCATTTGTATTACAGTATTATATGTTACAGGACATTGGTTAAATATAATTGTGTACATAGTGTAAAGGCAACCAAATAAAATAATGCCAAAGTATGAAATGACAAACAAATATTATTTGAAGGTATTGGGCATTGCGCAATGCCGCAATTTCCGCATTCAGCAACTGTGGAAGTTCAACCCATGAGATTACGATTACGGTTACGTAACCCAGAAAATTCAAGATTACTCCTAGTTTTCCAAAATAACCAAAAGGAGTAAATAATCGGCATATCGATTTGTTCTCAATTAACGCTCAATCGAATCTACTGATTTAGCAGCACAGACTCTTTGTGTGCACACCCACTGTGTCTGGCCATCAGGCATTCTCACTACTATTTGCCCAATTGCCGCGAGAAAGCGCATCGCCACTCGACGTGCCGCTCGCCATTGCGCGCCCCGATCGACGCGCTCGCAGCGCCACGCTCCAGATTCATAAAACATGGGCAACGGTGCGTCCACCGACATCGAGATCTTCGCCGAGGGCGAGCTGGAGGCCGAACTCACGCGCCTCGGTGCCTCGGGCAACGTTGGGCTCAAGAAGTTCGTCGTCAAGAGTTACAACGATGTGATCGAGGGCGTGATCCGCCCGCCGCGCGCGCGGTACGCGGTCGACGCGCTCGGCGATGCAGAGTTCCCGCTGCCAACACCAGAAGAAGATGCAGGTCACGGTACGAGTGGTGGTGCCGCATCAACGTTTGTGCGGCGCGAGGATTTCCATGTGCATAATGACCGTGAGCTCAAGGTGCTCTGCTCGCACTGGCGCCTGTATGAAGACAAAACGAGCCGCGTGCCCATGGTGACATCGTGCCTGATATATTTGCACTCGAATATCGGCTCGCGCGTCGATGCGCTGCGCGTGCGCGACTTGGCGCTACAGCGAGGCTTCTCCGTGCTCGCGTTCGACTTTTGCGGCTCGGGCCAGTCGGACGGCATCTACGTGACCATGGGCTGGAACGAGGCCAAGGATCTGCACTTCGTGCTGCAGCATCTCGAGGATGACGTCTCGGTGCGTGACGTGTGCATCTACGCGCACAGCATGGGCACGTTTCCTGCGATCGTGAACGTGGCGTCACGCACGCTGGTCGTCCAGGACAAGAAGCTCCGCGCGAGCATGGAGACGCTGCCGGCGTACTTTCGCAGCGCCAACGTGAACGCGATGGCCAAGCCGATCCGGGGCATGGTGCTCGACGGCGGGTACGCGACCATGGAGCAGCTGATCCGCGAGCTCATGGAGTCGGTGCTCGAGGAGGGCTTCCACATCCCCTCGGCGATCATGAAGCTCGCGTGCAGCGTGATCGAGAAGAGCGTCAAGAAGCGCGCCGAGGTGGACCTGGAGAAGCTGCGGCCCATCGACCTGGTGCGCGCGTGCTCCATCCCGGCGCTCTTCATCGCGGGCAAGAGCGATCGGTACGTGGCTTCGCACCATAGCGACAAGCTCGCGGCGCAGTACGCCGGCCCGGCGATGACCATGGCCGTGGACGGCGAGCACTACACGCTGCGCGAGCGCCAGGTGTACAGCGCCGCCGTCGACTTTCTCTACGGCGCCATGCGCTCGGCGTCCATGCAGCACCGATAGAGCGACAGGCGATTCCTATCCATAATATAGATAAAGACCGATGTAGATAATATACTCCCCCATGGAAACAGGGACCATTTTAAACTGATGTGTGATTAACGCACGAGACGCAGACCTCATGGGCCGGTATAGATATTTACAATGTGTGTGAGTGGAAATGTGTGGAAGCAGAATCGCCATCATGAAGTCTCTCGATGTGCCTGATGGCGACCAAGAACGAAATAGGGGAGTTAGTGGCACTGTGGACGCGACGCGCAGTCGTAGTTCACGTCTACAAAGTAGTCCGAGCCGCCGTCCTCGCTGTCATAGAGGTCGCGAAAGTGGATGTACTTGGACGGCGACGTCTCGAGGCCCTGGACCGTGTACTCATCGATGAAATCGTAATCCAAGAGCTCCGCGTCGTCCGTGCTGGTCACGTCGCTCGAGCTTGCTCTCGACAGCTTGGTAGGCGACGAGGCATTGCCATCCGCATCTGCTGCTGTAGACGTAGCACTCGATCGCTTGGGAGGACGTCGCGCCTCCATCTCGGCGTACTCGGCTTCAATGTCGTTCCGGTAGTACTGCCGCAGCTCATGGAGCGAATCGAACGGGATCGGACCGACAAATGACTTGTCCATCGTCAACCGGATCAGCGTATCACAGATGCAGTCGTCGCGATTGAGCAGCCCCGAGCGGTATGGCGTCGTGATCTCCAGCAGCGTCTCGTGCGAGATCTTAAACATCCCGTACACCTCAATGGCGTCGTCGCACGCCAAGATCCGCGGCTGCATGAGCTTCAGCAGCGTCAATCCCACGCGGAGCAGCACGTGACTGCCCTCGCAAAAGAGCAGATCCCATATCCGCAGCACGGGCTCAAAGGGCAGTGTGTTCAGGAACGAGCACAGAAACCATTTCAGCGTGAATGGTTCAAAGTCCACGCCCAGATGCTGCATGTGCTGATACAGCGACGGTAGCTTTTGCTGCACCAGATCAGAAAATACGCGCTGATCTGCGCGACTGCCCGCCATGCTGCGCGCGTGGTAGTGCGGAGTGAGCTCCTCGACCATCGCAACGAGCACCCAGAACGCTTCTTCTTCCTCCATGTGGTGCAGCAAAATTGCTGCGAGAAAGTTCATGCTCTGGCAGTACCCAATGTCCGGGTTGCGCAAGCTGTAGGCCTGTAGAATGCGGCGCAACTCGCCCATGCTCGTGTGTCGAAAGCCGTCGTCTGCACTGTTTTCTGTTGCAGACGATCTTCGCGGCGCATCGCCAGTGGGAAACGTGCGCGGCAGATCCTTCTCGATCTCCATCGATGCGCATTTGCTCAATGTGTGGAGCCGCTTGAGCAGCTCGGGGTACGACTCGGTGGCCGCGCGCTGCTTCTCAACGGCGCCAGAGCACATCCACCACACGCGACCGCGCAGATGCGGCGGCACGCCGGCGCGCAGCAGCGAGTCAAACTGGCGAGACAGCAGCATCCCTTCGGCGGCAGTGGCAAAGTTCGAAAACGCTTGCTTCACACCGTACCCGGACTTGGACGGCGACAGTTTACTGGGATCCTCGCCAGCACCTTGTGCCTCATTGCTCTCTGCGCTTGAACGATCATTACCACCGTCCGCGCGCTGCTGCTGTCTGGGGCTTCGTTCGGCCGCTTGTTCTTCGGCCTCAAGCGTGAACTTCTTCTGGTTCTCCTTCCACTTCTGACAGATCCGCTCCTGCTTCCAGTCGTGCGCGTCAAACTTCTCGTGCCACTTCTTGACGCGCTGCATGTAGTTGTCTTCGAGCGCGGCCCACGAGTCGTCCGGGTGGATCAACTGGCAGCGGAACACTCGGTACTCGCAGTCGCACACGACCTGCTGCTGCTGCAGGAGCCGCTGCTCCAGAGCAAACTTCGCCTGCAGTTTCATCTTGCGCTTGCTCAGCGTCGTCCCCCGTGCCGTGCGGAATTTGCTCCGCGCCACCGTCGTTTCTTCTTCTTCTTCCGTGTTTTCGTGCGCTGCATCCGCTTCTTCGTCGATCGTGACAGTCGCGATGGCGTCTTCGACGTGCACGTGCTCAAATGCGTCGCTTCCTTCGGCGCAGAACCGCTGGCGCGGCCGGAAGCATGCGAGGCGCTTGCCGTGCGCGCTGCTGCGCACCGACGCGTCTGGACGGCGGCCGCCCATATTCAGGAGTTGCGCGGTGCAGACGGTGAGGGAGAGAGCGGCTGAATGCGGATGGTGGTGATCGCTGCGGCAGTCAACTGGCATCGATGGGGTCGCTATTGGAAGTTCGGGAAGAAATGCATTTGTTGCGGAAAAATGGCGAAAAATACCAACCGAAAAAAAACCCAAAAAAAACTCTACAAGATGGCTTTTCTGTGGGTATAAAGTTAGAAAAAAGAAGGGTTTAAACCGCTGAATAGAGAAGAGTATAGCAATGCTTACCCTTTCACAATCGCTAAAAGTATTGCTGTGTAATGGTACAAAATGACTTGTGCTTATGTGTGAACACAAACATAGGTGGGTTGGTAGGAAGAGGCTCTAAGCTGAGTATTTGGATGGAACGGACAGAATTGAAAGAAGGAAAAGAAAGAGGTGGAGGAATTGTGCAGCAACCGACGCCTTTCCAAGCGGCGGAGCGACAGAACTACACCTGCCAGTTGCATGTATAATGTATAATGAATGATTTGGTCGGACTTGTGATTCATGGGTATGATGAGAACCAACGATGAATATAACTGCTGTTCTCAGGATTCTCAAATATCATAATTTATACTGGGAGAAAAGGAGAAAGTAGGGTTAGGTTTGTCTTCCCCTGCCCTATTAACCTCTACAACCGCAAAATAGCGTGGACCCCACCGTTTTATGCCATCCAATATGGCTACATTCGCTGAGTGTTGGTCTTTTATCAGCCACCAAATATATCATGGCTACATCTTATTTGCTGAGAACACATCATCAAGGCATGCACAGCGTTGCGCATGTGATAAAGCCTCAATGACACAGTATCGTGTGCCATAGCAGACGCCCAGATAGGCATCTATTGCAGTCGTAACGTCCACGCTCGAAAGTATCTTTCAATTTGACGCCACCCCGCATCTGACCATGCTTGATGTTTAGCCAGCCACAACTTTTACTGCAGTGGAGACACGTATATATGTATATACCAGCATAGATCGAACACGGAATTAGCCAACGTGAAGGGCCAGGTTTTTCTCGGAGGAGGTTCTATAATCATTTTTTTTCTCTCTTTGTATAAGACTCGAAGGCGTAAAGCTACTCCTCCCCAGATCGGATACGTTTATAGAATGCACTTAGTGCTGCACAACCGTCTGGTACCAAGGGTAATGACACTCCCCCGTTCACTTTCGCTTCAGGAACCAGAGAGAACGACACGAGGCGGAGAGACGAGGCAATTAGAGATAGAGCAAGCGCTACAGAGGCCGACGAACGATGGATAATGTGGTGCAAATTCACCAGCACTGGTCTGTTAATACGATCTGGCTGTCGTATCTGATTGCCGTGACTGGGAGCTACTGCAGTAAGTTCAAACCCTGAGCATTTTTGCATTCGAAAAATTGTGAATCTGATGCACAACTACATATCTGCTCCCTCATCCTTTTTACACAGCGATCCAGCTCATGGAGCAATGGCGCATCCAAGAAAGTAAACGGCGGAAACTGGTTTTGCTCATGATCTCGGCATTCGCACTTGGCGGGTGCGGCATCTGGTGCATGCATTTCACAGGCATGGGTGCACTCGCCATGACACTCGACGATGGGTCGGTGCTCGAAGTGGACTTTGAAGGCGGCATGACGATTCTCTCGCTGATCTTCCCCGTGCTCGGAGTCTTCGTTGGCCTCAAGATCGCGTCGGAAGATCCATTTTTCCTCGAAATGGAGCAGTCACGACGCAAAGAGATCCTCGCGCAAGATCTGCAGAAAATGACACTCGAGTCCATGATGAAGCGCGGTCAAGTCGCGCGCAAGCTCAAGTTCATCGCGCTTTTCTCGCGACTGTGGCGGATCGGGATCGGCGGCTTCTTTGCCGCGCTCGGTGTGCTTGGGATGCACTACCTTGGCATGATAGCACAGCGAACGAACGCCAGTCTACATTTCAACGCAGGGGTCATCGTGCTGTCTTCGGTCGTCGCGTTCGTGACTGCGAACGCCGCGTTTTGGATCCTGTTCCGTGCGGTATGCTTTTTTCTCTATCTCTTCTGTGTAAGGGCCACAGCATCACCATAACGGACATGTTTTCTTCTTCTTCATGAGACAGCTCACGTTTTGGCCGCAATTCGAGTCGCTGCGCATCGGGAGTGCGCTGATCATGGGTATCGCCGTGTGTGGCACGCACTACACGGGCATGGGTGCAGCGTCGTACGAGTACTCGGCGGAAAACTACGCCGACGCGACGCATTTCCTCATTGACGGTGCTCGCGCCTCAACAATCGCGTCACACGGCTCGCTCTTGGCGTGCTATTGGATGTCGACGTTCGCGGTCGTGATCTCGTTGCGCAACCAGGTACTCGAGTCCGTGGCCTCGAGGAGCAAAACCACGAACCCACGAACAGGGAACCACACGGGGAACCACAGCGCCGCGCAAAGTGTCAACCGTCATGGTGCGAGTCAGCTGTCCCAAGCTCCAGAGCCGTCTTCCAACCATACACCCGCGGCTACGAAACCCGCGGGGCCATCAGGGCCGTCGATGCCGCCATCGGGACCGCGGGGCGCGAATATCACGGGTGGCAACACCCGAATCGCGCCGCAGCCACCGGTAATGTCAGTTGTCCCGAGATAAACGAGGGCAGGAGTTCGCTCGTTTCGCTCTGGCGACCAGAGGAAGGTCAAAGGAAGTTTCCTATGCGGATGGGCCGTGGACCTAGGCGGCATCTTGTCAGCGCTACTCGTCTACTTTTGGGAGTGAGAGAGTGGTGCACCCACGCCTATCGATGCGATGAAGTCCTGCTTTCGGCATCACCACTTCCTCCCATGCAAGCGTATAAATGATAGGTCGAGGACCAAGTGGATCAGGCTAGCGATCCGCACCGTTTTCAGTAGAATCAACTGCAGTTTCGCTCCTTTTTGTTCGCAAATGACGTCGTCTTGCTCGTTTAGAGCCATAACAGGACATGCTTGAGTGTTCTCTCTCGTTACCGCTGTTTCTTTCAATCTCTCCAGGTGCTTTTTGCTTGTCGACTGCAGTTGCAAAGAGTATAAATACCAAGTCGTATCAGCGCGCGTTCTAGTTGACGCAATTTCCAGTGTGCGCGAAAAGATATGATTCTCCGGCGAAGAGAAGCACAAGATGCCATCTTCAGAGATATCGCTTTGCTCAGACAGCACTATGCACGAGAACCACTGTGAGTCGCAACACGATTGTCCTTTTTGACGGTTGATAAGAACCCGTTCTGGGGATGTTTCCAGCGCATTGCTCACTCTGCAGTGCAACAGACGTAGTGCACGAGTGAACAAACGACACTCGCATCAACTGAACGGCAGAGCAGACTCGAGCAGCAATAAACACGAATTGTACATCTGAAGGCGCAATCGACAGACAGCAAATCGGGCAGCGCTCGGAGATCGCGCTGTCATTCTGTATCCCCATCACCAGAAGCGTCTGCAGTGAGTGTCCAAGCCAGTTAGTACTGTGCTGTGTGGGCGCTTTCGTTCTCTGGCATCTTGAACGACCTACTTGCAAGACTGGAGGAACAACCTGAACATCTTTCACTTGCATTGTGCGAGTTCTTTTCTCCTAGCGATTCAGCCGATGAGCTCTAGAGAGAACACGACGACCCGAAGAAGAAAGCCAAGCTGCTTATCCTCTCTGCGATTGCATTGGGAGGGCTGTGGCATCTGATGCACACATTTTCACGGGCAGGACGGTGCTCGAGCTGTACTTGAGCGACGGCAGCAGGCTCGAGATGGACTTTGAGATCGTCGTCACAATCGTGTCTCTGCTTTTCCCCATTGTCGGTGTCTCGGTGGGGCTACAGATCGCGTCAAGAGATCCGTTCTTTGTCGAGGTCGAGTAATCCCAGCGCCAGGCAATCCTGGTCAAGGACCTCAATCACCTCCAGCTAGGTGGCCTCGTGAAACGCGATACAATGCAATGCAAAATCAAGGTATTCCAACAATTTAGTTCAATCTCCTTCGCACTGGGAGTGCTGCGATCATGAACATTGCAGTGTGCGGTGCGCATTACACTGGCATGGAGCTGCGCACTACAATGTCAGCGACACCGCATCGACAGAGCACTTGATTTCCTTCATCATTCGCAGCAAAGACTCGTCGGTCGAGTCATCGCACTTCTCGCTGCTGTTCTGCTACCGGGCCGTCTTGTACGGTGCGAATCTCACAACAGGCACCGCGCAGTACTCACCGGCGACCTAGCCCAATACTCTGCCAAGATCCGCATGTACTGCCACCGTGGCGATGACGGCCCAAGTCTCCTCAGCCAGGAAAACCTATCTATCTTCCAGTTCACCACAGTAGTAGTAGATGATAGTCAGCCACGTTGAATCTTCGTTTCTCGGTTAAGCTGAGGGCTCACAAAATTCACACGCACATAGCTTCGATTATCTTCTTGAAGTGACCTTTGCCGACGCACTTGAGCGCTTGAGAACGATTCCCTCGCTCATTTTGATAGATCAATCACCTGCGTATTGGCATCTAACGAGGATCAATATATGCACCCAGTACCTCAAAATGGAGCAACGACATGCCCTGCTCCCGTACGAACAGGGAGCCGAACACAGTGCACGTCCCAAACGTTCGCTGTTTCGCGATGGTGTTCCTCTTGACCTGTTAAAAAGAAGACCCGCAACGGATTACTCACGATGCTATAAATACACAGGATTCAGCTCAGACTGACGGCGACTGCAATCTCGCGCGTTGCTTTCACTCGTTTTCCTCCACTCAGAAACTCCGTTTATCACTCAGCTCGGCTCTGTTCAGCACCGTGTCTAGCAGCATGAGCGACAACTCAGCAGACAATAAGGTGACAATGATTTACCAGCACTGGCGCAGCTCCAAGATCATGCTTGCGTGTTTCGTATCTGCCACAGAGAGCTACTGCGGTGAGTGCTGCCGCGATTTGACCGTCTGCGATCAGCCACTGGCTTTCGGCAACCCATAAAAACGACTCTCGCTGGGTTGGTTTTCTCTTTCTTTGCTGTTGTAGCCATCCAAACGATGGAAGATTGGCAGCAGGTGAAAACCCGCCGCCAGAAGCTTCTTTTCCTCGGCCTCATGTCCCTTTCACTCGGCGGATGCAGCTTCTGGTGCACGAACTTCATGATACAAAGTGGCCTGGAGCTACGATCTACTAGCGGGGTCCTGCTGCCCACCGATTACGAGCTGGGTTGGCTCGTTCTCTCCATGGTTTCTGTGGTCGGTGGTGTGTTTCTCGGACTCATGATTGCATCCAGGGATCCCGTTTTCCGCAACAAAGAGTTTCAGCGTCATCAGAAAGCGACCCTGGAGAGGACCACAGCGTGGCCAGCCTCTCCTGATGTCCAAGTGAAGTCGAGGAAAAACCTGATGCTGTTTTCAAGTCCGAGTCACATACTTGCTGGAGCATTCTGTATCACGTTGGGCATCATCGGCATGCACTATGCCGAGATGGAAGCGCGGAAATCGAACGCCGCCATGGATGTTTGCTTGCTCACGGTTGTCGTCTCTGGAGTTATCGAGGTCCTCGCAGTGATCATTATGCTTTGGACCATTTTTCGAGCGGTAAGACGAGCCAAATCACCCCGTTCTTGACAATGTGCTTTGTTTTCTCACGCTTACACACTCCACGGAATGCGTATGTAGCCGCTAGTGTTCGACAGCGACGATTTCATTCAAGCTGGAACTTCCATTGCCATGGGACTTGTGATCACGATGGCGTATTACATGGCAATGAGTGCAGCCAGCTACTCATTGACGGACACACCACTACCGCACGCCGGACGAACACTTCTCGAGAGTGAAAACGCTGCAACAATCGCTTCACACGTGTCCATCCTATTTTGCTACTGGGGAACCAGCTATAGGATAATCATACGCATACGCCTTCTTCAAGCCAAGGAATCGTCATCCTCGAAAAAGTCAATCTCGGGAAAAGCCATCAGAAATGCGTCGCCTAGTGTGAGTGTGAGCCGCGATTTGTATACCAGCAAAAAGTTTCGAACGAAAACTGTCGTCCAGAAGCTCCAAATCGTGCCTCAACACAGAGGCTAGCTGAGTCATCTCTCTCCCTGAGCTGACTGGGAAAACTGCTGAGTTCACAGGAGGACTCGACACGAAGCTTTAATGCCGCTTGACTTTCGTATCGATATCGGGCTGAACGAATGAATTGAGCATCGCCCAGAAGCTGCGATTTAGAATTAGAACATCGATTTTCATGCGTAAAACAAGCCACGGGGTCGTGCATGTGGTAGTCACTGCTTGGTGGTGTTTGTTGTTGGATATGGTGGTATGCATGCTGCAGTTTTGCTCCGGCACATTTTTTCACGTGTACGTGAGGTATCCTGAATCGACCACAAATCACGTCGCACGGGGTAGACACTGACATACGTTGTTCACTACAAATCACCCGATTAGTTCAAACTCTGGCCGGCCGAATCCCTTCCAACTTGAATACTGCGGCTCGTATCCATAACCAGATTAGCAGCTTCGTCAGCCATTTTGTTGTGCTCACGGTAGTGATGGGACCAAAAGCGCACTCCGATTTCATTGACAATGCCTCGATATTCCTCATACAGCGGAGTCAGACGTTGACACTTCGGCGAGTGATAATGCTGAAGTTGTAAAACACAAATGAAGAGGTTGCCACTTGAATCTGGAGCCGCTGAAAGTCCAAAGAGCAGGCCTCTGTATTCTGCAACGCTGTTGGTAACTGGGGTGAGGGAAAAGGCAAGCAACGCAAACCAGTGAATCAAAGAAGCACTGCCATCCATCGCCACTTTGACACAGACTACACCTGGCTAGGGTTCCCTGTGAGCCGCCATCGACATGATTGCTGATTTTAACAGTCAAAAACATGCTCGCTTGGGTAGACGTACATGGAGTTCCGTGTTGAAGTACGCTGATGCCCGACTCCAAATCACCGCGATAGCAGCAACTGCACACAGTTTTCAAAAGTGATTGAGAGTTGGAAATCCATGTCGGTTTAGTGCAGCACGTTTTGTTAGGTGCACGCCCAGTTTTCTGCGCAAGATACTTTGTATATGCATTAACGTTACTCTGTGTGAAAAATGTTTATAAGTAGACACCCAACGGCTGCACGTTACGTACATGAATAGCTGTTAGCAGCAGCCAGGGTAGCGCACGCACGTCTCATTCGTATTGCATTCGAATAACAGCGGCATTGTCTCGGGACCGAAAGCTACTTGGAAGAGTCAAATCGAAGAACTTCGTTCGGAGCATTGTGAGCGTCTAGGATGGATCGAGAGGTACCGACACGGATCCATCAGCATTGGTCGGTCTCCAAGATCATGCTATCGTACTTGATCTCGGTCACAGGAAGCTATTGCAGTGAGTGAGAACACCTGACGTGCGCATATTTCATTTCATCGGCTGGTACTGCGTTTGCACTGACCTTGAGCTGTGCATTTCTTGTTCGATGATGCAGCGATTCAGCTTATGGAACAGTGGCGGCGACTTCAGAATCCGAAGCACAAGGTGATGATGCTTGTACTGGCGGCGGTTACACTCGGAGGCTGTGGCATCTGGTGCACGCATTTCACGGGTATGACGGCCCTCAAGTTGACCCTCGACGATGGAACGATTCTTGTCGTGGATTTCGAGCTGGGATTGACGGTGCTGTCGCTGATCTTCCCCGTTGTGGGCGTGCTCTTGGGCCTCATGATCGCCTCCAAGGATCCCTTTTTCCTCGAAATCGAGCAAAGCCGACGCAAAGACATGTTGGTGCGCCACATATGTCGACTGTGATGTATTTTTTTCCAGTCGTTTGGATTTGCAACGTCGAGTTTTGCTGAAAATCGGGTTTCATTGTGTGATCTGGCTTGCACATAGGTTGCAAATCTGAGGAAAGTCAAGATGTCAGTCGCTGTGAAGCAGAAGCAAGTTGGGCGTCAAATCAAGGCACGTATTGCACAATTTGCAGTCCTGAAATGGACCTACACTTACTGATTTGGGGTTGCTGGTCTTTGTATTTGCGTTCGATCGCTTTGTAGATCATGGCACTGTTTTCTCGGTTGGGGCGAATCGGGATTGGTGGTGCATTCGCTGCACTTGGTGTGCTCGGCATGCATTATCTGGGCATGCTCGCGCAGCGCATGAATGCCAATATGGAGTTGCACGCGGATATTGTCGCGGTGTCCGTTGTTGTTGCCTTCTTGACTGCAAATGCCGCATTTTGGATCATCTTCCGAGCGGTACGCTAGCCTCTTTCGACATTCCGTACAACATCCCCAGGTCCATTTGATACTTTTTGTCGTTTTCTCTCGCTGAGCAGCTCACGTTTCTCCCAAACAACGAAACACTTCGCATGGGGAGTGCGCTGATCATGGGCATCGCCGTGTGCGGTACCCATTATAGCGGTATGGGGGCTGCGACCTACACACCTTCAGAAGAACAATACGCTACCACAACGCAATTTATTATCAACGGAGCGGAAGCGACCATCGCCGCGTCGCACGGCGCGCTCTTGATCTGCTACTGGCTCGCGAGCTGCAGTGTCGTTCGTGCGACACGGAAAACGGAGACAGAAGCAACAACACGCCACGATCCCGAAGCGCAGGGATCATACGCTGGGCACCAGACGACGCACGTTCTGACGCACCAAGCGTCTTACGCTTCTCACACATCTGGGCAGCCAATGAAGAAACCAGCAGCGTCCGACTTCCACATCACACATCAATCGTCTGCGCGAAAGGTGCACATAGCGCCAACGGAGTCAGAAATGCTTCAAAGTGAACAGATCTAGACCAGAAAACGGCATGCGTTTTGACAAAAGCATGCAATGCACAAATACCATGTCCGAAACCTGAATGATACCGCTTTTCGCTGCGTGTGATAACTATCTGGATGGCTTCACCGAACGGATGGTCCCTAGAACAGAACACTACCACGTTGACCATTGCGATTTCCATTTGCATACACACACAAAGCGCATTTACATTACGTCCCTACGTTTATCGTCTTTTTCTTTCGACAAAATCGTGCACCAGCAACCTCGAGGTCTTAGAATCTGCGCACGGCACCAATCGACGCACCGATGAGCACACCGATCGCCGCAATGACGGTGTAGAGCGCCAACTGGTTGTTACTGGCAAATTTCTCCGTAATCGAGTGCTTCACAGTGTCCGCAAGACCGTGGGCCTTGTTGTACGCCTTGAGCAACTGGTACGCGTAGTAGTGAGCACCACGTTCGCCCAAATCTTCCGTGAGCACCAAGTACACTGGCACAGCCTGGATCGCTGGGCTCACACGGCCCTTGTCAAACGCAGCCTTGAGGAAGATGTCCTTCTTCGTGAAATAGTCCAAGTTCTTTGGCGCAAGACCACCCGTGATGTAGAAACCACCACGTGGCAAGTACTTCAGCATCGCGTTACCAGCTTCACGGCCATACGCACTGTATCAACAACACGCAATGCACAAAAGTAAGTATCCTTGATCGGTGTTCAGCTCACACACAAAGTGCAGCAAAACGTACTCAACAAAGATCTCCATCGCTTGGTTGCAAAGCTCATCGGTCTTGGCGTGATCACCCACGACCTTGCCCTGCAACGACTTGGCAGCTGCAAACTCTTCGTAAATCTTCTTGTTGACCTTTTCAGGGAACTTCTTCGTCAAGAATTCGTAAACGGTGGCCAAACCAGGGCCACTAATGATACGTTCCACAGAGAAACGCTTGGCGCAACCAAGCTAATGGAAAACAAACAGCATCATCAATTGAACATTAGACACACATGAGTCAGTTTTGCATGCACTAGGTCAGCTCGCAAACAAAATACAGTACGTACAGTCTTCTTGAGGTCTTCGTAAATTTCAATTTCCAACTTGTTGGCCGGAGCAAAGTCGGTGTGGCCACCTTCACAAGCAAAGCAAGAGTACTGACCGTCGTTGCCGGCAGTCAAGTAGCACTCACCGAGACCGGTACCGGCGCCAATGGTGGCAATTGGGGCGCCTTCTTCTTTTGGAGCGTCGTTGAGCACGATGTACTCGTGTGGCTTGAGCGTCAAGAGACCGTAGCCCATGGCAGCAAAGTCATTGATAAGACGAACGGTCTTGATGCCAAGTTCGCGTTCCAAACATGGTCCGTTGATCTTCCAGCCGAACTTGATGTTGGTGAACCTATAGTTGCAAGTAAGCCCAATAAGCAAATGCCAGCCACAAATGTGTCATTAGCAACACAAGTTGTTGAATGAGAACAGCATAATGCACGGATTAAGACGTACTCGACGGTGTTATCCAAGATTGGGCCGGCACAGGCCAACACACACGCCACCGGCACGCGGCCGTTCAAATTGGCCTCCTTCATGAACAAGTGGCACACTTCCGAGAAGCTCGAGTGGTTTTCGTTGTGGTACTTCTTCGCAAACGTGATCTCACCAGGGGCGACATTGCCTGCGCAACCATACGACGATCACCGAACAAAAACAAAGATACGCATTTAGTAAGTATCTTGAGATACGTGCGTACAGCAGAAGAAGGCAAGTTTACGCATGACAACGCAAATGCGATCCGCATCCTTTTAGATAAGTCTACTGCCTACTCACCGTTAAAGTGCTTGGCTCCCTTTGGGATCAACCAAAGCGACAAACGCGTGTTGGTGCCACCGCAGTCGCCCGAAATAATCAAATCGCCACTACACACACACAATTAGAAACCTCCGTCAGTCCCTTGTACCCACCACGTCACCACATCCATATTCACATCCGCCGCCACTTACGCAGAGGACATGTTGTTTCTCTTTTCGCAGGGGGAGGAGGTGCTTGGGGCTTGAGCTTCAATTCGGAAATGTGGAATCGTAGGAATCAAGTGTGAGGGCGGTGCGGGGGCGAGCAACCGGCTGACCCACACTCCTCCCCCTTCCCTCACCGTCCGCTCTCCCTACCCTCATGCTGTACTTGGATACTCTATGCTGTTTCAAGGCATCACCCGCGTATCTTTATGTTGGGCGGACGTGTTTAAAACAGCTGTGTGTTTTTGAACCACACATTGGTGTTTGGAGTCGACGCATGGGTCAACGGTTCTGCACAGAATAGTAGCACAGTGGCACCAGCAGATGGGTAGAAACGTGGAGTTCATACAAACTCCCATATAACCGTGATCGCTGGCGTGCTTCAGGATTTATTTATTCGGGGCATTGAAGTTCCGCGCATTTGTCCCGTTTTATTGGACTGTGTGAGAGCATCTGTCCTGTTTGGAGGTGTGATAAACGTGTGGGGGAACGAAACGAGATGATGACGACAAATCTGGACACAAACCAAGCAGACTTGCCTCTTTGTGGTGTGTGAATTTGTATGCAAACAGGGATAACCAAGAGCGCAAAACTGCGTTGTCCAAAAATAGGAGCATGCAACGTTCACAAGATGAAGTTTGTGAGAGCATCGAAGGTGAATCAGATCCAGCTTTCCATCGCTCATATTTTAGCACCGGCCTTAATCAGTGTGTGGTTGGCTGTCACTACAGTATTCGTTTCGTGGCGCAATCTCGTCCTCGCGCTACACTGTCTGATTTCGCTTTTCCTTGCGAATTTCGCGCGAAGAAAACGACCTGCAGACGCGCGTGTGCATATATGACTGAGTCTCGTGACGCGTGCGCGCTTTGTCGAAAGTGCTGTGACAGGATCGTGGTTGCTGTCAACAACACGCGACGGAAGAAGCCGAGTGCCGCGGTGACAGTGATCAAGGTCAAGCCCGTCGCCGTCCAACCAGTCTCATAAGCTCGTGGTGCGCGGCGTCGTCTGCATGACTACTGATTACAGTAATATCAGCAGTAGTTAGTTACGAATGGACACTCCGGTTGTTGAAGTGGTAACGTGTCTGCTTCACTTTTGCAAAAACAAGCAGCGGAGATCACTTGAAGAAGAACGAGAACAGTGGTGCTGCTCGGTGATGAATCAAGAGAAAGAAAACCAGACAACCAGTGCGCGTCTTTTTGCGCTCCCAGAAGCTGTGCCATTGCGACTATGACAGCTTTCCTGCCACTATAGAAATCTCGACGTTGGTGCTGCCACCTCGCATGCTTTGCACAGATTCGTGTGTACATACCGAAATAGAGTTGCTTTGATATTTCTTTCTTGCTGCGTGATGTAGCAGCATGGTTCGAATCCGCTGTGAATGGATAGATGGATGCATCTCTTTTCTCACTTGTCACACATTGAAGAATCGCTGCAGCGGGAGAAACGCGAGCAGCTCATCCCATTGCGAGAGCTGCGCTTCCACTACGTAAATGCGGGGCTCCGCTTGGCAACTTGGCGCTGTTTCTATAGCGTGTGCTTCACGTCAATTGTGTGCCTATCTGATACAGACACACCGTCCACCCGATTGGATTTATTGTCAGCAGCTGCGTCGATGTTGATGTTGGCTTTGGTACCGTTGTTGATGCTGGATTAAGTTGTGCTTTTGCAATCAAACAATGGAGATGACAGTAGGATACAAAATGAACGAGAGAGTACAGTTCGTGCCGCTGGTGGACGATGAAGGGCAAAGCACTGGAACGAGCGAGTGACCCAGCAGCAGAGGCGAGAATGGGCAATGCCGCAGTCCATCCACGCAGCGCTTCAAAGCAACATCGCCAGCACTCCATTGCTGGTATACATGTGGGGTACAGTGTATTTGTCCATCTATCCAGCACTGGAACGCAACAATGCGAACCCTTGTATATGTACAAGGAGTGCCGCACCGTACTATACGTTGGCCTCCAATAATTGGCTCATGCAAATGACAGAATAGTAGTCTTTACAACGCAAGTTGTGTGGTGCACACCAGTGCGTTATCCGGATCTACTTCAACTAACAAAACGTGGTCGAAAAGGCACATATGCTTTCATTTGGCACGTTAAGAAAAGAAAGCATGTGGGCGCTGGATGCGCAGGAAGCGTCGCGGGAGCGCCGCATGCAACGCATCAGCGCGCAGAACAAGCGCAACGCCGCGAACAATGCGCCTCTGGACTCGATGCAGCGTGTACGCGTCCCCTTCCAGTGTCTTCTATGATTGCGTTGTTGAAAAGAGCTGTCGTACTCGTATCTCTTGTCTGCGTAGACGGTTGCGGCGACTCGGCATTGGGATGGTGGCGTGAAGCACTTCCACGCACCCCCTCAAGAAGCGTTTTGTAAGGTATGCGGCGCATGTTGTGCTGAGGGTTTTCCCGAGATCCCGCGCTTCGCTTAGGAATCGCGTATGCTGTTGCTTCAGAACTTTCGCGGCGACGTACTCCTGGACGAGATCGATTTGGCGGATATGGGGGTCACGAACGAGTGGCTCGCGACGATATCGAGTCCTGTGTCTGCACTTGGTACATGTATACTGATCACAAATTGGAGCATGAAAGTATCAGGATATACCGCGTTTGACCATCTGTCTATTTTGTATTCGACTGTGCAGGTGTAAAGAGAGCAGTGTTATGCAAGAAGCTTAATGTCGCGGGGACGAGTATCACAGATCTTGGTGCCTTGAATCTCAGCAAGTTCAAGGCGCTGAGTTGTCTTGATCTGTCACGGTGCTGCACTATTCCTTTCTGCTTGGGTATCGCCGTAAACCGCTTTCTAATCGAATGTTGCTTCCTCCAGATGCTTTGCGCTCACAGACGAAAGTCTCTCAACAATCCGGCGACATCTCAATCTTTTGCAAGAGCTGCATATCAACGACTGCAGGCATTTCACAACGCCCGTGTTGACCCAGCTCTGGAAGGACTGTAAACGGCTGCACTCGCTATCTGCTCGTGGCTGTCCTGCAATCACGGATGCGTTTCTCCAGTGCATTGCCACCACGAAGCGATCTTCGGCGGAGTACTCACTGAAGAATCTCGATATTCGACACTGCAAACACGTTACTTCGTCCGGAATCTCGTACCTCGCAACGTCGTCCATCAAGGAGCTGGCAGTCGTATCGCTGAGCATTGGCGACTGCCTGGATGTGGGCAACATGGCGTTTTTCGGGTTTGAAACGAGCGCTGGCCTCGAGAATCTCAAGAGTCTCAACCTGTGTGGGCTGTCAATTGACGAGACTGCGACCAGCTGGATCGCGAAAGGCTGCCACGCGCTCGAGAGCCTGAATTTGTCGCGCTGTAAGACCCTCACCGATTTCGCGCTGCTGCTCCTGGCTCCTGTGATGGCTTCAGGCTGTTTACAATACTTGAACCTGAAAGAGTGTCCATTGCTGACCGACGTAGGAATCAAGAACTTGTTCACGGCTCAAGAGGAGAAGAATGCTCTTCACAGGACAAGTAATGAGATAGAAGACGACACGGAAAGTGAAGGCACAGCACTGACGATGCTCAACTTGAAAAATTGTACGCAACTCGGTGATGAAGCCATGCAAATTGTGGGCCAACATTGCCCAAGACTCACCAAGTTCAATCTAAAAGGTCTTCGGAAGGTATCTGACCAAGGCGTGATGCACATCGGCAAGGGATGTCCGTTAGTTGCATCGATCAAACTATCAGGACGGTACATTTCGACGCAATCGTTCCAGTTGTTGGGGAAGCTTTTTCGCAAATTGGATGCGCTGGACATTTCCGAGCGAAAGGATATGGAGACGCCGCTCTGTATCATGCACCTCACAGCATCTCGCGCGGCAATGCAGCAATCTCTCAAGCAGATCAACTTGAGCGCGACCAACGTATGCGATGTTGGTGTGAGCATGATTGCTGTGAACTGCAGGCACCTTGAGTGGATCAACTTGTCCAAGGTATGTGGATTTGCGTTTTTCATGGCTGTACGACATATATTGATTTTACTTGCACTTCTATAATGTGTCGGCGAAAAGTGCTCGGAGCTGACTGATGTGGCAATTGAAGCCCTGGCAGCGTGCTCGTTCCAGCTCACTGTGTTACTCCTATCGAACGTGAAAGGCATAACTGATAAATCGCTCGTGGCGTGTGCGATCACAAAGTTGCCGCTACAAATTGTAGATTTTTGCAGCAACACAGCCATCACTGACGCAGGCGTGACTGCACTTTGTTCTTCCTGCCAGCAACTTCGAGAAATACGCCTGAAAGGCTGCGATCGGGTGTCGATGAAGACGGTCAAGTACTGCAATGATTCTCTACTGCCATTTACGAGACCAATGAGCGTACCGACACTCTCTCAGACGATCGCTGCAGGCGGTGCAAGTGCGACGATGATGCTCGCAAGCCTTCCAGCTCGACATATTGAGATTCTTCAAGAAATGGCACGGCATTATGAGAGTGCGCTCGTTCTACAAACCAGATTTCGCAACTGGAAGCAAAAAGAAGCGTCTCTGCTCTTTCTTTCGCGACGACGGTTGACTCGCGAAACTCGCGCTGCAAAGAGAATTCAGGCTTGCACCCGCCGATTTCTCTCGTGGAGACGATACCTGCACTTGTTTGCGCTAGAAAAGAACATGAGCAAAATCGTCTTTGTCCAAGCGCACGTGAGAGGCAATTTTGCTCGTCGAGAAGTGCGACTTGTCAGGTTTATCATGAACATAAACGCGCGGCTGATCCAGCGGGGCTATCATCCGCACTATGTCGTACGGATGCGCATACGTCGCGTGAATGCACTTGAGATCCAGCGTGTGTATCGAGGTTTTCTTGGACGACAAGTGTGCAAACGGATGCTATATGAGCGAAAACTAGAGGCAGCACGCACTATTTGGAATTGGTATCGTAAATGCAAGAACCACCGTGGTTTCCGCATGCGCTCACTTTGGCTCATGCAAAAAGTACGCGCGATTCAAGGCCAATGGCGAAAGTATAAGCGCCGATCCAACTTTACACGGTATTTGGGATACTATCGACGGAATGCGACCATGATTCAAAATATCTGGCGGTGTGCACTCGCGAAAGAATTTGTGAGGAAGAAGCGGATCGAGATGAATCGAGCAGCGTTGGTGATCCAGCGTGTGTTTCGAGGATTTGCCATGCGCGAAAAGGTCAAAACGTATCGCGAGCTTGCAAATCGTCAGGTTACGGTGATTCAAAGTCATTGGCGGCGATTTAGAGCCACACAAGTTTACCAGTATCATCGAAAATGTGTTGTCAAAGCGCAGAAGATGGCTCGATACGAGCAAAAGGTGCGACGATTTCGTGGAATTGCAAGACAGGCACTGCACAAGCACCGTACGGAAGCTGCCGTTCGCATCCAACGTCATGTCCGAGGATGGCGAGGTAGAAAGCGCGCATTGCTGTATCGAAAAATCCGAAATGCAAGGCTTGCGTGCAAGGGACAGAATGCAAGACAAGCGGTGATTCGGCACGCGCTCATCCAGCGAGGAGCTGCTGTTGTGATCCAGAAGTGGATTCGCGGCGTTCAAGCACGACAGAAAATGCTCAAGATCCGCAAATGGCGTCGCTTTGTTGCCGCAAAATGCATCCATAGGTATATGGAAGAATGGATCCGGCTGCTGCGATTGCGACTCAAACGCGAGGCAAAGATTCATGCAAGTGTGAATATCCAGCGAGTGTTTCGAGGTTATCGAGGACACGTTTACTTCAAAGCGGAAAAGTATCGACAAGAAAGCCTGAAAGCTGCAAAGTTGATCCAGCGCGTGTATCGTGGGTTTCGCGGTCGGTGCACGTACAAGCAGGTTCGGAAAGAGAAAATGGGAGCTGCGTTGCTACTCCAGCGTGCCTTCCGTAACCGCCATGCACGGAAAATCTACGAAATAAGCCAGGCCATGAAAGCGCTGAAGGCAAAAGAGAAGTACGACCGCTCGATTCTCGGTTGGCTCGATGCCAAACGCAATCCGATGGAGGAGCTTTACCGACGTGCAAAGTTGCCACGAGAGAAAGCTGTTCTTGTGGCGCTGAAAGAGAAATGGGAGGCGAACAAAGTTGCGGAAGAGCGGGCAGTGAGGAAATTCAAGCGCGAGTACAACAGCGTCTGGGATACCGCGGACGAAACGATTGGCAACTTTTACGGCGTGCGGCGGAAGCTCTACGGCGTGACGGAGAACGTGTACGCGTCGCACCGCGAATTCATGGAACGCAAGGAACGACACGTGAAGCTCAAGCATGAGCTCGTGGATCTGCATCAGCGAGTGCAGCAGTTCAAGGCGGCAATCCAGGAGGCATCAACGAGTCGACGCATGCTTGATGGGAATGAAGTGTTTGAGCTCTTGAAAGCCCACGGCTTGTTTCTCGAGAATGTTCCTGCAAGGAACCAGGACGACCATGAGTGAGAGAATGGAATGAAAAATCGTGGCAGCCCGCCAGGATACTCGACGCATCGGCTTCAAAGAAAAGAATCCCGAAATGCTACGATAGATATTGAAAGGTCCACGTAATCGCCACATGTTGGTTACACTGACATGGATCTTTTAATTAGTATCCACGCTTGCAGGTGAGAGCGCACAATCCACGACTTGCTTCTCGACACTCCTGCTATTAGCCGTACCCATGACGACCATGAACGAAAGAAGAGGCAGAGAGCGCATGACGAGCACGGCTGTCAACCAGGATACTCGACGCTTCTGCTCAAGTGAGAAGGGTGCCAAGTGATTCAAGGGAGGAGGGGCCATGCGACGAGGTCCCGATCTTTTACGTCTGTATCCACTCTTGGAGCTGAGATCTGATCGAACCAGTCGCACCATCAAAGTATCCGTTGCACCATATGCACCGCGAATGGAAAAACGGAAGAAGGTCGCACCCACCTGGTCATCGCGGCTGTTGGAGCCCTAGTACTCCCGTTGTTCTCCCATAATCCAGCAGCTGGTAGCAGCTCCAACCAGTTCTTCTCGGCAAGGGCTCAACTACCGGTAGTGCGTGTACCTGTCTGCTGAGATACTTTTTGAGCATCCATCCCTCTATTGTGCCGAGGCTCGGCGCAATCAAGGTTGCACAAATCAGATGCGCAGTCGATGACGCCAAGCGCGATTTTTTTCTCCTTTTTTCTGAAGGGAGCAGCTGGTTCAAGCGGACGTTTACAGCAGCATGCTGGGCATGGATGGAGAGGGAGAGAGACGAAAGAATGGCTAGGAGGCGATGGGCAACTGCGTCGGCCACCTCACTCACTTCGTTTTGCAGCACTCGTCACGACAGTAGGACGTGCATTTCCCAGTCTCTTCTCCCATTGAGTCGTCTCCATTTCGCAAAAATTATCGAGCCGCGCATACACAGTCAGTCAGCCAAATGCCGTACGAGAGTTTCAAGTGCTCCCATCATGTGTCCATCCGCGGGCTCGTGCAAGACCGACAGACGGGATCGTGGCGCTACCTCGTTCAGGTGAGACGTATCATGCAGGACGAGACGTCGACGAGTTTCACGCTCTACGAAGACAGCGAGCCGAGTGCCGAGGACTTGCACGGGCTCACGCCGTCCCCGACGTTCGCGCGGTCCACGTCATCGACGTCGCTCTCGCGTGCAGCGAGGTGGCAGCGACGGAGCTCGTCTTCCTTTGCAGCTGTGAGTCCGCGCGCGAGCCAGATCTACAGCATTCGCCGCAGCTTTTCTGAGTTCAAGCTGCTCCACGCGGCCATGAAGTCCATCATGGGCGACGACAGCCGCCACAAATTGCCGGATTTGCCCAGTGAGAGCATCTTCGCATTCTTTGTTGGCGAGACGCAGACGATGCTACAGAAAAAGCGGTTAGCGCTCGAAAACATCCTGATCGCGATTGAAAACCACAGCGCGGCGTCGGATTCGTCCGAATACCTCGCGTTTCTCGCGAAAACCAACACGTACAACCCCGTCAAGAAGGCACCCGCATCGCCCTCGGCAGCAACGATCGAGTCGTCGTATTCGGTGGTGTCGCCGACGTCGTGCGCGGTCACGTCCGCTTCGTCATCGTCATCGTCTGAAAGCACAACAACCTTGAAAAGTAGACGAAGCTTTCGCTTTGGCAAAGCCGCCAACAAAATGCACAACCACTCACCGATCCTGGAGCGACCGCACTCGCACCAAAAGCGACGACGACGCCAATCTGTGGCAAATGAGAACCCAAATAACGCAGCAAACACCGAGAACCAAGTCAACTTTGTTCGCTATAGCCTGGTATAAAAGATTTCTATTAACAAGGTATGGATTTGCCCACTGCGCCTATAGGATCCTCATGCTTGTGCCTCATTGCTCACTCGCTCGTCTTCCACAACTCGTAGTCCCTCGTCCAGTTTCCGAATCATACGCAGCACGTGCGGCACGGAGCGATACCCGAGACCGCAGTTCGTATTCGCAGCCTTGGCGGCGCAGGAGCTCGGCGTCATATTCTTCCAAAAATTGGAGATCAGCACGCGCGCATATTCGAGCGTCGCGAGCTCGTAGTGCCGCTTGAACGCTTCAAACGAGTACTCGATGCCTTCTCCTCTCTGGACCTGGTGGATGAATTGGTCGTAGTAAAAACGCAAGAGGTGCTCCTCGTCGTTCGCTAGTGCGTCCATGGAGACCGACGTGTTGAGCAAGTACGCGACGTCAAGCGCCCCGATGCCGACGCCGCACCACTGCCAATCAAACGCCACGGCCTCGTGCGATGCGTTCTCAAAGAACAAGTTCGCGCTCTTGAAGTCTCCGTGCACGATCGTCTGAAGTGATGTGGGGCTTTTCTCAAAGAGCTCTGAGCTAATATACGCCGCGTGCTGCACCATTCGCTCCCCCAGGTCTACAAGCGAAGCCTTGCTCCCAGCATCACCGAGCTCCGAGGCAAAGCTGCGCAGCACCGACATCCACACACTCGGCGCGTTCTCGAGCTCTTGTCTCCCGCGCTTCGCGTAGCTCCACCAGCCGCCACTAGGCCACAGATTCTCAGCTGCTTGGTGGACCAACTCAGGCTGCTTCAATGCAGCGCCATGGAGCTTTGCGAGGTACGTCAATGCGCTTTTGGCGTCCTCGACCCCCAAGCAGTCGACATGCACGTACTTGCGGGACGTATCGTTGATCTCATCCACGCTTTCGAGAAACACCATAAACCGGTCGGTGGCTTCGTTTCCATGCGCATCTTTGCCGAATAGCACCTCCAGGGGCTTGATTAGTTGCACTTCATGACGGAGTTTTTCGTAGAAATGCGAGTAAAACCGCGCCTCAGTGCGGTATGAGAACAGGTCGCGGCGCCAGTGGGTCTCGGACCGCGGCGGGAGCTCGTTCTTCACGTATCGCTTCACAAACAGCGTCGTTGTCGTTGGCTCGGTTGTCTCGACTCGGAGCTTCATCACGGAGGAGTGCTTGCCCAAGTGAATCGACTTCGGCACGACATCGCATGCGACCACAGAACTTGCATCCTGGAAGACATGATGGCTGATCCACGCTGGAGTCATCTTGTTGCCATCAAACGTTCTAAGACACGCACAAGAAGGTACCCAGGTTTGCGATGTTAGAAATATGCACAGGGACTCATATATGGATGGCTATGAACAAGGTTGAGGTTGATATTGTTCGAGGCTTGCTGGCATCTTTGGTTCTAATTGGAGGACCTTAAGAGTTCGATCTTGGTCATGATATCGAGTACGTGGCTCGTTGTCGCGGCGTCCAGACTCACGATCAGGCCGTGCTCGTTGTCAAATGCCGGGTCTCCCAGCGGATCGTACGCGTACACGCGACCCTTTTTATCGACGAGCGAGCCGCCGATAGCCTCCAGCAGCGGCTCCATGGCGCAAATATCCCAGCGCTTGGTCGCATTCCGGAACCGCAGGAACAGGTCGCTCTCGCCCGTGATCACACTCAGCACCATCGTACCCGTGGCACCACCGAGCTGGATTTGCTGCGGCTTGAGCTCGTTGATCGCGTCGTTCACCAAATCGCATTTCGTACCAGACGTCGTGAGGATCATGGTGCGAGACGCCGGGTACCGCGTTTGCGGTCGTTCCTGGCGCTCGTGGATCGTTTGCAGCGGGTCATTCAGGTCGCCGTGCACACTCTTGAAGAGCCCAATGCCGCGGCCGCCCCAGTACGTCGTGCCATGCTTGCCAATGAAGGGCAAGTGCATGACGCCCGCGATGGGGCGCTGCTTGTACGCGATGCCAATGAGCACGGAGACCTCGTCATACTTTTTCTCGGCAAACTTCTTGGTGCCGTCCAGCGGATCGATCCAGAGCACAAGGTGTGCAGCATCCAATTCACCCTCAAGCTCCGCTGGGATCGCGAACTCGGCGTTCTGAAGCACCGAGAGGTCCGCCGTGACGACGTCTTCGGGCTCAGGCTGCGCTAACTCGCCTTCTTCGCCCACGATCTGCACGTGCGGCCACACGTTGCGCAGCGCGTGTACGATGCGCTGCTGCGAGCGACGGTCGGCCACCTACACAACCATACGCACACATTGAGATTTAGCCCACAGATATATACACACAATAGATGTGGCGACCATATATGCAGTAGTGTGTCCACGCACCGTCTGCGGGTCGTACTTGTCGTCGGCCTTGTTGACCATGCCGAGATCGCCGCCCTGCTTAACGACGTCGCGGATGACGTGGCCCGCGTGGCGGCCGACGGAGAAGCACGCCGCCAGCAGCTCCCGCAGCGTCAGCGCGCGCATATCAGCGGACGCGGCGCTCATAATTGTATATGGGTCTGCGTGCTACTACGTATGTGGAGGAGGAGAGAGAGTGCGGCCTTATTCTCTCTGGCAATGCGCGCTTTTCGTCTGCACTATTCTTCTTCTTGAGTGGGGGGCACGCGGGAACAGATCGACGCGGCACGAGTCACGAGCCAGTCGTTTGCTGAATACTCGGTTGCGATTGGCTATGAAAATAGAGTCTCGGAATAGATGATTGGCTTCAAATAGCAACGCAAGTCTGCTTGGAGGAGGGAGCACTATTTGCTGATACTGATACCAACCGTCCCTGTCGCAAGTGGATCAGTATCAATAAGCACAGTATCAGTGTCAGTATCAGTGTCAGTATCAGTGTCAGTATCAGAGACTCGTGTTTCCTGCTGAGCCATGTTCCTCTTGAAGTTGCAGTGTGGAGATGGGAGCACCTCATAAACACACGTTGATCCCCAGAAGAAACCACACGCACAACGCATCTCTATTCTCTCCCTCATTACAATGCAACGACTGGCCCTGCTTCACATGACATTACGCACCCACGCGGACGGTCATATGGAAAGAACTCGCGTTTGAAGAACGGACGACGGACTGACTCAACAGCAACCTCAAGAATCATCATCATGCTACTGGATACGCTCTCTGCCTCGCGCGTTTGCTGTCGGAAGAAGCTTCCTTGTCGACAGCTCTCAGGCATGAAGAGATGGGAGCATGGTCTTGTATCACGTCTGAAAGGGTCACGAGCGGCTGAAGATGGGGGGCGCGCCATCGCATCTTCAGAATGGTGAGACTGATGTTCTAGATGGGTGGATGGATGGACATGGACATGGATGTGGAGGGACGAGGAGGCATGGGAGAAGTGCTGGAAGTCGCGCTCGGTTTGGGGTGGCGCATTAAGTAGAAGCTTATGGCGAAACCATCAATTTGCTTACACAAAACATCATTAGTGGTACAGGAATTGCCGCTTTCAATGGTGCACATACAACAGAAAATAGAAATGATGCTGTGTGCGTGGACATCATGGGAATCGTGCTGAGCAAATGTGTACATGGTGGTCTCCGAATTTGATATGATACATTTTTAAATACTAGTGGTACTATCTTCTACTTTGTCCGTTGCAACCTTTCCTAAATGCGAGAGAGGAAAGAGAAAAACAAATGCAAAAAAATCAAAATGCTCCCAGTCAGCTTACGAGGACACGACGGCCGAGTTGCCGCGCGTGGGGCTGCCGAGCGCCGTCCAGTTCATGCTGCTGGTCTTGCGGATGGATCCTGTGCACTGACCCGAGCTCGTGTGCAGCGGTGCGAGCACCTTGGCCTCGAGCGACTCGTGGCCGAGGAACGCGAGCACCTCGGGCAGGTCCTTGGCCACCGGGTGGCTGAGCACGTCGCGCAGGATCTGCTCGAGCGCCTCCTTGCGCGTGAGCAGCAGCTCCTCGTTGTCGGCCATGAGCAGCGTCATGAGTCCGTCCGCGGGCAGCGGTGTGAGCGCGTCGCTCCCCATGACTGGTAGCAGCACCGCGTGCAGCTGCTTGAACTCGGAGAAGCGGCGGTGGATCGCGTATTCGTGTGTGAAGCCCTCGTCGCCCGTGGGGCTGCACGCCGCCGTGCGCTGCACGTGCACGAGATACATCCACGCGTTCGTGGACGTGTCCTGCACCACCTCAGGGATGTGGACGAGCTGTTCGGTCGCAAAGCTTTCGTACGGCATCTTGGAGTGTGTAAGTTAGCAACTGGGTCGTTGTGTTGTGGTCGACGGTACGCAGTTTACAAAGTGAGCTGGTTGTAGACTTGTTGCACGTTGCAGCTTGCGTGCGTGCGTGTTTGCTTGTTGTAGGATGTTGCAAGTGTGGGTTGATTGGCTTGGAAAAGACGCGTCGAGGCTTCGATTTCGGTACACTGCGCTTTTCTTCTTCTAATTTTTAGATGCGTGTGGGTTGTTGCTTGCCTGATATAAGAGCTCTTGGCAA
This sequence comes from Globisporangium ultimum DAOM BR144, assembly GCA_000143045.1. NCBI lineage: Eukaryota > Oomycota > Peronosporomycetes > Pythiales > Pythiaceae > Globisporangium > Globisporangium ultimum. The sequence continues at coordinate 1,002,644 of GL376564.1, forward strand.
ACTACGCTTGCTGCTGAGTTGTTGTGGTCGTTTGATGTGCACACAAGCGATCAAATGCGAGAATGGTTGACAGCGGACGGGGACGGCCAGATGGGCCAGATACTCACCTGTCCCCATGCGCCATGTGCTGCAACAGCAACAAACACACGCGGAAGGTGGATCACCCAACCAGCAACCTATTTATGTTGACAGAGCACGCAGGCATCAGCTGTTGTCGTGTTGTGGCTTTCGAAACAAACAAATCCGCAAGACACAACTTGCAGCAGACACACAAATGCGAGTGGCACGAAAACAATCAAAACCCGAACCCGTGAAACCCCTTTTCGCTTGTGGGTGGCGCAAGGACACACACTTTTTGTAAAACTAATGGGTTTTCACGGATAAAACCCGGAAATCCGTGCCGATTCTGAAGTTTTGATATGGAATCGAATCGAACCAAATAGAATTGCGATGCAGCTGAATGGGGTTGGGTGCTGGCGCCAGGTGGAGCTGTTAAGCGAAAACAGAGAGCAGAAGAAAAAACAAACAAAAAACAGATTTTCGAGATAGAAAAGTGTAAAAGCGCTTTATATAGAGAATAGAGAGAGCCAGGCGGTAATAATAGCTGACGCATTTTTTTGAGTGGATTTTTTTGGAGGACTTTTAGAATATAGTCTCAATACGAAAATCAGGAATAGTTGGTGGTACTGGATGATGGCTAATCTCTGTTTTTTTTTGGATATTCTTTGAGAAAAAAGAACCTCCTACAAATGCCTTATAAAGTCTACAAAGTTAAATGAATGTCTGCTTCATATGCTCAACAATTTAAAAAAGTTATTACAACAGCAAGATCTTCAAAGTGGGATGCCTAATACTGCCATTATAAGACAAAAGTTATGCTTCTCTTTGTGAGAAAAGCAAATGGGATGCTACTTGCAACACTCACAACAGAACGACCTCATAATATCCTCTCGCTACGGGATTGTGCAGCTGTAGGGCACAAATTACGCGCATTGCACCACATGAAGGATACTTACAACTCGACAAAGAGAACAAAGAAAACTAAATACAATAGAAAAGGTGGCCATAGAAGTGTGGGAGGTTCGCATAACTTCAAAGACATCAACACGCCACATGTCAATAAAGTGCGCGATAAAGAATACGAGAGGCAAGGCTGGAATGAGCCAGATCCCCGCTGACGCAAGTGTGTGTAAGAGAGAGCGTTCGCAGCATATGGGGCACTCGGATTTGAACATGGTAGTCAGAACACCGCATTTAGCACATCCTGTTTAGGACAAAGTTTACCTTCTAAGACAGTAGTTTCGATTTACTATGTAGGAAGAACTGTTTGCAGCATACCTTTTTAGTTTGCATGCAATTGCTTGAATAATATGCACGCATTATAAGAGGATGCATGTGTCAGGAGCTTTACGCGAGCGATCGCCCAATTGTGGTCTTATTTGTCCAACTCTCGTCACCAGGTGAGAAAAACGCAAAAGCGCAGATGGTGATCATCAACACACAACTTGCCTTTGTTTTAACGTACCTGTCAAATATAATGTATAAGATGGTTTCTTTCCAGTTTGATTCAAAATGGTACTATCTTATAGAGACTACTTACTTCATAAATGCATAGCTGCAAACAAAGAATAGTTTTGAAGGTGGTTAGTAATTGATTACGAGCCAAAAGCACAACCATCGTGCGCACGTATGCGCACGTCCGGATTTCCCGCGTTATCGCTGCGCACCAAGAACTGCGAATCCATCCGGTCAGCCCAACGCTATTCCACGTGTCAGCAAACCAACGGCCGTGGAAGGACGGAAGCAAAGCCAAGACGACGAGTTGGATCACCACATCGCAAAAATGTGCGTCTCTCTCGTAGGAAGGAATGGCACCAAGCAAATGCAACGCGCTGCTCTGTATGTATGTATCCATAATCTGTTTTTCTTTATATATATTAGCGTGAAAAGCGAGCGCTGTTCGCACTTTGTGTTGTTTTTCTGTGTGCCTTTACAGCATCAATGTGTCAAACAGCAAATGCTTTTCATTGAGTCAATCGGGCTTGTGTGTAATGTGAGTGTACAGTATTTATAGTGTATCCAGGTCGCACATTTCCTTTCTTTGATCTTTTTCGGTGCTTCTAGAATCAATAACCAACGCAATATTGTGTCAGTCTCAGGTAAAAAAACAGGTCAAAAATCCAGATTTTTTTACTACAAGTTGGACATTTGTCACACAAAATCGCAGTTCCGCTCGATCCAATCAATGTGAGAGCGGTGGCACTCGTCCAAAATCTGGTCATCTGAGACTCGGAAGCTATGCTGTTGACAAAAATAAAGAATCCATTGTCCGCCGGAACGGTCTTTTACGCACCATCCATTCCTGCAAATAGTCGAACGTGGCAGCCGTTGGACTAGCAACGCGCAGTTGCATATTCCGACGCAGCTGCTCAATAGCGCATGCGCTGACGTCTTCAGATCCATCAATGCCGTTTTGTTTAGGTCCATGGATTCTTTGGAAAACCCAGACCACAGGTGGTTTTGCTAAAGTCCAACGCTCCATAATGCACAAGCTTCTATCATAGCCACGTTTACAATGTTGCCCACCGCTCCATTCGATCATACGGCATAAATATGTGTCGACTTGTCAATACTTTTGGAAATGCGATGAAACAAGCTTAGAGGACTTGGGAGTTTCTTTTCGTTATGTGAGAGTGCAAATATAGAGTTTTTTCTGACGTGTCGCTGCGATCTTGAAGGGAAACGAATGGGAGAAACTACCGTATCTCACACAACTGAAAGTCTGAAACTGACTTAACCCATGAATCCTGATTACAGGTTCCACACACTCCTTATTTTCCTTCTATGGAAAGTGAGCGAGGGCCACCAAGAAACCGTTATTTCTTGTTTCCTCTTTCTTCTAAATTCCCAGGTTTTCCTTCTATAGATCCCTCGTTTTTTTCTTTCTAAAGATCCGCAGCTGAGAACGTAACGAATTAGTAATTCGCTCTAGTATCTATCCATTCGAAGCCTGTATACCCGCATATTTACTATCAACACTAGTACACGCACATACCTAAGTTTTTTCCTGATGTCATGTCAAACTACGCCCAGACGGCCAATGCGGCCATACTCCCGAGCCCGATGGAGAAGAGCAGCATCTTCTCCGCTGCGCTGGTCTCCTGGCCCGCGTCCTCCTCCGAGAGCTCGTGGAACGCCAGGTAGATGAAGCTGCCGGACGCGATGCTCAGCGCCACGCTCTCCACGACGTGGGCGTGCGTGCCCTGGAGCGTCGACGAGAGCAGCATGCCCAAGAAGATGCCCAGCGGCGTCATGCAGCTGTAGAGCGTCAACACGGCTACCGACCGGTCCTGGTCGATGTTTTGCTTGGCTCGCGCAAAGTTGGCGCCGACCGACATCGCTTCAATGAACTACGCCATGCATAAAAGCGCAGGTACGTCAGCGAGATGAGCGCTTCACAATATTAGCTGATCAGAATCACTCTAGGTATTGTATACAGTAGCTGCTGGTGGCATACGTACCTTGTGGCTGAAGATGGCGACGGTGGTCGCGATCGCAGTGCGGTCGAGCGACGAGTTCACGCCGAGCGCAAAGCCCGCGATGAGCGAGTGCACAGAGAAGAGCGCTGCTAATAAATACGGAAGAAGTGGGCTTGAAAAAAATGATGATGTGTCAGTCTCTCGTTTTTGCATAAAGAGAAAGGAAATGATACCTTTTTTGTATCCAACTACATAGTACAGAGATAATCAAGAAAGAGACACACCTTTCGCCGGAGAACACGACGTGCTCGCTGACGGTGGCATGTGGGTGCTCCCCGCTGACCGTGTCATCCGATTCGTCGTCCATGCACGTCGTCTTGTCCTCGTGCTCGAACGAATATCGGCGCACGCTCGATTCGCCCACAAGCTACGCGTTATGAATATGACAAAAAGTAGTGAGTATACGCTCAATGAGGTATATGCGAATTAGAGCATATCACGACTCACCTCTAGTCCGTTCGGCAGCAGCAGACACGTGGTCTCCTCAATTTTGGTGGCGCGGTGGAAGGGCGACTTGGCGAGCGGCGGGATCGTGCCGCACGAGCAGCAGCCCACGTGGTCGGCGCGCTTGCTGTGGTGCTTCCAGCCGTCGGCCGAGATCGAGCGGTTCCGCAGGCCAAACGTCGTCACGGCCGGGATCTGCACGCGGCAAATGCTGGTCTCATCTACAAGCATATGCATATGTCGCAGGGTCTCAGTACGATCTCAATGCATAAAAGCAGCATGCATGCAGTACGTACAATTGGGACGCGCGGCGCTGGCGACAGCCATCATCTTGGCCGAGTCGCCCATGTTCAGGAGATCGACGCTCCACACGACCATGCACCCGAGCGCGCAAAGGAAGTAGATCACGGGGAACTCGCGCATCCAGTGTGCCGGCGGCGTCTCCATGCTCAGCAGCACGCTGTTGTACATCTTGACCGAGTCCGGTAGCAAATGCAGCAGCCCCGAGCCTGTTGGATTGCAACACATCGCCGCATTGCACATCCGTCAAGAGCGCTGCAGCACAGCAGCATCCATAGTGACCTACACGTACCGATAAACACGCCTGCGGTGGCAAATGGGAGCTTGCGCGTGAGCAAGTGGCGCGACGTCGATGTACCGTGCTGCGAGATCCAGAGCGGCACCAGCGACGACGCGACCGTGATCACGAGCAGCACGGCCATGATCACGTACTTGAACATGCGGATGTGGGCGTTAGAGGCCGTCGCGGCATCTGCAGCCGCGAGTACCATGATGAGCAAAAGATGGATGGAGGAATGCGCACAGACGCGCAATAGCGGCGGTGGATCGGATTCGTGGCCAATGCGTGATCTGAAAACGCGGTGCAAAAAAAGAATCAAAGAGCTGTTATCAGATCCAGGTTCGATGAGTGATATTTCGAGTCAAAACACGATGAGTTATTGATTCGTGCGACTGTGCATGATGAGAATCGTATTCACAGAAAAACTGCTAGCTACATTTTGCAAAGCGAACAACGAGCTAGAATTCACATAAAAGATGCTCAACGGGGGAGAGTTCATGTGATGCGTGCCTTGCATTTTCGAAATCCGAGTACCCAGATATCTAAAAACGTCTACCGAAATAAAGCGATTCATTAGAATGCACTCAGGCCACTTTCGTTCACTCATGCATTTTCTCACCCTTACGTGCACTAAGAATATAAATCCTACGGACAGGGAGTGGTTGATTTTATGTTTCCCTGCCTAATAGAAGGCCTGGTTCGAACGACATGTAACACACTATGAAGCACATTGAAGTTGGTCTGACAGCAGACCGCACGCTATTGTCGTGACGAGCGAATCACATTCTGCCAACACCTCACGCCAGACATTTCACAACCAGTCCACTCTTTACAGTTTACACCATCCAGATAAAACGAGGCGAGACTAAAAGCCAAAACCACAACACGATATTATTATCACGTCTATTTCCAAAACAAGGTAGTGTTATGACCTGCAGTCTCTATCTAACTATCATTTTCAGCCAATCAAACCGCATCATTCGGGTTGAACATGGCACGAAAGGGCGTGTCTCACGTGTGGCGCTTCAGTGCAGCCTTTTCTATCAAGCGGATCTTTTTTTTGCGTATGGAAAGCAGCAGTGTATAAGCCCACTACTATTCAGCCGGCAAGATGGCGCGATTTGGGTGGCGGATACGCGCCTTCGCGCTGCTTGTGGGCGTCTGCACCGCCGCATGCGATGGTAACGCGTCCAGTGCTGCTTATGAGGACGGTATAATGATCCTGTGCTCACTTTATACTATTGTTTTGTGCCTATAAACAGCCACACGGTCGTGCACGAACGAGGGCCAAGTGCAGGTGCCGTGCGAGGACCAACTGGAGCTCGAGGGTACGGAAAAGTTCCTGATCACGCTTTTCGGTCACTCGTGCTATGACGTGCAGCTGCTCTCGCACGAGCCTCTCGACGTGTACTTTTACGAAGCCCACGGCTCGTTCTACGCGTGGCGGCTGCGCGAACTCGACACGGACCTCGGGCCACGACCAAGCGTGCAGAGCGATGCTGCCGTTAATGCTGCTGCTGTTGATCCCACGAGTATTGCTGATGAAGTAAAGAGCAATTTAACGGCTGCAAATGTGACGACGGCTGCGGCTTCGCTTACCAGTCAAGCAAAGAACGCACATCTGTGTGACAAGAGCCAAGAATGCCGTCGCACTCTGTACGGCCTCGCGCGCCATGGGGTCTACAACCTCGTCGTCTCGTACTCGAACGCGACCGCAGCGGAAGCGTCGATGAAGCTGCGGAGACATGGCAACAGCGACATTCTCCTGAGCCTTGGGAACTGTGATGCCAATTCGTTCACACACATTCTCGGTGAGCTGTGTGTATTTTTATTTTTGCAACTCGCTTTAAAGCTGCTTTGGTACTCATACTGACTTGTCGACATTGTTACATTTTATTAGGTCTGGTGCTCGTCGCGTGCATGGGGTTCATGTCGATGATCCTGTGTCTGTGTCTGATGGGGGAGTACGTGCTCGGTCTGCGCTCGATGACCAAGCTGCGCAAGACCCTAAAGCGGCACCACCAGTTCATCGAGCTCACGCAGGTCGAGCCTACCAAAGACGATGTTGATGTGGCGTCAGTAGAATCGCCCGTTGTGCCATTGCTGGCAGAGGAGATGCCACCGACGCCAACCAACAGTAAGAGTAAAAAGAGTGGTAGCGACGCCACCGACCACAGCAATATGGCGTGACTTTGTTTCATGCATGTAGTGTGTGTGAGCAAAGTCAAAATGGAGTGCATGGAAACAGTAATTGAAGATAAACTATGTGCATATATATAAGCAGGCAGTAGTGCACGCTCTATGTTGTCGTCTTCTATGCAATCAAGATGTCGTGTAGACAGCAATGTGAGCTTCGCGGGATGATTGGTCAGCTCAACAACAGACGACGCCAAGGACAATCGGTTCGTCAAGCCTCTCTCTGTCTGCGCATGCGTGAGATCCGTGAGCGTGAGATCGCGGTTATCCGCAAGTATGACTACTTACGTGCCAACAACATGGTCGTGTTATCGCTCGCGCAGACGTTCATGGTCGCAATGTGTTTCTTCGTGTACGTGTACCAAGGGAACACCATCGACGTGCCTACTGCGTTCACGTTGCTGGCGTTTGCAAACGTATGCCGCATGCCATTTGGTATTTTCTCGAACGCTGTGGTGTTTGCGTCTGAAGCTATCGCATCCATGCAGCGTATCTCCAAGTTTCTTGCAGCCGACGAGATTGAGATCAATCTGAACCAGGACGTAAGGTTCCATGACGATTCAGCGCACTTGCAGTTGAACTTGACCATCACTCTGCTGATTTGTGCAATACCGGAAAGTACCGGTATTTTATTTACACGAGTGGGCCAAACTGGGTCATATCTAGTACAGGAGGGTGAAACTTGGTGCACTCCTTTTGCGTATTTCTTCTCTTCGCGTTGTCGATGGACTTTTGCTATCGACGTGAACCACATTTTCTGTTTCGGTGCACCAGTTGCGCAAAGCTATGTGTGCAAATGCGCACTTGTGAGTAAAATCCATTTGCGATGGATGCTGTCCATGTTCACAAAAAAATCCACAGCTTGCTATAAATTATCTGCCCTTTGTTTGTCGACACCAAAGTGCTCAAAACACCACGTTGTACGCATACTCCACTTCTCGCAATGTCCTCAACTGGTGGTTATAAAATATCGATCCCCGTGCTTCGTTCTGCCGCTGGGTCTCAGTACGCTTCGTCCTCAAACACCGCCCGTAACCGGTCTCTCTTGCTGCTGCGCGGTTCGTTGTCTTGCGCGTCCTGGCGGTTGCGCAAAGGCTCCCGTAGCACTTTTTGCACGCGCGTCAGCGTCGCGCGCAGCTCCTTCTCCACGAGCGTCAGCTCGTCCGGACTGAGCTCTTCGAGGCCGTAGCCGCGGTAGAGCATGAGTTTCCGCACTTCGGCCTCGGAATCCGCGAGTTCCTGACGCAAATCCCGCACTTCCTGCTCCAAGTCGCCACCACTGCTGCTGCTTCGGCTGGGTTGGTGGGGGCTTCTACTGCTACTGCCGCCGTTGCTGATGTCCGTGCGGATGGTGAGGGCGGCGCTGGCCTTGTCGCGCATCGCCAGCAAGCGACGGCCGACGAGGAGCTTGAAGACCACCAAGCTGCCCGAGCCGATGCACACGGCGAGCACGACGCAGAACGCCTTGTTCGACGACAAGAACGCGAAGATCGCATCGAGCGCGTCGTCCCGCGACGGCGACAGCAACACGATATCGCTCCATGGACCCTCGGTCTCGGTTGCAAACAGTCCCGAGAGCAAGCCCGTCGTCTTCTTGACTTTCATGCGCACACGGAACGCGATGTCGTGGTCCACAGGCAGCTGCGAGAGCACGACAAACGGGTCCGCGACGGCAAACTTGCGGTTCGACGCGTGCCAGAGCGCGTCCAGACCCCACGTGGTCACCCAGTGCTGCACTTCGTACGTGATCACAACGCCCGGCACCACCGACGCGCGCCGCTGAGACGGTGGCTTGTCACGTGAAGAAGCTCGTTCCTGCTCGCGCTCCATGTCCTCCTCTTCTTCGCTGTTCTCGCCCTTAAAGTGGTCGTCCCAGGTCACGACGACGCCCGAGACCTCGGCGCGATTGCCGCTGTTCCTTTTCGAGACGCGAAGCAAATCGCCCGCCTTTGCTCGCAGCATCGCCAAGAACGATGACGCGCCAGCATCCTCTTCGCTGCCAGCACCCGCTGCCCCATCATCGTCGTCGAAATTCGTCTCTGTCTCGACGTATCGCACGCGATGCACCGAGACGTTGGCGATGCGCAGATCCACCGTACTCATCGCCGCTGCTTTTCCTGTTGCTGGACTCGTCGCTGTTGTCGACGGCGTTGTGAAGCGCGTGAGCAAGTCGACGAGCGAGTTCTGGAGAAACGTCTCGCGCGAGAAGAGCGCCGACGGCGTCGTGCTCGTGAGCACCTGCAGCATGAGCGTCGAGCAGCACACCGCCATAAAGCACACGTACACGCCGAGCGCGTTGCTCCGTGCGCCCGCCTTGCGTTGTCGTAGCACCATCGCTGCAGCTGTTTAGCTTGTGATTGTGCGTGAGTGGGTGGCTTCCCTTTTGCTTGCAATAGGGCACGCAGCACTCGTTAGTAGAGCCAACGACCCACACAAAAGGGCGATTTCGTGCGCGTCGGTCGAAGCTGCGAATACGCGAGTGCCGCTGCTTTGTGGCTGCAATAAGCAACCGAGAGAGCAGCCGTGCCTCGTCTTCCTTCTTCTTTCTCGCTCTTCCGCTTTGGCGCTGGCCACTCAGAAGTTGTAAAAGCGGCACAAGTTGGTGCGCGCGTGTTTTTTGGCGTGTTTACCGTTTATTTTTGTTTTTGTTTTTTTCGCAAATTGCGCAAAATCTAAAAATCTAAAAATCTAAAAAAAGGAATATGACTTTTTGTATGGAATCTTCAAACATGTCGAAATGTAGGGATGCGCGCGAAGGATGGGGACCATGTGTCGCAAGCGTCGAAGCGCTTCTCCTAAAACCGCCTGGTGACGTCAGCTGTATACAAACCCCAAGACATCTTGGTGACCATGTGGCTGCTGGACCCATTTTCCCCCTTCCGTGCAGACAGATACGCTTTTGGAAGCTGGCACCTTCTTGATCTGTCTTTTGCCTGCATTCGTATTATGATACGCGTCCTGTATCCATATATTGTCTGCGGATTGCGCCAAAGCGATATGCGCACGATTGAATGGGCCTTTCTTTCCGAAACTTGCGCACGAGACCCTCTGCTGCATGCGGCTCCTCTCCCCTCCCTCCATGTCTCGTAAGGCGGATGCGCCGCTCAGTGTGTGTGGTTCCCCCGCACCAATTCACTTTCGGTAATGGGCAAGCAGACAATCGTGAAGAATAAGACCGAGATCTTTTCAAAACGAGAGCCAAGTATCACTGAGAACGGATACAGTAGGACACACTAGAAAGAGAGCGAATCCCGTCGAAGCACACAGATCATCTCCATACAATTTTCCAGCAAGAAATCGCTGCTCTCGCTTCTCCCACTCGTGCAGCAGAGAACAAAACGGAGAATGCACCACACAAAGTCACAAGGTATTCTTTCTCATAGATGCATTTGAAGTTGGCGGAGCCTCAAGTCTCTCTAATCTGATTGCAACGTGTCGCTGTCCTTCTCCATGGTGATACAACAGTCAGTGGAATACAACCTGTCAAACAGTAGGCATGCGTGCCACAGGCGAAGAGGAATGGCGACGAGGCATTATTGTGAAACTGAGAGCGAAGGGCAGCAGGTACATTTTTCCTTTGTGGCGGTGTCGTGCGTCGCTCGTTCGCGCGAATGGTGCTTGGTGGACGAGGAGACAACCCATCGAACCTAACGCGGTAAATGAATGCGAACTTAGCGTGATGTAAATGTAGCCATGTCCCTCCCGCCAGTTGTGCAACGGTGGCCGTAAGGCTGTGGGTTTCACTGCAATGTATTTATTTGCTCATAATACGAAAAAGAATCGAAAAGATAGAGTAGAAATAGATATCGCTACACCGAAAAGCAACACTCCTGTGCTGTGTGGGCAATAATGAGTGTCCACTGTGGACATTGGAGCGTCTTGGCTTCTGTGAATGATGCGAGCGGCTTTGATGGTTGCAAGTCAATTTACGCACTGCACACGGTGCACTCTTCTTCCTCTTCCTCGACGACTTGCTGCACGTTGCCGCGCTCGATGGCCGCCTTGTCGACCGTGAACTGGATCGCGTCGGCCTTTGGTCGGCCACGCAGGTAGTACATGCCGGTCTTGAGTCCCTTCTTCCACGCGTAAAAGTGCATCGACGTTAACTTAGAGATCGTTGGGTCGGCGATGTGCACGTTGAGCGACTGGCTCTGGCAAATGTACGCGCCACGGTCGGCGGCCAGGTCCAACACGACCTTCTGCTTGATCTCCCATACGGTCTTGTATTTTTCCTTGATCTCAGCCGGGATTGTGCGCACCTTCTGCACCGAACCACCATCGTTCAGAATCTGGTTGCGCACCTCGGGCGTCCAGATGCCCATCTCAATGAGCTCCTTCATCAAGTACTTGTTCACAATCGTGAACTCGCCGGCGAGCACGCGACGGTTGTACATGTTGGACGTGAACGGCTCAATGGACTCGTTGTTGCCCAGGATCTGCGCGGTCGAGGCCGTAGGCATCGGCGCCATGAGCAGCGAGTGCGCACACCGTGTTGCGCGACTTGAGCCTTGAGCCCCGCCCAGTCCCAGAGTCCCGACGATGGCGTGACGCCCCACATGTCGAATTGGAAGATACCCTTGCTCACGGGCGAGCCTTGGTAGGTCTCGTACGGTCCGAACTCCTTCGCGAGCTCCATGGATGCTTCCATGGACGCAAAGTAGAGCGTCTCGAAGATGTGCTTGTTGAGCTCCGCGGCCTTTTCGCTCTCGAACGGGTACCCCATGAGGATGAACGCATCGGCGAGACCCTGGACACCGATACCAACCGGACGATGACGCATGTTGCTGCGCTTGGCCTCAGGGATCGGGTAGTAGTTGATGTCAATCACGCGGTTCAAGTTCACGGTCACGATCTTCGTGATCTCATAGAGCTTCTTGAAGTCAAACACGCCGTCGCTCACAAACATCGACAGAGCGATGGACGCCAAGTTGCACACGGCGACTTCGTCTTTCGACGTGTACTCGATGACTTCACAGCACAAGTTGCTCGAGCGGATTGTGCCCAAGTTTTGCTGGTTCGACTTGCGGTTCGCATGGTCTTTGTACAGCATGTACGGCGTGCCTGTTTCGACCTGCGACTCCAAGATCGCAAACCACAATTGTTGCGCTTTGATCGTCTTGCGCGCCAAGCCCTTGGCTTCGTAGCTCGCGTACAGCGTCTCGAACTCCTCGCCCCAGCATTCAAAGAGACCTGGCGCTTCGTTTGGGCAGAACAAGCTCCACTCGCCGTTGGCTTCCACGCGCTTCATGAACAAATCTGGGATCCACATCGCGTAGAAAAGATCACGCGCACGATGCAGTTCGTTACCGTGGTTCTTCTTCAAGTCGAGGAACTCAAAGATATCCGAGTGCCATGGCTCCAAGTACACCGCGAAGGAGCCCTTGCGCTTGCCGCCGCCCTGGTCCACGTAACGCGCCGTGTCGTTGAACACACGCAGCATTGGCACGAGACCATTCGACGAGCCGTTCGTGCCGCGAATGTAGCTGTTCGTGGCACGGATGTTGTGCATACTCAAACCAATACCACCGGCCCACTTGGAGATGCATGCGCACTGCTTCAATGTGTCGTAGATGCCCTCAATCGAGTCATCTTGCATCGAGAGCAAGAAGCACGACGACAATTGCGGACGCGGCGTGCCCGAGTTGAACAGCGTCGGCGTCGCGTGCGTGAAGTACTTGAGCGACATGTACTCGTACGTTTCGAGCGCCGCGCGAATGTCGTTCTTGTGGATCCCGATCGCGACACGCATGATCATCTGCTGCGGACGCTCGCACACCTTGCCGTTCACGCGGAACAAGTATGATCGCTCGAGCGTCTTGAAGCCAAAGTAGTCGTACTCAAAGTCGCGGTCGTGAATGATCGCCGAGTTGAACTCGTCCTTGTGTGCCATGATAATCTCGTACACATCGTCGGCGATCAATGGTGCCGGCGAGCCGTTCTTCGCGTGGACATTGCGGTAAAAGAGCTCAATGTTGTCACTGAAGAGCTTGTTCGTGTTCTTGTGCAGGTTCGAGACCGCAATGCGCGCCGCGAGCTTGGAGAAGTCCGGGTGCTGTGTGCTCTGGTACGCCGCAGTCTCGGCCGCGAGCTCGTCCAGCTCCGAGGTCGTCACGCCCGGATACACACCGGCGACCACCTTCTGCGAGATCTTGATCGGGTCCACGTAGTCCTCGTTGAGGCCGTAGCAGAGCTTGGTGATGCGCGCCGTGATCTTGTCAAACTTGACGTCTTCGCGGCGTCCGTCCCGCTTAAGCACGTACATGGCTGCAGGCGAGTGTCTGTCTGTCGATGCGGTTAAACGTGTGGCGGCGCTGGTGGCGTGCGACGCGCGGGGCGAATGGTGGAATGAAGGAGGAAGCGGGGGAGCGCGCTACTTTGTCCGAAGGAGCGCTGTTGGCGGGGTAACGATTGCTGGGATCGGTTTTTTGGCGCGCTTTTTTAGTCGCGCGTCATTGGCCACCAGTAATGTGGGGCCACCATTGCTTTGGCGAGTGAAGTGGCGCTGACGTGGGAATAATAATTGCGGCTTCATTTTTTCTTTTGTGGGGCGCGTGGCTGCCGCGTGCAAGGGGTAGGGCAAGGTATGGGTTTGGCGCCAATTTTGGGCCGTGGTTCAGGCTGGACTCCAGCTGAGCTTAGGACTTTGGTCATGCATACACTGTTTAGGCATGCCTTTTATCTATTATACAAAGGTTTTATATGCAATACATAGAATTCCTAATACTGTATTTTCACTTGAGATACAGAAGTTTAGATGAAAACGTCAAATGGTAATAGACCCGCCCATGATTACGAGCAAAATTTGTATCAAAAGGGTTTGACCGCATGTGACTTCAAACTCCGAATGGTTCAAATGCACTCTGCGTTTGCTTTCCTTGCGCATTTGAACGATAGCAATGACCTCATATCTTAGCTGCAGTTGCACATGAACGCGACGCGACCTTCATTGTGTCGCATTTGTATGCGTATCTTTCTTCCTCTGCTAAATTGAACATGTGGCTCCAATTACCCCCCCCCCCCACACGCATCGAAGGCACCTTCTCTCTTCGGATTGCGTACTGGAAGGGGGACGATTGTGTGCGCAACTGTATCTATACGCCTACACCCTCTGTGCGCAGCTTCTAGCCGCTCCATCTTGATTTCTGGTATTTACGTACACAGCAGCAAGCGCCTGTGCAAATGTGATGCCCCAACATCCAACATCCAAAATCCTGTACATACACGCATACCGTTATTTACCGGTACTTGTATGCCTGAATGCGGTATCTGGATGGTTTGCACAGAATGATGGTCAAATTCAACCTGCAACTGAGCAACACAATATACGCGGTGGTAAGTATATTGTGCTGTGGAAGTATTCATTACGTTATATGACGCCTGCTTAGTGGTCCTTGGTGCTGTTGATGAGCGACGCGAACATGCCGTCGGGCTTGGCCAGGAGGTTGGCGGGCGAGTCGAACTCCTGCACCACGCCGTGGTCGAGCACGAGGATGCGGTCACTGTCGGCGATCGTCTCGAGGCGATGCGCGATCGTCATCGCCGTCTTGTCCTGAAAGTTCTCCTTCACGGCCACCTGGATCATGCGGTCGAGCTCCTGGTCTACGTTCGCCGTCGCCTCGTCCAGTACGATGATGCGGCTCTGGCGTAACAGCGCGCGCGCGATGCACACCAGCTGACGCTGGCCGACCGACAAGTTGTCCCCTTTCTCGGCGACTTCGTACTCGAGTCCCTGGCCCCACTTGCTCACATCGTCAAACAAGTGCACCTTGCGCAGCACGTGCCACACGTCGTCGTCCGGCTTCTCGTCGAACGGATCCAAGTTCAAGCGCAACGAACCACTGAACAACACCGGGTCCTGCGGAATGATCGTCAGCTTCTTGCGCAGATCCTGAATCTTGATCGTCGAGATGTCGACGCCGTCGATCAAGATCCGGCCCTCAGCACACTCGACGACACGGAACAGCGCACTCATGAGCGTACTCTTGCCCGAGCCCGTGCGGCCACAAACACCGATTTTCTCGCCGTCGTTGATCGCGAACGACACGTTCTTCAAGACTAGGTCCAGACCGTCACGGTACCGCAACGATACATTCTCGAACGTGATCGTGCCCTGTGTCGGCCATGAAGCAGCCGGCGTCGTGACGATTTCGCGCTTCGAGCCTTCTTCTTCCAGGTTCTTGTAATACGAGATACGCTCAAAGGACGTCATAAAGTTTTCCGTCATTGTGCCGAGCGTCAACAGGCGCTGGAATTGCATGGTCAGCTGAATCGCGTATGTGAGCGCGATACCAGCACTCGCGGGACCGATCGAGTCACGGGACGCAATGCACGTGAACGACACCATGCTGACGACCGTCGCGACGAGCCAATCGAGACGCAGCGCAAACCACTTGGAGGACGACTGGAACATGAAGAAAAACTTGCCATTGTGGTCAAGTAGCTCACTGCAGCGCACCGAGAACTTGTCGGTCATCTGGAACGAACGAATGCTCTCAATGCCATTGATCGTTTCCGCAACCAAGTTCAAGAACGGCGAGCGCGTGACACCATCAAGACGCTTGAGCTCACGCGCAGAGGTCTGGAAGTATTTCTGGATGTAGTAGCATGCACCAAACAATGGCGCATAGAGGATAAGTGTGTACGGTGTCGTCACCGCACACACGATGAAGATTGAGAGCGTCGTCATACCAAACATGAGGAACCCCATGGCATAGTAAGCCAGTGGGTTGTCAATCTGGTCCAGGTCACGTGAGAAGCGATTGAGGATCTGACCCACGGGAGTGACATCGAAGAACGTGGTCACCGGCGCATGAAGCACCAAGCGGAAGTAGAGCGAGTGCAGTGCCTTAGAGCAGCGGATGCAGATTTCAGTGAAGAGGATTGCTCGGAATACCGACAGCAAGGTTGCGCAGACGACAATTGCCAGATACAGCCACAACAGCGTTTTTTGACTGAACGTGTTGTTCATCGAGCCATTCGACCAGTACGTGACCCAGTAGTCGGAGCCGAGAAGAGCACCTTGGCCAATCGCGAACACGATAAGCACCAAGAAGGCAAGCAACGTGCCGTTGTATCCTGACGTCGCAAAGAAATCGGCGTAGATGCGCCAGCCCATCTTACCCTTTTGACGGTCTTCCTGAAGCATCATGGACTTAATTTCCTTCTTTGCATCCTTCTTGATGCTGCTCTTGGTTCGGCGCTTTGAGACTGTGCTGGTTGCACCACTGACGCGGCTGAGACTCAGTCGTTCCATTGTCTCTGGGGTCTCGGAGTATGCAATGGAGTCGCGTACTTCATCGTACGTGGCATCGGTGAGCAGGTTCGACTCTTCCTCGACATCGTCGTCAAGCTGTACGACGGCGGTCGTCTTTAGTAAAGCATCATCAGTTTCAATACTGGCGTCATCCGTTGCGGCTTCAATAGAACCTGCTACTTTGCTGTGCGATTGATCTTCGAGGAACGCGAACGTGCTCTTCACTTCGTCGTACGTGCCGTCACCAACCACTTGGCCATCCGCAAGCATGATAATGCGGTCTGCATGGCGCAATAGATGGTAGTGCGAATTCAGTACAAGCACGCGCGTCTTTTCCTTCACTAGGCCCAGCACACATTGGAAGAACACCGAGTTTGCAACATGAACATCCAAAGCACTCAACGGATCGTCCAGAATCATGACGTCAGCATTACGGCGGTACATCACACGCGCAATACTCACACGAGCCTTCTGCCCTCCGCTCAAGTTGATCCCACGCTCGCCAATCTCCGTAGCATCACCATTCTCCAAAATCTCAAGATCGCGCTCCAATTGGCACGCAGCGATCACTTCGTCATAGTACTTTTGGTTGAACGGCATGCCAAACAAGATGTTCTCACGCACCGTGTTGTGCTGGATCCATGCCTGTTGGCTCGCGTACGCGATGCTGCCCTTCACAGCGCATGTGCCTCGGTTTTGATGCATTTCGCCTAGGAGCGCGTTCATGAGACTCGTTTTGCCACTCCCGACAGCACCCACAACGATCGTGAGCGAACCCGCTGGGATCGACAAGTTGATGTTCGACAGGATCAGATGCTGCTGCGAGTCTTCCGTCGAGGTAGATTTCTCGTTGCCTTGTTGAGCTTCCTCCGCTTCAATAAACTTGGAAATGGAATCCGCTGCTTTTCCCCAGCTGAAGTCGCCATCGCGGATCTCGATCACAGCTGAATCGTCATGGAACCTTACGTCCTGGTTCAGATTGATCTCAATCTCGTCGGCTGCAAGAAACTTGGAGATACGCTGCATGGATGCGATAGCTTCAGACGCAAACACCACAGCGTTCGAGAAAATACCAAATGGCATGCGGCATACGTTTGCAAACGCCAGCAACGTGAACGCAGTAGGCACGTCGATGGTGTTCCCTTGGTACACGTACACGAAGAAACACATTGCGACCATGAACGTCTGCGCGAGCGATAACACGACCATGTTGTTGGCACGTAAGTAGTCATACTTGCGGATAACCGCGATCTCACGCTCACGAATCTCACGTACACGTTCTGTGATCGAGTCTTCCCACGCGTACATCTTAATGACGCGAATCCCCTGGAGTACTTCGTTCGTGACCTTGACACGCTCACCCGCGATCGCCAGGATCTTGCGACGACACAAGCCGATGTTGCGCGAGTTGTTCATTGCGTACACGAGGATACACACGCAACATACAGCCGCGACCAATGCGACGTACCACCCCATCTCGACACCGATCAAGATGCACACTGCGACGACCATAGTAGGCGACACAATGGTCCACATGCCAATCGCGTACGCTTCGAAAAGACGATCACTATCAACACCTGCGAGCGTGATGATATCGCCACTGTTCATCGACTGACGCGCCGTGGTGGTCAGCTTGAGAATTTTCTGGTACACACTGTTTACCGCGATCATGCGCGCATTGAGACCCGCACGCGTGGTCAAGTACATGCCATAGTCGAGCGTCGACACACCTATGAACGTTGCGACGACTAGTAGTGCTGCGAGCGTATACCCGGACTCGATGCCAAAAAAGTTGTCTTTGCCCTGGAGGAATAAAAGCACCGATTTGATCAACAGAGGCTGCAGGACCGAAAAACCTGCGCTCACGAGGTGCAAGACAATCGCCAACGCCATTTTGTTTCTCGTAGAGTACCACAGCGGCTTGACGATCGACGTTGGCGCGTCTCTCTTGTCAGCATGAACATGCTTTGCCTTTTCTTCTTGATAGTAATGATCGAAGGATTGCTGCAACACCGCGGACGCGTCGACCCTCGGCAACCTCCACACATCATCTTCGAGTAACGTCGACGCGTAGCCTTTTCGAATTAGTGGGTTCACCCACCAGAGTGTCACTCGCGAAAGCCAATTCGCCGAGTCAAGCGGGTTGGGCAGGCTGCTTGCTTTCACCTCGTCCAGTGGTGCCTTGGTGATGGACGCACGAGGCGTCTCGACGCGCATGTACGCATCGCCGGGGTCCTTGGTCGCCTTCGTCATGACGCACTGCTCACTTGTGCCCTCGACCGTGCTTTCTGGAATGAAAAGGAGAGACTCTCACTGAGAGAGAGTGGCAAGGAGGTCACTAGAAGGGCATCATGTGTATGTGTGGGACAGACAAGGTCACACACACTCAACAGACGACGAACGAAAAAGATACTGTACAGCACCAGTCATCTTTGCGCGCTTGACTTTCTGGAAAAGCAAGAGTGATGTTCCCCATTTTGGCTTCTGAAAGTGGATTATACCCAATCACCCGCTGAGTCAATGGCAACCAACACTCTCGCCTTTCCAAAAGAAATCGCATGGACGACCTCGCTTTTCACTGTTGCAAGCCTGGGCTTCTACAGTTTGCGCACATGTGCTGCCTAACACACTAATGGTCACCTCTTTGGCTCCATTTGATTGCTCTCAGCTTGAGCTGCTGCGACTTTTTTTATAACCCATATCCTTTTTGGCTGGCACAGTGGGGCAAACCAAACATGGGTTAAACCGCTGAGGTGAGACCAGTCGACACTTCGGTTTCATACTGGCGGAGCAGTTTGTACGAACGAGGGTAGGTTTGGACTTTTTGTTATGTCCACTCATCCAAGGTCTTTGACCAATCATCAGTCGAGATTGGACCAGATGTATAAAATAGTTATGTCGTAAATCAGTATGTTTATGGCAATAGGAGGGATGTGCGGTACAGTCTCCACCGAGTACATAACTGGGACACAGCACAGGGCCGCGTTGAAGAAAAAATGGCACAAATGACGGGCACACAAAATATGTGACAAATATGGATCAACTGTCAAATGTTTCTGACAAAACTGTATTACAATTAAATTAAAGAGTACTATATATAAAATATGAAGTACAATGGGGATTTGACCTCGCAGTATTAATAGTGCACTCTTAGGTGGATCTGGACGCCTCCTCGATACACCAACGACTATTACTAATATGCTCGTGCGCGAAGCTTTCTGTCGCCCACGTTCAAACTCAAACAGAGTTTGTATTTCACTCGTGTCTGTACAAGAGTAGATATCCGGCCTCACATAGTTTCGGATCAGCAAAATAAAGATGTTCGAGACAAGCAAGAAATAAAACAACTATATATATCGAGAGAAGAAGAAAAACGTAGTTTGCCTGTATATATTGGGAATGAATTGCAAATAAACAAGCTCTCAGCAGCAGCAAAAGCGGGACTTGCAGCGAGTCGCCGAGACACGACCGCAGGCTTTGCTGGAAGCATGGAAATGCCCTGGATGCTGCGACGTGAGCATTCCAGCCATTTCAAAATGAAGCGGTGCAGATGGTATCATGGATACATTTCATACTGTACAGTACCTTCATACAGAATAACCGTCAACTGTTTTTTTCATTTATTTGTGAGAAGGATTCATAAGACGAGGTTGCTGATAGTTGTCCAAAAACTGTCCTAATATGTCCTAATTATCTTCAAATAAATTACCGAAAGGTACCAAAATCGAACAACACATCCTATAGTTGTCCTACAACGAACCAGGTAAACAACATGTGTGATGCCCAATAACCCAGTGTACTGTGCTAAAAAAACACATGCAGATTCTTGACTTTGTGGCCAGTCAAGTACAGCGCTTGTAGACCACTCAAATCAAAAGCATTATCGCCTCTCGTTGCTCTGTGCTTCTTCGCTCTAATGCATGCTTCTTCATTCTCAAAAATGGACCACGACGGCCACGAGTTCGTAAAAAAACGAACTGTCCAAGCAACAGACACGGTGTACTACAACTACAAGAAATTTAGGACCGGTTGTAATGCGCGTTTAATTGTGTGCAGTGGTTCCGTCGCAACAACGAACACGCACACATGTGACGTGGCAAAATCAGTAGAGTTAGTTGACGTAGGAGGAGCTGCTGCAAATCTGCCATGCCGACCTGGCCGTCCTGCCTACTGTTCTGTGGAAGACCGTCATTACCAACACCAAGAACAGCTACAGCAGCGCTGTAAGAGGGAGCTGTTTAATAACAATCCCCCAAACACGGCACACACGCTTGTGCGACGAGGAAGCGATCTCCCGACTTGGAGGGAGAGAAGACGACTTGTGGGCTTGAAGGTAAAATTGCAACTGAATTGAAATGAGCTTATGGTTCCTGACACTACATATAAAACACCACTAGGGCTCCTAGAGGTTTTACTTGTAAAACCTAAACATGCAGAAATAAAACCTATGAATCTGATATATAAAACCTTGGGTACACTGAGGTTGAACCTAGGGGATCTGCTGGGAACTTGAACTTGAAGTACCGCAGAGATTCCCTGCGAAGTGATTGGCTCCCGCCACTCACTTCAGAGGATAGAGACACGTCGGTCTCGTCACCAGTGTAGATTCCCAAGTTGGAACCATCACTCTGTACTTGATTAGTACATGGATACTTGTGACATCATCAGATGACGTCACACGTGCATATGGGATCTGCTGTACCGTAATCCCTTTGTTATTTGCTACCACAATGCACGCTGAAGGTGGTGTGTCCAACACTAAAGTAGGGCACAGCCGCACCTTCATGTAATGGCTAGGTATAGCCCATTACAAAGGGTGGATCTTTCAAGGGAGCGCAGCTTAATTGATCTATTGTTGAAAAAGAGGCGTACCCGATTGTGAAGGCATGCACAGACTTGGAATATCTGCTTCAACGCCAAAAGGGATTCAAGATTTTTTGTGACCATGCCAATTTGATCAAGATATTCTGCCCAAGTCAAGAATTGAAACAACATGTAGGGGGGAGACTTCAGAGATGGGCAATGCGATTGACCGGCTACCGTTACGACATCGAGCATATTAGCGGAAGCGATAACTTATGGGCGGACATTGTGTCAAGATGAAGCCCAAGCCAAAACCAAACTGCTGTGGGGAATTTGAAGCGCTTAACACCGAACAATAACAAGGGGATCTCAGTGCTGCGTCCGTTGCAAAGCGAGTAGTTTGTTTGGTCATCGCGCGATGAAGTATTACGTGAGCAACGACGTTTTATGGGCAGCATCAAAGGAGCAATGGAGAAAATGGATGGTGCTCTCTGTGTCGATGGCAAACTTTGGATTCCAAGTCAGGCAAAAGAGTTACTCCAGCGTATTTTAATTGTGGCCCACTGCGGGATACAATTGCACCGAGGAGAGCAAGTAATGATCAACCAACTCCAGCGCAATTACTCCATCGACAACGTGACAAAGATCGTGAAAGGGTTCATACGGTCCTGTCTTTTGTGCAGGCACGTTAAGGGTGGAAAACTGATCCAACGGCCTTGGGATGAACCTCAAGTGGTCCCCAGCGAAACGAAGTTCTTCATATGTGTAATGGGGCTACCCATTACATGGGTTCTCAGGTCAGGGGAGTGTGGGTTGTCGCCCACACGGGTTCTACCGCCTCTTCCAAACCCACCCACTACGTACAGTTCAGGACACATTAATATTTCATATATGAACACTGTACGTAGTCAATTGCATATTAGCCAATAGGACTAAACCGTTAAGATTTAATTCCATTGGATGATAGTCAAACTGGACACCCGACTATCTACCAATGAGAGGTACAGTAGGTTTCAGTCAGAACAATTGCATGTTAGCACTTTAAAATTCTAATTCACTTCTCATTTTGCACGCTACTGCGCAAAGCTCCAACCTTCCTCTTGGACACAGCGTTATCGCTGTGCCCTTTCCTCCCGCGCGCTTCCTCAAAGCACGTGTACGCCGTGTAACAGGGAATTCCGTTACAATATGGATTTCCTCTTCATGGGGGAAACATATGGCGCTACAAAGTATGTTCTCGTTTTGAAAGACGAACTGACACACTTCTGCGAGCTCATTCCTTGTGACTCTGCGTCAAGCGACGTTACCGCTGCAGCTGTGTTAGATTGGGCTAAACGGTTCGGTCTTCCAAAAATCTGGATGTCCGACAATGGTACCCACTTCAAAAATCAAGTGATTGAGCGGTTAAGGGATCGGATGAGTGCTGTTCAACGTTTCGCTCCAGTGTACTCCCCGTGGATAAATGGTACCGCCGAACGTCTCAACCGTGACATACTTCAAGTAATGCAAATGCTGTTGATAGAGTCAAAGCTGGACACGAGAAACTGGGAGTATCTACTCCCTGTGGTCCAACACAACTTAAACAACTCTCCCGTTGCCTCCCTGGGAAATAGGTCTCCAATTGAGCTGTTTACCGGCCTTGAGAGCGCTACACCACTGGATACTCTACTGATTCCAGATGGAACCACGTCGTCAATCACCGTCAAGAATATCGATTTAGCCAACGTTGATTCTTCATTAAAGAAGCTGCGAGACGATCTACGAGCAATGCATTTGCAGATGGAGGAAGAGAAGCAACGAAAGCGACATTATCAAATTGCCAAGAAGAAAGGTCAAGTCTGCAATTTCTCAGTCGGTGATTTTGTGCTATGATCCAGAGTGGACTCTCGTTCGGATGGGACCAAGTTGATGGTTCGATGGGTAGGAGCATTCGTCGTGATTGAAGCCCTTCCACATTCCTCCCTCATTCAACACCTCATCAATAACGAAAAGTTTGATGTGCACGGAAGCAGATTGAAGTTCTACAATGATTCCAGCCTGGACGTTGTCGAAGAACTTCTGGAGCATATATCAACACAAGGGATTACATTGGGAGTCTCTACGATCGTTGGTCACCGGCTAAATTCGATCTCAAACAAATGGGAGTTGTTGATTTCGTGGCAAAGATTCCAATCAATCGAGGATTCGTGGGAGTCTTTCGAAAGCATCGTTCGTGACGTCCCAGGCAAAGTACGCGAGTATGTTGATGAAAATGGTGTCCATGAGTTGGTTCATTTGATTGAGGATTCGAACTGATGTGCATTCACCTGTCCAGAATAAGTTTTGGGGAGCAATATGGAGTTCTATTTTTAAAACTAATGCTGCACAGGGGACCGTCACTCAACACCAGCAAGTTCCATCAAGGATTGTGGAGGTAACAGTCTGGTGTCTGTAGTGACTCATATGACGTTGCATTCTGTTTTTGTATAACGAAGTGGATAGTTGCATTTTGATATACAACGGCCAAGTGATAGGCAGGAACAGAGTGCAAGGAGAGAGCACACAGTCAAACCAGGAAGGCCTTTGTAGATAAGCGGTCGATAAGACCATGCATAAATTGAATCATTGATAAATTTTCCCTTTAGAGCACTGGTCGTGCCATATCTAATACATAATTGCATACAGTAGATGGCCAACGCGATGTTCTTTTTTGCGTGGGCTTGCACTCCACAGTACCTCTAGACAGGAACGTCTAATATCATTTAAAGATGGAGTGGCGAGATGCACCAAGAACAACGAAGATTTGGTCTATTTCTACATCATATAAAAAATGTAAAACTATGGCACTCCAATGCAAGTCTTTCGAAAAGCCCATTTGTCTGAAGCTGTTGTCGTTTACTCTGACCTCGAAAAGATAGTGAATGGCACCGTTAATGAGTGCCAATTTAGCTCCATTGGTGGCCAGCAAAGACTTATTTACTTTGCGCGTTTTAATTAGACATAAGTACACTTGGCTTAATCGCGTTCACTGCCTATTCATCTTGCACTGAAGTGCAATTTATAGATACCCATATGGTTGTAATTCAGCCGATTTATGCTCACAAGTGACAAAAAAAAAGTGAGGAGCGCAAAACATGTTGGAATTATACAAATGCACAAATAGACCATCTCGTCTTTGACGAATACTTCTTTCCATTACGTGTACTATATATTTTTTCAAACAAAATTAGCAAATAAGTCAAGCAATCAAAGCTCAATATATAAATGAAAATACAACAATGCGTATCTATTTGTTGAATGCATCAAATGATAGTATTTAATAGAGATAAACCCACGCTACACCTCACCACCAAAAACGCACTTCAAAAGGCGAGAAAACCACAGAACGAAGCTCATGCATGCGTCCGCCAGGAGGGCGGTGTGCGAGCAGCGCACACTATGCAGAGGCACCAGCAAACGTTTCTCTCACAAATGCTTTGGTGGGACACGAGCGCTCCTGCGTGTGAGAGAATTGCTGTCGCTTCTTAGCAAGCGTCTGCAAGAGAACTGAGGAGTCAGTGTAAGTCAGCTCCCTGGAGCCACTCATGCACGCCCTTCCGCACAGCCCAGTGCTCGTTCACTACCTAATTTGCAAAGCTCCATCAAACGAGACTGTTCGGCCGCCCGTCAGTCGAAACGATATTCGAATTGACCTTTTTGTACTCCAGGATGTGGAAGAGTGCCGTTGAGGTGACGAAGAGCACGCTGGACGAGCTCTCCGTGCGGTACGCGTCGACTACCCCTCGCTGTCTGAAGCTAGGATGAATGAAACAGCCATGCCATCATGGTCGAAGTGTTCTTCCCGATTGCCGAATCTGAAGTTGAAGCCGCGGAAGAACCTGCCGCCGTGATTGTCGAGCGTTCTTCAAAAATATCGAGTCGGAAATGGAAATCGCTGAAGAGTATGCGGCTATCCGGATCGAATTCGCGGACATCCGCTCGTGGATTGCGACGTACCTGTCTGCATGAGGCCGAGGCTGAGACCGAAAACAAGACCGAGACGGAAACCGAGTCTGAGATCGAAATTGATGTCGATGCCACTGATGAAATCGTGGAGCACAACGATTGCTAAAACCTTCTGGTGCTGCTGACGAGCTCGTTCTCACCAAATCCACCGCAAGTTTGAGGAGGTTGGTTGATTATTGGCAAAGGCTCAGGTCGTCTCAATGACTACGAGCTCAGCTGTTCGAAAAGTCTGATGCTGCCGACGAGCGCACGATGCTGGCTGCCAGGTCGGGCATGTGTTGACGGCCAGCGCTTCAAATACGCCTTACACAAGTGAGCCGCTCTTTCCGATGCAATGGATTGCATTTTGTATCCAATGCAAAGGATTTATCTCTGTGAAGGCTCCACACGGTGACAAATTTTCCCACCACCTCAACGTATACAGCCTTTGGACGATCATGTACGATACAAAGCACTGGGGTTCTGACACTATCAGGGCCTCAGAGCTTCGATTTGTGCGTGCATGCTCGTGGCGTACCTCATGCACTCGATTGCTGGGCGATAGGCACAAGCGTGCGGGCGAGACCTGTCACGACGCAGGCGCCGTACTCTAGCGACCATATTTCTCCATTCTTCTTCGACTCGGAACTTTCACAATCCTCGGAGCATAGTCGACTTCCAAGCTGCTTGGGCTCAAGTGGTGTTCGTGAATTTCCGCACTGAAGGGACGATCACTGGACGCCACGCGCCGTGGCATCTTCACGTGCGCCGAAGTATTATAGCGCAGCGTCAACATGCGCATTCGTGAGGTTGATGCCCCCAAAAGAGCGCAGTGATGACGAGCACGAGTGAATGGGGATGGAAAGTACTCTGCTTGGGGTACTTCAACCGCGTCCTCGATGCAGAAATACCATCCATTAATACAACTTGTACAGTTTAATATTCTTATTGAATATTTCACCCATTTCCACACAAATCAGTTTTAAATACCTGTATGATTAAAAAACTACTCGAAAGATGATCCGAAATAGAAACTCAGTATATTGGCTGTAGGGTTGTTTTTGGATCTTCGTTGCATTCGCGCATCCTCTCATTTGCCTGTGACGGGTTTTTTCTCTGCCGTCTGTCTTGTATTTTTTTGTGCGTGTTTAAAACACATCCCTCTTTTTACACGCTCAAGCCCGTTATTTGGTCGCATGTTTAAAACAAGTCCACTCTCTGAACCCACTGCACTAGGGAATAAAACAGCTGTCCTTCTCCCCCTCTTCCTCTGGTCCGCGGCCGCTGATTGGCCCGCGCGCTTTACCTAAGCGAGAGCTTCAGTCGAACCTGCAATACAAAGGCAAACAGATTGAACTTTGCGCGCACATCAGAAACAATCGCGAAAAGCACGAGCGTCCGCGCGTCCTCCATATTAGTCGCGTGTGCAGCAGGCGGCGTGTGGCGGCGGTCTCCGAGGCTACAGACATACGCATTGCAGGCGATTCACTACCCGACCCTCTTCAGTGTGTTTTTATTCTCTGTGAGCTGAGCTCTTCGTTTCCGATGGGTGAGTGCGTTCTCTTATAATTAATGGTAGAAAGTATGGGAGGGTGAAATTCGAAGCTATTCGTAATGGATGGGGTATAGAGATTGGAAATGTGATGGCTAACGCTTCTTTTTGCGATGTGCTTTGCTGTCGTGGAAATGGATTGTAGCGGATATCAACATGTACGAAGGTGTCGCTATGGTTGTTTGTCGATTGCGTGATGCCGGTGGCTGATGGGAGTCGTTTTTCTTTGTAGTAAGCGTGACCATGGTCTCTTGGACGACGATGTAGATGATTTACTCGGGTCGTTCCATACAAAACCGAGTCAGGCGCAGCGTATTAAAGTGGCGGATGACGCGAAGGACGAGACGAACGACAAGGGCGCGGGAAAGCGATGGACCCCAGAGCAGGACGAAGCGCTGAGAAACGCTGTCGACGAGTTTGGGCAGCGCAACTGGAAGGTACGCTGGGTGCGCATTCTGCGATATCGTTTCAACACCAGCGTCACGACTCGCTTTTGTATTTTGGTATGAGCAGTCGATTGCGTCGCGTGTGCCCGGACGTAATCATGCGCAGTGTTTGCAGCGGTGGAACAAAGTACTCAAGCCAGGGCTGGTGAAGGGCCACTGGTCGTACGAAGAAGATAGCATTCTAGAGCGCATGGTGCTGCAAGGCTGCCACTCGTGGGGTGAAGTGGCTGCGCACATTCCAGGGCGAACGTACGTCGCGACGTTGAATGCGTGTGTTTTTTTCTTTGCTTATTTATTGTATTAAGCAACGCCTTTTTCGTTTACGCTGATGTATTTATACATACCCACAGAGCAAAGCAGTGCCGAGAGCGATGGAGAAACCACTTGGATCCAAGTATCAACAAAGGGTGCGACATTGGTTCAAAGCTTGCTTTTTTGCGAGCACGTGAAGGCTCACAGTCGTCTTTTCCCCCCTATTTATGCTCTTTTTTAGCCCGTTCACGCCAGAAGAAGATGTGACGATCCAGCAGGGCTACGAGACGTACGGCAACCGATGGACACAAATCGCGGAGCTGCTACCAGGTCGCACTGAAGATGCGGTGAAGCTTCGCTGGAAAACGCTCAACCCAAACGTGAAAACGAACGATAGACCTGGTCGCCCGAAGATCGTGCAGGGCCTGAACTCGACCAAGCCGCGCGCGACGGCTCCCCCGAATCCGAACGAAATTGCCGCCGCCATCATGGCACCGATCCCAGATCCTCATGCAGCGTACCACGATTCGTACGCTGCTGCATCTTCATACGACTACGACCATGCGAATGCTTCCATGTACGTCAATGCCAACCCAGGTATGGGTTCTATGGCCCCGTCACCGATGCAACAGCAGCAACCGTATGCTTCAGCTGCTGACATTATTCCACCAGCACCGCATAGTATGAGTCACCTTCGAAGTGATTTCCCAGAACCTATCGTCGAGCCCCAGGAATCGAAAGAAGAAGTGGACTCGAAGGATGCAGCGATCCTTAAGGAACTGCTTCGTAGTTTCAACAACAGCTTGATGAGCTTTGAAGGCTCGCGCGGACTCACGTCGATCTCGGATATGTCCCCCGAGGATCTCTTGGCAAGTGGGGAACTCGATGAGATGCTACGTCAGGTCTCGCTCGCGAACCGACCTCCTGGTACGGCGTCAATGAAATCGTCGTTCAAGCTATCAGGGCGTCACTCGTCGTCCTCGTCTTCGAGATTTGGCTCGATGAACAAGATGGACTCTTTTTCTCGCGCTGTGCATACGATGGGTCAAGAAGAGAAAAAGAACATGTTCCAGGGTTTGATTGATCAGTTGCGCGCCTCGGGTGGTGAGATTGATGAGAACAATTTGACGAACTTGCCCATGGACTCGGGCATGTTTACCAGTTTCTCGAGCAACAGCGCAAAGAACCTGCTGCACTTGCCGGACTATGAAGACAATGAACTGGACAACGACATCGCGCGAAGCACGACGATCGGTCTCTCACCCGCTGTCGTCGATGCAACGAGCGAGATTGACGACCTCTTTGATCCAAGTGTCATGCGTCCGATCCGAAAAGGTGTGCAATACTGAGCTCTTGGTGCTGTATTTTCTAAGATAGGGCAGACGAGTGATGCTTTTTTTATTCGTTATATAAATCGGGAGCACGAAAAATGGACGTAGCAACAATATGCCACCCTCCAGGAACCATTCGCTTGAGCAAGAAGACAGAGTAGGGTGCCACCCTAGATGATGCCATCGTTGCAGTAAATATGCACCCATCCCACCGAAAGACACAAACAAATGGTCACTGAGCATCATAAACGAGAACAAGTCACGATGAACAGAAAAGGCAACGCTGAGTAGTTGGTCTTTGCTGTCTGGAACGAGGACTCTCGTGAGACCGTTTGGCTCAGTTCAGCAGTTCGTTGGAAAGGGGCATAGCCACATCCTCTATCACACATACAATTCGACCTAAGATGGAGATGACGTGTGAGCTAGTACTTCGCTACGTGGCGAGCAGACACATGCTAGCAGCACACCACGAGTTCGAGCGCTGCGTCACCAACGGTGAAAAAGACGTCCAAGTGATACTGACGCACGAGGTGCCGCTACACAAATGGAGGCGACGCGCGGTCTATGAGACGCGCTCGGTGGTTATGGAAGCCAAACACACTGCTGTCGACGGTGATGATGAAGGCTCCAAGAGTGCTCTGGTTGAACTCGTCGTGACGAAATTGCGAAACCAAAAGTATCAAGCAGCGGTTGGCGAGATTATTAGGCAACTTCGAGAGTTTGAAGATCAAAATGGAAAATTGCTGCAAGCGGGGGGTGGGGTGGGGACATGGATTTGGTGTTCCCGGGGACTCAAAACCACGTCATTCGGTGTCCAGGCACGGCCCTGCGACCAAGTGTTTCGTCGGCTGGTGATGATGACCCAGTCACGCCTCGACTCGTCGTCGTGGTCGAAGCTCACAGTCAAAGTTTTGACTGTGAGCTTCGACGGGAATACTTTGAGCTGATCCCACAGCTACAAGCTGCACTATTTGTCAAGATTTTTCGTTCCTCACGAAAGCATCAATTTGGCTGCTCTGCTTTTGCGGGATGCTCACGGCGCGCCATTTGCAGCTGACATTGTGAGCTTTGGGAGTGGTTAGCGAGTGCTACTGCATATCGCTGCGGCCAGCGTAATTCTCAAGCACTTCTTCCCAATACAAGCCATCCTGTCCGTTGACTTTCCGATCTAAGCATTGAGCTCTCGCCGATTTACCGTTGCGTCACTGATCTTACACAAGTCTGAGTTGCCACGCTACAGATGCAGAAATTTGGTGGATATGAGTCCCGATTAGTTTGGTGCGACTAGATCCTCGCAGTGCTTAGTGAAACGCCTCTTTTCGCCACGATATCGGTTCGTCTAGCTTTTGTTTAGTTTCTTTGCAAACGGTCGTGTGCGTGTTTTTCATGACGTAATGAATCCACTCGCTCCATTGAGGTTGTCATTCTTTTTTACAAAAAGAATATTTATAGCTCGTTTTGTTGGTGCAGAATCTACATGAAGATTGGCACGGGATAAGAAGCCACGATCTGCTTTTAACATAGCACGTTTGCATGTCTGCATGCCACTCTTCCGTCCAAGGAGCCAGCAAATAAAAACGATTTGAAGGTGACGTGAACAGCGTGAACACGCGCATTCTGCGGCCAATCGCCTGCGCAGCTTCTAATGTATGATGAGAGGCTGCGCATTGTACAGAGGTGCAGGCACGTCCGTGGGTGTCGTCACGAACATGCGAACTGTGCAGAGCAGTATTGCATTGCGTTCTACATGTGTAGCCATTTGGAACGCTCGAATCGGCGACGCTGATTGGTGAAAAATGGATCATCTGGCGTTTGCGTGAGTGTCTCTCTTTGAAGGATGGGAGAGAACAGTAACCCACATTTTACGGCGTTCTGATTGGCTGAAAATGGTTATCTGTTGTTCTCTTGGGTTTCGTATGTTCACTCATCACTGTCGAGTGGGTGGGAGATTGCAGGTATTGAGCCCGGTCAAAACCTTCAATTAAAGACACTGTTGATAATTGATGTATCAGGAGATAACAATATGTATGCATAATTTACAATTGGCAGCAACTAAAGTTTTAAGTCATCCACGCGAACTTGATTATGGTTGGGAGAGATGCAACTAGCATGGTACGTTATACAGAGGGAACAGAATGGTCCGCTCCGCTGACTGGGCTTTTTCTTTGGTTGACTTGCCGCCTTCCCCAGAGGCGCAGAACAAACGCGAACCGAGAAGCAGGCAAAGCGGGCGTCACGTGCCACGCGCGCATTCCGAGCCTTCCGACCGCAGAGAACTAGCGACTGCTGCTGCTGCTGCAGGTGACCATCCATCACCAGAGAAAGAGACGACGAAGCGTACGCCATGGGTACGTACTGCTGGGTGTGTGTGCGAGTGCGTCACGCTACGTGTCGTGTTTCTAATTTTTGTTTGTGAAATGACGTGAACTCCAGTCGTGGACAACTCAGTGTACGTCATTTTTCTGCGTTTACGATATGCAGGAAGAGTGTATCTGCTAATGGGCTGACTTATGTGTCGTATGACCTTATGTTGCGTTTGAAACGTGTAGTAAACGTGGCCGCGATGGGTTTGGCTATGAGAATAACGACGTGGCGGCGTACGAGAAACCACGCGATGCACAGCGCGTGCGCGCGGAGGCCGACAAGGCAGGCACGTTCAGCAAGCGGTGGACGCCCGAGCAGGACGAAGCGCTGCGTCAGGCCGTGAACGACCTCGGCCAACGCAACTGGATGGCGGTAGCCGAGCGCGTCCCGGGCCGCGACAACGCGCAGTGCCTACAGCGCTGGAACAAAGTGCTTAAACCGGGGCTCGTGAAAGGGCCGTGGTCTGTCGACGAAGACAACTTGCTGATGGAGACGATGCTCAAGGGCTACGATTCCTGGCGTCAAGTGGCGGCGCATATCCCCGGCCGAACGTACGTGTGATAGCAAAAGGGGTATGGGCGTGGCGCTGAGCAGCTTGCTAATAATTGCGTGATTGTACGCAAAATGTTGTGGATTTTCAGGGCGAAGCAGTGCCGTGAGCGATGGCGAAATCGATTGGACCCGAACATCAACAAGGCGTACGAATAATGACAAAAGACGTGGTACTTCAAACGCGCCACAAATGCCACGACGCTGACGATTTGTGTGCTATATGTGCAGGCCGTTCACGGATGAAGAAGACAACATCATTCAGCAGGCGTACGAGAAACTTGGGAACCGCTGGACCCAGATCGCGGAACTGCTGCCGGTGAGTCCTTTTCTCTTCAGCAATGCTGACTGATACTTTGAATGAATTCATATGGGCGCCGTTCAAAACTCTAAAATGTATGATGAAATAAATCATTTTGCATCAGGGCCGCACGGAGGACTCGGTGAAGCTTCGCTGGAAGACTCTGAACCCGAATCAGCGCACGTACACGAAACTCGGTCGACCGCGTCTGCTTCCGACCGACCAGATCGAGAACGCAGAATTGGGATTGACGGCTGCAAGCTACCTCTTGAACGAACCCAAAAGTCTGGGGTCGCCAGCTGTCGTGCCAACTCCTCCGAGCTCCACAGAGTCGAACCAGCGCGTCGAAGTGAAGCCTGAAGTGGCGAGCGTCGCCGTCAATGGGCTTCCCGAACCAATCATTGACCCACTCAGAGAAGAATCCGAAGAGGAAATGAGCTCAGAAGATCTGCATATTTTCAACGCGTTCCTCCGCGGCCAATCGAGCGGCTCAATGAAGCTGGACGGAAGCTTCCGAAACCTGCTCAGCGATTTGAACTACGACAGTTCGAGAAACAGCGGCACTTTCGCTGCTGCTTCGTCCGGGAGCCTCCAACGCACTTCGAGTGTGTCGTGGGCGCAACTGGAAGGCTCGGTCGAGGGAGGCAAGCAGCAGCATCCACAGGCTTTGCGCAAGAAGCTGGTGAGCATGATGAGTCTCGGCAGCGCGCGCAGTCTGAGTCTCCGATCGTTGACTGAAGTGGACCCAGATGATCGCTTCTTGGATGATGCACTGAACCGACAGCTGAGTGGCATGTCGCTTCTGGGCGACGACGCTGGTGACGGCGCGGCCGATGCTACGTCTGACAACCAGGCAGAGAGTGCAACGAACAGTGCCACATTGGGCTCCAAGATGGACAGCTTTGAAGATGCCCAACTCATCGCTGACGTGATGCTCAACCCTGTGGACATGACCAAACCGCCGTCGTTCTCGGAGCAGCTCAATGGCGCCGGCTACGGCAGCACGCAAGCGTCGGCGTCCGCAGAGGTTGACCAAGCGCTGCTGAACGAGTTCCTGTATCCAGGTGACGAGGGTGCCCTCGCCGCGAACCCAAATTCCACGACGGTGTCAGTCCAAGATTTCTACAACGGCGACGTGAGTTTGGACCTCTTGTCGTCCGCTGACCGCTTTGAGATCTAAGTTGTGGGGCGGGGCGAGAGAGGGGAACAGAGCGTTTGAAGAGCTGAGCTGAGCTGGAGGGAGGAAACGCGCGCTCCCATGGCTTTGTGAACATTGATGTCGGCACATATATCTATACCTTTTGTGAATGAAATCCTACAAATCCAAGTCGCGGCTCGCAATGTGCAGGGGTCCACGTTCCATTAATCCAATGTAGCCATGCTCATTTTGAAAGTTTGAAAAAGAACGTAGTACAAGATTAGGCATCTCATATAAACTTACAGATTTCATAAGTGCAGCATTATTAAATAAGGCATGCTTTGTTTCTTGCCATTTTATCACATCAGCAAAAATAATTTGCAACACAGTGTGCGTTTGCTTCAGTGTTTGCACGTACTGTCCGTACTCTCTAAATTTGTATTTCACATCCATTTGGGCTCTGCGCGGCGTTCAGTGCGGAACGACAGGAAGGCGGAGCGCGAAGGAAGACGAAAGATCGCCATGGCGGCCGACGTGCGACGCAGCAGCGGCGTGACGTGGACGCAGCTCATGGCGGACGGCATCTCTACGGCCGCCGCGGCTCCCGGCGCTACGACAGTGACCACTGCAGCAGGAGACGCAACGACGGCGGCAGTCGGACCATCGAAGCGCGCGGGCCACGCCATGACGCTGCTGCGCCCAACCGAGAGCATGCTCCTGTACGGAGGCTCGAACGGAGACGTCTTTTTAGAGGACTTTTACGTGCTCGAACCCGACCACTACGCCACGGTCAGCGGCATGCAGTACTCGACCGCCAGCAGCAACAGCAGCAGCGCGGCGATTGAGGACGACGCCGGTGCCTTGGATCGATCGGTGTCTGCATCACAAGACGAAGATGCATCGCAGCAGCATCCTCCCGTGGCTTCCTCACAAGCCGACGCGGTAACTGGTAATGAGACACTTTGCGAGGCGCTGCCGTCGCTGCAGTGGAAAAAACTCATTGTCACGTACGCGCCGGCGCATTTCTCGCCGCATTTTTCGACAGAAAATACGTACAGCAGCGAGAACCACATGAGCATCATGGTCTCTGAGGACAGCAGCAGAGGGAGCGAGCCAGAGCTCCCATACATCGGCGTCGGGCGCGACTACCACACGATGCACTACGTCCCCACGTCGAGCGACGAGGAGCGCGAGAAAGGCATGCGCGTGCTTGTGGTCGGCAACATGCTCGTCGGCACCCACGAAGGGACGACCGTGTTTGAAACCGAGGAATTCCGCATCGACGAGGTGCGCATTCGCCAGCCCATGCTGGAGGCGCAATGGGTCACGCGCCGGTTCACAAGCATGTGGAAACCGCGCGCGCGGGTGGCACATAGCAGTGTGGTACGTTGCTTCTACCTTGCGGCGCCCTATAGCCATATGAGAGCATCGATGGATGATCTGTTGACTAAAGAACGTCTTTGTCTGTAGCTCGTGGGCGATCATATTTACTGCTTTGGCGGGAGAAACACGGCGACGACGGTTTTTTACAACGACATGTTTTACTTTGATGTGCGGTTAAACCAGTGGAAGAAACCCGTATCGATGGGCAATCCGCCACCGCCACGCGCGTACGCGAACATGGCTGCGAGCCGCTCGCGGGGCCAGATCTTTGTCTACGGCGGGTTTGACGGTCGCCGTCAGTATGGCGGCATGCACATGTACGATATCCCGCTCGGTCGATGGGACAATATCGTGGTGCACGGCGAGAAGCCAAGGCCGCGCATGAACCACTCGCTGACGTACGTAGCACCCGACCATCTTATCCTGTTCGGCGGACGCGACCAAGTGAGTCGACAGAATGAGGTGGCCCTGTTCAACATTGGGACGAAGACTTGGAAGCGACTTTCAAGAGGTACTTCTCCCGCGACCACCAGCAGCGCGAGCGTCCAATCTGAGAGCGTACAAGATGCGAGCATTACTCAAGACAATCTGGCTGAGCCTGCCGGACGAACTGCGCATTCTGCTCTCGTTTATCGGCCGCGATACAAGTCACAGGGTGCGAAGCAAGCCACGATAGACGAGCGCATCCTGATTTTTGGTGGCTATGCAGGCTCGCGCCGGTGGCTGAACGACTTACAGCTTCTCACAATCCCGTCAACAGTACTCAAGCAAACGCGGTCGCTGCCTGCTCTCGATCGAACCGCGTCACGTACGATGTGCACATGCATTATTGTTGTGTGCAACTAATTTCTTAGTGCGTCTAACGTAAGTGTGTGTGTATGGTGTCCACAATAGAACGGAGCTCCTCAATTGCGACCAGTGTGGAGGATAAAGCACGCATGACATCTGTGCGCGCTCCGCTCTCGCAGCGGAAGCCATCTTCGTCGCGGAGTGAAAGCGGCGGCAGTGGAGGTGTTGCTTTATCGGACATCACGAACCAGACCGCTCAAAGCAGCTCATCGTCATCAGCATCATCTATGGCTTCTGCGCGGGCAGCTTTTCCTTCGTCTTCGAAGCGACCGCTAAAGTCTACGGGGCTGACGACGACTGCAGGTAAGGCGCACACAAAGTCTGGTAATTACTCCACAGCGTTGCTGAACTATCCCTGTTGGCCTTGTTGGTGATGCTTATTGCTTTCATAGATACTCGCGGGGTTCATTTTAGTCAGAGCTCACAAAGTGCACAGGCACAGAAGAAGCGGAAACGGCAGAGTGAAACTCCGGATAACAGTTGCAGTAGCGGCGAGCTCATGTCGTCTCAGGTGGGGCTCGAGACGACAATGATCCAGGTTCTTCAGTGCGTGGACCGACTGGGAACGGTATGTACGCACGTAACATCAACTCCATACAGCAACTGGATTCATGGACAAGATTCATCCAGGTATTATTGCTTATTGTGGTTTGTTGTACTATGAAGGAGATCGCAAAGTCGAATTCAGAGAACCTCGGACAAGCACATTTGCAAAAGCGGCTGGATGCTGAGAAAAAGAAAAGCGAGTCACTCCAGCGGCAACTCAGCCTTTCCGACGCGGAAAAGCACAATCTGAAAGAGCAGTTGGTCGCTGCAAACACCGAGCTGTACGTGTACAAGCGCATTCACGAAGAAGCGCCGAAAGCGAACACGGAGGTGCGTTTTTTCCTCAAGCATTCTGGAGTTGGAAAAGAGAATAAGTCACTTGGTTTTGTGGGTATGTTGCTGTCTTTGCAGGTGATTCTGAGGAAGCTTGATCAAAACCGAGTGAATCAGCACGACACGCTGGTCTTACTTGAAAACAAGCTGTCGACGATCTTCGATGTTGTGAATGATATGCGCCACCTAAGTGGGGACCGAACGGAGACGGAGGACTCCCCGCAAAAGAGAAACAGGTACGAGTCACTTGCATGTTGTCTGCTGACCCACGGTGGTGAGTCTCCTTTCCTGTTGGAGAAGCGCACGAGATGCTGCGTGGAAGCTACTGGCAGTTAAGTCTCGTGCGATTTCAGGAGTGTGGATGGAAACCGTCCCGCTCGCCTCCATATATCAAACAGCTATCTACTGATGACTTTGTGGGGGTAGAATTCCCCTCAAGGACAGATACGGATAGAACATAACGCGAGCGTGCCCACGAATGCTTTATCTGAGTGCGATTCCTTTGCTGTATACTAGTAGATGGAGACTAACGTGGATCATGGGAATGTTGTTTGTTGTCGTGCGTAGCATGTTTCCGGATGAGAGCGACGATGCACAAAGTCCACCGTCGCAACCCCATATGTACCCAGAACGCGTCGTGGTCGATTTGAAAGAGGAACTGCGCGCGGCCAACGCAACGATTGAAGAGTTGAAAGAAGAAGTACGTCAGTGTCTCGTATGTGTCTGCTCCTCTCTTTCACGCTCGCTCATGTTGTCGTTCTTTGTCTTTCTTTGCAGCTTAAGACCAAGGAAATAAAGCTCAGGCGCGCGGAACGCCACTCGGAGCGAATCCGACAGCTTTCCTTGGCGTGGCAGCACGACGACGAAGCCGCGAATGCGCCTTAGAATCATGTATGTGTACTTATGAAGATATGTATATACGAAGCAAGAAAAGACAACGATCATGTTTCAAAATGGGATTCTAACGACTTCGCGGAAAGTTCATTTCGTTCAAAATGTTGCTTACTGGTCCCGCGTGTCCTTCTTGGGACGCAAACGATTCCAGCAGATTGGAGAGCAGGTTGAAGTCGAGATCCAGCGGTTTGTCTGCGGCGGCGTCAACCTCCACCTCGTCTTCATCAAGCAGATCGGGTGCGGTCTCGTCGTCGATTTCTTCAAAGCGGCTCGATGCAAAGCTTTTGCCCATTTTGCTCGTTGCGAGCTCCGCGTCCATTTCCGCCATCGCTGCCTCCATCCTCGCATCGGCCTCATCATCGTCATCGCTGTCCTTGTCGCTGGAATGGATAAGTGAGTCGTCGTCATCGTCATCTTCGTAGAAATAGTCGCCACCTTCCGAGAACCGCGGCTCTCGTTGAGGACCGCTGCCGTCTCCGTTCAAGATCTCCATGAACGCGCTCATGTCGAACTGAATCGGCTCATTGCCCTCAACGCCATCAATACCAGAGATCCCACCGAGGAAATTGTTGAACATCGTCGCGATGTTTTCAAGCTCTTCGGCGCCGCCGCTGCTGTCTCCGAAGTCATCTCCAGCACCTCTGTCGCCGCTCTTTGCCACCCCCATCGACGCCTCCACCTGCTTGAGCTTCTCCTCGAGGCTATCTGGATGCACGTACAGCCACGAATCATCGTCATTAGCACCGAACTCGTCGGCGGGTTCCTGTACACCGTCGTCGTCGCTCACTTCAAGCGCTTTATCGATGCCGTACCGCCAAACAGCTCCAAATTGATCTTTTGCACTCGTCGCGTACAGAATCTCGAGTCCGCACGTGAGTTTCATCCCAATATCGGCAGCCAAACTGGCCACCGCCGCGTCGTCCTTCTTGCTCTTTGCATCATCATGATCCAGCGAACCACTTGCAAGCGCACTGTACTCGGGATGCCGCTGGAACGGCTTGGGGGCGAAAAACTGCTGCTGCTTGAGCTGCGCAAACATGCACCTGGAGAACGTGACCATGCACGGCGAGGACGACTGCGCCTCTGTTGTCGGCAGAAACACGTCCATTCTAGTGCAAATCGACGTCGCTTGCTTTGGTTCTCGATAGTAAAACGCTTCGACAGCGGCTCCTAATACCCCGGGGATACGCTTAAGCACACGGACAGCTTTCCTTGGCAACATGCAGCGGATTCGGTGGCGATTCTCTGTCATGAAGCTGGGGACTTGGTTCAGTTTGGCTTCAAGCGTGTGCTGCACCGCCCCACTCGCCTCTGTCCGGGCTGAATCACGAAGCACTGCGTGCATGCAATCGCGCAGCAGCGGCGTAAGAGTGCCTCCATTGGCCCCAGCTGTACTCTTGCGCCGCCGCCTGCTGCTGTGGCTCTGTGGCGGCTCGTTCACAACCGTCGGGGGGACGAGATGCAGCACCCCGTCTTTCAGCAGCACGCGCCCGTCGCTGTTCTCTGGATGCACCCACTCGGGGAGCACGTCAGCACACTCGATGAGCAGGAACTCGCCGTCGCTGTCTTGTACACGCACGAGCACGTTCGGGTGCCGCTTCGTGATCTCCCAGAGCAGCCACGTGACCACCCACTCGTCCTGGATCTCGTCGCCTACCGACGTCTCGCCCGCGAGGTGATACGCCATGAGCAGATCGCTCTTATCTGTATCATCAGGGCAATTTCCCACGCTCAGTGACGCGGTAGCTGCGGGCTGCAGATGGAACCGGTGACGCTGCCAGATGAACTCGCGCGTCCGCTCGTGCGCGAACGCGAGCAGCTCCACGCACCGCTGCTGCACGAACTGGAGCTCCTCGTCGGCGGCATTGAGCGCAGTTGCTGCTGGGTCCACAGGCGACGCTGGCGCCTTTGCATTCACATGGTCGCGCGCGAAGAAGAGTGCGTACCGGATCACGTTGTCGTCCGCCGCCGCGGGTGTTGGGAAGAGCGGCGTCGCCATGGATGGCGCTGGTCGCATCTGGCTCCACACAGTCAAAGCAGGAAAGGAAGGGATCACTCAATTAGTAGCCCGTTCCATTCGCGCAACCTTTAGACGACATTTTGCTAAATGTTGGCTTCAACTGTACCCATTTGGCCATTAATGAAAGAACAAGGCGGCATGGAGAATAATAATGAGAGGGATGCATTCATTGCTCGTTTGTTTAGATGGAGAGGATTTTCAAAAAGAATTGTACAAAATTGGATACAGATACGCTCCAGTAAGGGCAGGCGCGTCGGTCTTTAAATATGGCGCTCTTTCTTCTGGTTCCACGCGATTCGTTTAGGAGCGGCTCAGGCGCTTCGAGATGCAGTCGAGCACCAACTCGAACGCGTCGTCTTCAGTGCCG
This sequence comes from Globisporangium ultimum DAOM BR144, assembly GCA_000143045.1. Lineage (NCBI taxonomy): Eukaryota > Oomycota > Peronosporomycetes > Pythiales > Pythiaceae > Globisporangium > Globisporangium ultimum. Next base: position 1,041,747 of record GL376564.1, read on the forward strand.
CCGCATTCCTGCAAGCAGCTTTTCGTCACGTAGACCATGAAGCTGCGGTATTGGATCGACTGGTCGTAGGCGCACGCAGCACGCAGGAGGTCGCAGACGCCGCGTTGCTCGCGCGCGCAGCAAAACAGTTTCTTCTTGATGGTAAACACATCGTGGAGGATGGCGGCATCATGCGGCGATAGTTTCGCGTCGGATGCGTACTTCAGCATAGTGCCGGAAGCGCGTGTAAGCGTGCAGGAGCAACACTCGTCGGCTTCGTTGGCAGTGGTCATTGCGGTTTTCGTGGGAATGAACACCTCGGTAGCACAGGATACTTCTGCAATCTTCATGGGCTCCGCAGTTTCATCGGCGGCATCGATCTCCGATTCGATCTCGATCTCGAGCTCCGATTCGATCTCAAGCTCCGTTTCGGCCTCGGTCTCGCTCTCAGTATCATCTTCGGCCTTGTGCAGGTATGCCGTAATCCACGAGCGGATGTCCGCGAATTCGATCCGGATAGCCGCATATTTGTAGTCCTCATTCACGTGGACAGCAGCACTTTCATCAGCAGCGCTTGCTGCCGCAGGATCGACGATCGGAACTGCGGTCTCGGCAACGACGGGAGCGACGGATGAATCAGCCGCATTTCCAATCGCAGGCTCGACAATCGGGAAGAAGCAATCAGCAATGACGGGAGCGGCGGATTCGGCAATTTCAATCGGGAAGAGCGCGTCGACAATGACTGGAACGCGTTCCATTTCGCACTCAATAATCAGAAAAAAGGCTTCGACAATGATGGGCGCGGCAACTTCGTCGATTTCAGCCTCGCATTCAGCATTCGGGAAGAACGCTTCGATAATCACGGGAGCGACGGAGTCGTTGGCCATTTCGACGACAACAGGAGTCAGCATGCAGAGCGCGGAGAGGCTGTCCAGCGCGTTCTTCGTCATCTCGACGACGTTCTTGCACAACATGTCATGCAGGAAGACCAACTCGAACATCGTTTCGGGGACGTGTGTGTGTGGGTAATTGGGCAGTGGGGGCAGTGGAGCGGAGCGGGTCGGTCGAGTTTGTAGCTGTTGGCTTGCTGCAAATTTGCAAATGAGTACACAGCACACCCGCAGTTGGCGAGCGCGCGTTCGCCTGCGCACGTCTGCTGCTATGATCAAACCGTCATGTTGAGAGACGCGAAGAACGCCACGCCTTCGCTGTCTGAAGCCATCTCGAAAGCACAAGGTGCAGTGCCCATCAAGTCTCTTAGCAAGCGTGTGACCGCAAGATCTCGTCAAAGCAACGCATCAACACAGCGCAGTATCGACGTATGTGGCAAAGAGGAGAGCGCACTATGGAGAGTGGCCCAACATGGGCTTGCTTTGCCACGCGCGGACGCATACAGTAGTGAATACCACCATATTGGCCATAATCGCCGTCCTTCCTTGTTGCCTGTGAAGTCTGAGATGTGAAGTTGTCCTTTCCTTTCACAATGTTGCCACAAGAACGCTCCTGTCGCGCTTCTCATTGGTCTAAAAGCGCAACAGCAACTACCACGTCAACTACCTTCACAGTACAATAATTTTTCCATAATGAATATATCTGAAGATGATTAGATGAATGCGATTAATATGTTAAAGGACCTGTATCAATACATATACTGCATCCGTTGATTATACCAGTTGTTTACTTGACTTGCGTATCACGCGCGCATGACCAGGACAGTTTGGAGGGTGCCGATGCGCTGGAGATGATGCGAGAGAACGACGTGCATGCGCACCACACTCTCGCTGGCCATTGAGCGCCTGATAGCAAGTGAGTCAGTCAGTCAGGCAGTCGCATCATGCTTCTCTCGAAAGGACTGCAGCGTCTCTCGGCGTCGCGGGCGCCACGGCGTGCAGTCGGCGTCGCATGCGTGCAGCAGCTCCGCAGCCAGAGCTCCGTGCCCACGCAGACCGTCGACGGCGAGCAAGTCGTGAACGTCCGCGACACGCGACTCGCCTACGCCGACATCATTGTACGTGGTCTCTCAACCGTCCTTCCTTATGCGTGCAAATAGCGCTTTGTATGACGTTGGTGCAATGTGCATTGTAGGGCGAAGAGAGTCTGAGTGGCAAGCTCATTAGCGCCGGCCCGATCCTGGAGCGAATCGATATCTTTGGCGCTGCCGTCGCAGAAAAGTACGTTGTATTGTTTACTGTGTCAATGCATCATTCATTATGCGGTTGGCATGAGACTAATGCGCGTGCGTATGGTGCTAGTGTGGCGTGCAAGGGCATTGCAACGATCACTGTGGATCGCGTCGACATTTTGGGGCAGGTCGCGCACGGCGACCTCGTGCGCTTGGAGGGCGAGATGATCTACACGGGGCGCTCGTCGCTGTCGACGATGATCACGGGATACCGTCACGATATTGAGACGGGCGAGTTTATCCACACGCTGAGTGCGATCATGTCGTGTGTGGCGCTCGACGAGAACATGCGGCCGAGCCCCGGCCTGCCCCGATTGGTCGACGACGCCGACAATGCGGGCTACGTCGAAAAGCTGGAGGCGCTCGCCGCGCAGCGTAAGGACCTCGCGGCGCGATGGCAGAACGTACAGGACATGGTCGACCAGCTGCCGCGCATCACCAAGGACATGATCCACGTCTTTGAGCACAGCCAGAACGCGCACGTCGTGGCCATTCCCGACACGCTCATCGAAGTGCAAAACTCATTTCTGCCGAAGCACTTGAACCGCAACAACACGATTTTTGGTGGTGAAGTGCTCACGTGGATGGTACGTACATATTTAAAAAGCTGCATTCATGACAGAGTACGAGAGCGCAGAAATCTAACGCATTTGATGCTTGTGCATTAGGATAAAGCGGCGTTGTACTGCGCGCGCAACTTTACGAAGAACAACCACATGGTGACCGTGTCGATGAATCGCATCTTTTTCAAGCTCCCAATCACGATGGACGACATTGTGACCATGCACGCGCGCGTGGCCAGCGTCCGGTACGCTCCTGCCTAATTGATTCACAGTGATTCTATCCCAGTCTCACTAACATTTGTGCTACTGCTGTGATTGTTTTGTCTCTAGTCGCCACCACCTGGAAGTGGAAGTTGAAGTGTTTGTCGAGCGCATTGGCTCCAAGCAGCGCCGCAAGTCGCACACGGGGTACGTTGACTTAGTGCGCAATAAATGGCAACGATTGTGTACTCATGTGTTTCTGTTGTCTATGCTCGTGGTAGGTACTTCACGGTCGTGAATCTCGATCGCTCGTACCGCAAGAAGCCGATCGCGAAGCGGCTCGCGATTGACGAAGACGACCAGGAGAGCATGCGCACGCTGCTCAAGGCGCAGCACCGCTGGCTCTTCGACAGCGAGGAGAGGAAAGTACTGACGCTTGAGCCGCTCGAGATCTCGACGCGCAATGCGCGCGCGTACAAGACACAGCGGCAGCCGACGTCCAAGGTGCTATAGAGCTATAGAGGGAATGCAACGAATGAAGACCGCTTGCATAGAGAAGAAACATTTTGGTCTAAACAGTGTGCATTTGCATATCGAGAGACGACGCTTTATCGCCGTCAGGACATCCACATTCGCGATTGGAAGACGCCTGCGGTGCTGTTTAGACGGCGCGTGTGATTAGACGGACGCCCAAAGAAGGGTCGCATTCTCCAGCATTTCTGAAGCGCTAGAGAAAGAGCGCGCGTGTTTCACACATCTATCGGCCAGTCAATTTGCACCAAGCAAGACACAAAGTCGTCATGAATGCCGCTAAATCAACATATCAGCTCAGTGAGGTTGGAATACACACAGAAAAGTGACGAGATAGCGATCTGTGATTGGCTGGTTTTACCGCACAGTAGTTGACTTAGCGAGTGCGTCTTAATGGATGTGTGTTGAAGAGCTCCGATTGCCATATCACAATTTAGCAGTGACGAGAAGACGGCGGCCAAATATGGTGATGAAGGCGCTCGTGGGGACCGCCAGGGACATGTGGCAGAAGCGCCTCATGCCTGCGCAGGTGCGCGCCAGGGACACGCGTCTGGCGTTCGCCGAGATCATTGTACGTGCAGTCACTTTGGTTCTGTGCGTATGATGCTGTGAATACTGAATACGGTGATGGTGATAGGGCACGGAGAGCTTGGAAGGCACGATGGTGCCCACGGGACCAATTTTGGAGCTCATGGATGTGCTCGCTGGTTCGATCTCGCTTCGGTACGGTGGCTTGGATATCATGGCTTAGCGAGTGGCCTTGCACATGAACAGGCACTGACAATCCATGTAAAACAACGATAACACGTGTATATATATATGCAGCGCGTCGCGTGGGCCGATTGCGACAATCTCGTTCGATCGCGTGGACATGGTGAAACCCGTGTTCCACGGCGACCTCGTACGAATCGAGGGGCAAGTGATCAGCATGAACAACTCGTCCATGGCCATCCAGGTGCGCATTATAGCGTTGTTAAATTTGGTTTCTTCTATTGTGTGCTAAACCCCTCTATCGTATCTCTTATCTGTAATCATTGTTGTAGTGCTGTGGTTTCCGACATGACGTGCCGACAGGAACATTCCAGCACACACACAGCGCGATCATCACGATGGTCGCAATCAACCGCTTTGGACGACCGCGCAAGGGACTCCCGCCTCTCTTTGACGATGAGAAAGCGGAGCACTGTCTGCAGATGCGCGAACTGGCCAAGCAGCGCAAGGAGCTGGCATACTGATGGCGGAAGGAGCAGGATGAGGTTGACAAGATGGCGTTCATCACGAAAGACGTGATCCACATGCCTCAGGACAAGGAAGAGTACGTTCCCGTGAGCGAGACGGAGATCGAAGTGCGCAATTGGTTTCTGCCGCGCAATCTCAACGCCAACAATACGCTTTTCGGTGGCGATTTGCTCTCATGGATGGTGCGTGCAATTGGTGCTATCGATGACATGGTTGGCACTGATAACATTGTGACTTGTTTGGATTGGTTACTCATAGGACAAGGCCGCACTATTCTGTGCCAAGAACTTCACGAAGAGCGAGTGCATGGTCACGATCGCGATGAACCGCGTGCTCTTCAAGCTGCCGATTTCGTCGTCAGACGTCCTAACGCTCAAGGCGCGCGTCGCCAACGTGCGGTAGGTTGCAATTTCGTGGTCTCAGTCACGTTTCTCACCACGAAGGTACACTTCTGACCATTTTGTTGCATTGTGTTTTGCACAGTCGCTTCCGCTTGGAGGTGGAGGTTGAAGTGTTTGTGACCCCTGCGGATCGGTTCGGGACGACGCGCAAGTCACACATCGGGTACGTTCTTTTTTTCTTCTGATTATCTGTGGCATTCTGGTTTATGGATTGCCTCAATGGCTTCCTGTGTGATTCTTGTGTTTCTGTAAATAGCTACTTTACGGTGCTGAATGTTGATGCTGCGGGGCAGTACAAGCCGATCCACAAGGGTCTGCTCATCGACGAAGCGAACCAGACTGACATGCGCACGCTGCTCAAGGCGCAAAGGCGCTGGGAGTTCGAGGAAATAGAGAAGGATTTGTTGTCGCTGCCGCCGCTTGATATCTCCATTTAGAATTGTACAAACTAGATTTGTAGACGCTGAAGACACTGCGACGGAAATCTGATTCCACAGTGAGGTTATTATTATATCCGTACAGTAGTCACAAAACGCTGTCACGTCTGGCGCGCAGTGTCCTGTGCGGTAAGTGGATTAATCGAACGCCATCAGTACCAATTTCTAAAACAGTACTCGTGCGATTCCTGAAACCGACCACCAGTACTATAGACTCATGGAGAGCAGGGTGGCGGCTCCTGTATCCAGCCGCTCCCAATCGCATGACGCACGATTGCGATTCATCGCCCCGACCGTCTGCCGATACTGTTTAGTAGCCATGCGACAGCACCCCATGTATACAGCTTCCGGTCGTCGGCCGTAGGTGTAGTTTGCGCTCCGAAAACGGGCCCATGGAATACGCTCCACTGTTATTATATATAATCCCCATCTGTCGCCCCCATTTTCCCATATTGTTTCCGCCTCTTTTCCCCATTTCTTCTGCTTTCTCCGGATCGCCGCCGCATGCGCATGATGCGCATAGTCTGAATATGAATGCGCTCCCGTAAAGAGCATGAAAGAGAGGCGAATTAATGCAGCAAGCGCACGCACGTGGTTGAAGTTTCTCAGTTTCAACGTCTCTATTGGCATACAGTTTCCTGTTCCAGTTACACTGACTATATTAATTATAACAATATTTTGACTGCACAATTACATATTTAGAATAGCGGCTATGAAATATATTATCGCTTAACCAAGAGTCGCTGTTTAAAGGTATATTTTAATCGAAACCTGTCGAGTGTCGAGTACAAAGGACGGAAAAGTACGTAATGCCTCTTCTTCAATCCGCATTTTCTTGTATCGGAAAAAAAGATCACACGAATGATAAGATTAGAAAGACTGGACCCATCGTTTTGTTTCTCCAAACTTTTAAGTCGGCATTGCCAATAGGAAAAATGTGTGATGGCGAGTCGATGGAGCGACAGAGTGGGTGAGTGACTGGATGGATGAATGAACGAATGAATGGATAAACAGGAGCGTTGGCTTGGATTATTCTTATGCTGTAGACCCCCGCGTCCTTCCCTCGCACCGGCAGCTGCCTGCGACACACACACTTGGCAAAGATGTTTTGTATAATTTTTGTATATACGTTGCAGCCATCATCACTGGCATAATCAGTTTTTCAAATACGATACGTGGAGGAGAGTCAGCAGCGTTGCTGGTTGAGGGGGTATTCATCCGACCTTCACGTGGCTTGTGGTCACTTTGTGCGTGTTCCAAGTGGAGACGTTCAACTGCACCCGTTGCAACATCAGGGGCACAGAGTGCTTGCGCCAGTAGATACGTATTTCAAACGATATCAAGAATTTTATTTTCTAGCCTCAAACTTCGACATCTTACATTGAAATAACACTGCTTGAGCCAAAATGCATGCTCTCCACTTTTTCCATATTTGAAGCTAATCTGCGACGAAGCGTCGAGAGCTCGCTGAAATCACGTAACAGTTCAGAGAGCTGCTACGGTACCTCTGTACTCGCTCCTCCTCCCCATCGCATACATACTCACGCCTCGATACCGGCGGCGCTCCTATTGTTTTGTATCGCGTCTTTGTTTTCTTTCTTTCTGGCCTTGATGGGTATGCGAGAAGCGCCAGCGGAGGCGCACATCCCGCCGCGTGACCGTGAGACCGCAGCAGCGCCACCAACAGACCCACCCACTGCCGCTTTCGACCCGTCCCCTGCTGCCTCGGAGCTCTCGATGACGGCGCAACTCGAACTGCACTGGACGCGGCGCAAGTCGCAGTTCTTCGCGCACTTTCGGGCGCTCAGCGACGACGAGAAGGGCCTCACGGATCCGCTCGAGAAGCCCACGGAGAAGGAGAGTCTGCAGTCGCCACCCACGTCCGGCGGACACGCGGACTCGAAATGCCATGTGTGCAACGTCGCGCTGCGGCTCCTGCGATTGCGTGTGAGTGGGCAACTTCAGGCGGTGCACTCCATTCCATTCGTGGCGATGACTCATGCGTAATCGTGTATGTTTTGTGTATGGATATGTATGAATCTATCTAGCACCACTGTCGCAATTGTGGACTCTCGGTGTGCGGCGTGCACAGCAAGAACCAGGTGCCGCTGCCACATCTCGGCATCATGAAGGAGGTGCGCGTGTGCGACATCTGCACGCGGCTGCTCGTGCAGCGCCGCGCCGGGTATCGGAGCCCGAAGAAGCAGCGCCGCAGCTCGGCGTTCGGGCGCCACGAGTCAACCGATGAGGACGACGCGCTCTCTCCGCTCGTGTCAGACAGGCTGCCGTCGCCGATCACGCCGCGCACGGACAGCTCGCTCTCGTACGGCGGCTCCATGGACTCGCAACTGTTTGGCCCCATGGACGGCATCATCTACAGCTGCACGCTCGAGGAGCAGGACAACACGGTCGACGACATCCTCTACCTGGGTACATTTACGATGGGTGGGCGCTCGTTTGTGAGCCGCCGTATGAGCGCGAACGTCGCGATCTGGAAGGACCGCACGTTCATGCTCACGTCGGCCGAGATGCTCTGCTTCAAGGCGAGCGAGGACGGCGCGGCGCTAGGCGAAGTGCGCTCGTCCGTGCACCTCACGGAGATCCTGCATGTCGAAGTCAGCGACGAGTTCCCGCGGATCTTGACGGTGATCCGCTCGGATGGCCGCATTTTCCGGATCCGCGCCAAGACGCCCGAGCAGTGCCACGAGATCGCAGTCGCGCTTAAGAAAGCTATGCAGCAGTTCCAGGACGCGATGTACAAGCTCCAGCGCGGTCCACAGCCCGAGGACAACTGCATCAGCTGCGTGACGGTCCAGCACGAGTCGTCTCTGCCCGAGCAAGTTGTCGTCGCGGCACCGGCGATCGGCGAAGTGTTCCACGTCGACATGTACCCATCGAGCATTCTGCGCTTGTACGTGAACGGTCCGAACGCGAACGGCGTGGCGCTGTACTCGTGTGGGATGTTGCAGTCTCGTGACCCGCGCAATCTCGTGGTCGAAGCCGATCCGCTGCCATCGGCGCCGAATGAGCTCAACCGGTTGCATGTAACGCTAGAGTCGACGGACGTGCCGCCGACGGCGTCGATGAACGAGAACCGCCGCAAGTTCTGGGGCGTCATCGCGCTCCTCGTCGCGCTCGCGTTGGGTATGAAGACCATGCGAGTCACGTCGGTTGAGCTGCTTGCGTGGCTGCTGGCGCTGATCTTGGTGCTCACGCGGTTCCACAACCCGATCAGCTTGCTAATCACGACCAAGCGGCTCCATTTCTACAAGAAATTTAGCGTGAGCTGTACACAGATCGTCATGGGCAAGAGCGACGAGGAGAACGTGAACGAGCTGATTCCCGATGACGAGCTCGACAACCGGTTCCTCGAAGGCTGCAACGGTGAAGTCGACGAAGCCAAGCGCCGATACGTGAAGACCATGGCGTGGCGCAAGGAGAACGACATTGACAACATATTCCTGCGTCCGGCGCCGAAATATCACATCATGAAGGAGAGCATGGTGCATTACACGCACAAGAAGGACAAACTGGGCCATCCTGTGAGCATTGAGTATCTGGGCTCCATGCGGAAATCGATGGAGTACTTTTTGGCGCAGGGCGTGACGTACGACGAGGCCGTGATGCACCACATCTTGGGGCTCGAGTTTTTGTTCAAAGTGGTGGACCCGCGGCCGTTCCCTGAAGGCGTGATGCTCAAGATCTACGACATCAAAGGCATCTCGTGGGGCGACGTGAGTGGCGACGTGTTCAACTACATGAAGCAACTCGGCGAGATCGTGGCCGAGTACAACCCGGAGCGCATCTACCAGGTGTTCATCCTGAACCCGCCGACGTGGTTCAATCTGATCTGGAAGCTCGTGTCGCCGTTGATCAACCCGAAGACCCGCGAGCGTGTGCACGTGCTGCGCGGCCAGAAGGATATTCAGAAGGCGCTGTTGGAGTTCATCGACCCAGAAAACCTGCCGGTCGAGTTCGGCGGCAAGTGCAAGTGCGAAGGCGGCTGCGCGACGCACTCGCCCGAGGAGATCGATCTCCGCGAGTACGTTGAGTTTGTCAACAACTACAAGGGGGAGCCCGGAGACGTGGTCGTGAAGGACGCGTTCGAGAAACTGTGCGCGAAATACCACGCGCAGCTGCCGCCGGGCGAGTGGAACAGCACCGCGGCTGCGACGCCACCGTCTTCAACCAAGGTGTAAACACTCGAAAACGTGTACGTATGTGTGTGTCAATCGAATTTGTCTTCTTTTTCAGCCACAACCATCAAGAATTATAATTATTTTTTCCTTTCGTAAATGTCTTGGTCTCTTGTGTCTCTCCTTGCATTAGAGTCTTTTGTCGCTTGATTGATATATTGTTTTTTCTCGACTTAGTTGTTTTCCTCGAGTTGGCGCAGATCCATGAGGTGGCGCAGCGTTGGTCGACTACACACACACACACGCGAAGCCCATTGTTATGAGAAGACGAAACACGAAGAAAGGACATACAATGCTGAAAAATCATACCCGTGCGGACAATTCCACGGTTGCTCTAGTCCCGACAGGTTTCGCACAATCTGCACACAAAGCGCAAATGTGTGAGATCGGCATTACATTATGTAAGGATAATTTGCAGGCAGACGTACCTTTTGCATCTCGTCTTTGTGGAGCGCAGTGCCGATCATAATGGAGCTTCGACATGCTCGCGACGCGAACATCGCCATCACTTTCGGGAGCCGGATACTCGCCGCGTTCGTCGGCGTGTCCATCAAAAGTGACGCGAGTTCGCGGATGTCTACACCGCAAAAACAAATACACACAGCGTGAGCTGACACTTTTGATGTCCACAATGGCGCATATGCATTGTTTTTATTTACCTTCGACTCCAAACTGCGTGTGCTTTGTGAATGGGAGCGACAACAGCTTGAGCTTCTTGGTGGCTGGGGCGTCTTTCTGAACGAGGAACGTAAACCCGTTTTTCGCAAACACGTCCAAGTGGTCCAAGATCACCATTTCTTCGCCCGCCGTGAGCTCCAGGGGCAACGGCCGCACTAGCGGCTGCTGATGCAGCACCGTCGTCTGCTGCAGCGTCTCGTAGTTGAATTTCTCATCGCTCGCGTGCTGGTCAATGATGAACAAATCATCGTCCAGTTTGCCGATGATGAAGCCGAGGTTGAATTGCCCCAGCACCTGCATCCGCTTGAAGTCATCCTTCTTGAGTACACGCTGCAATGCTGCAGCAGCGACATCGTTGTCTTCCTCCACACTGTTTTCGCTGGATGCGGAGCACGCTTGCGGCACTTTGAGTCGTGTTTTCTGCCTACGCTGGATTTCGTCCTCGACTTCTTCCTTGAAAAACTGTTTCCGCTGCGCCAACATTTCGCTAAATGACCATTTCGTGGGCTCCAAGTCCTTCTTGATGCTCGACTTATCACTGTGGACGTCTGCGCACTCGTCACCACGATACAGTCGTTGTCTCTTAGTTCGCGGATGCAGCTCATCATCGCTAGAAGGCAGCGACTCGGTTCGTGCTCGTGGACTTGGCGTAGCTGTTGATTTTCGTTGTTCCGATGGTTGAACCGCTACTTCCGAGGAATGACCGTGGCGCGAAGAGCAGTAGCCGGAATGCACGTGGTCGTCGCTCTTTGTCGTGGAGTGAGGAATCGGAGACGGCGTTGCACTGGAAGGCTGCTGAACAGGAGCATGCTGTGCTGGACTTTGCGCTTTCGATGGCGCCTTTTTCGGAGACAAAACTTCCACAATGACAGCCCCGCCGACTGAAGCTGAAGGCTGAACGAGAGGAAGATCCGCATAATCACTTGCGCGAAGAATGGAGTGCTCTGCGTGCGCAGATTCTTTTGACGACGGACTTGGATCTGTGGATAGCGCTTCAAATTGTTCTCGAACCTCCGCGGATGTCTTTGTGGAAGGCTGTGGAGACGACTGAGACAACTTGGTTGAAGCGCTCACGTCTTCGCCAGATTTTTTCACATCCCGCGTAAAACTGGACAAGACAGGCTGCACCAAAAAGGTACCTCGGCTCGGCTCATACAACTTGTTGAGCTGCGTCTTGAATGCTTGAATGATCTCTGCCTCCTACAATCAGCAAGTGAGTATGCACATTTTAGTCAGTTGATAGGCTTCAAAACGCGCATCCACGTCCATTCATCTAACTCATGTTGGGTGAGGCATACATGTTTAATAAACGTCTCTCGCTTGTCTGGAGTCACATTCACGTCGTAGTCACCCAGTGGCAGCAGGAAATTCAACACGCACGCTGGCTTCTGCTTCATCTCGTACTGCCGCCACACCTCATTCAGCGCTTTTGCCATCTATGCAAGTAAAGAAATGCAAGTTGTGTTGTTGAGTGGCAACAGCGCACATTTGGTCACGATGACGTACCTTTGGGAGATCAAATGGTCGTCCATTGATGAAGAAAAACTGCCGGTCATTATCACTGCGACCGACGCCCGCGCCAACTTTGGAGACGTATCCCACCACCTGGCGCGTCTTCTCCAGCTGTGACGCACACATCTCATCGTCTTCATCATCGTCATCACTTTCTCGCTCTTCCTTGCCGTCTTCGTTCTCGTCATCACTGCCAGAGCGTCCACGACGTGATTTTGCCATCGTCTTTGCTGGCTTGCGACTCAGCTCTTGACACACCTCGCTCAAATCGATGTTCACCGAGAGCAGCGTGCGCGCAAACTTTGTGCCAAACACACTCGCGATGTTGTCGCCCAAACTCTGGTGTGCCTGCGTTGCGAGCACCACTTGCCGCGTCGCGTGTTTTCCCGTGACGTTCACGACGCTGATCTTGACGTTCGTCGAGCTCACGGCGTACGCTTGCAGGATCTTGAGCAACTTGGCATAGTGTTTCTTGATGTTTCGATGGAAATCCTTGTGGCGCACGGCTAATGGCTATACACCAACAGAACCAGCAACGCAGTGAGCAACTTGAACAATTTCAGATGAAAAAATGAACTCGTCACATGCCCAGGAAATCCGACCTTGAAGAGCTCTTCAATCATAATGGTCGTCCCGACAGGCCTCGCTTTTTGTGTCTGCATCGCAAAGGCAAGAGCATGAGCTTTAGCGATTAATGGTAACCGACTCAATCCGTGTTTTCCAGCAGGTACATGTAAACGTTTAACTACCTGCTTGGTCAGTTTGCCCGTGCTATCGAACTCGAGGAACGCACCAATCGGAGCGTCTTTCGTGCGCGTACAAACCGAGAAGCTCGATACAAGCTGGCAAATCGAACTCAGCGCTTCTCCGCTGGTCATAATACGCAGTATGCACACATTCGCCAATATATGCGATCAATAAACGCAGAGGCGGCAGCAGCAGCAACAGTATCAGCGTGCGCACCGAAAGCCGAACGACGCGACGGTCTCAATGTCCTCAAAGCGGCTGATCTTGGACGTGTAGTGCTTCAGCGCGACGGTCTCGTAGTTGGCGGGCGCGATGCCCGAGCCGTTGTCGCTCACTTCGATGCTCTCTTTCCCGAACTCCCTCAGCTTGACTTCGACGAGCGTCGCGCCAGCGTCGAGCGCATTCTCCACCATCTCCTTCACGGCCGTCGCCAGGTCCACGACCGACTGCCCGCTGCAGATGCGCTGCACGTCGCGCTTATCGAGCACGTGCAGCGTGCCGCCGGTCGCTTTGGGGATCGTCTCGAGCGCAGACATGTTGGTACTGGCAATGTCAGTCTGACATGCGCTGTTGGTCAATTCCACATTTGGCGCCATTTTTTGTTGTAGTTGTTGGTTTTTAACAAATTAGTAATTCTCTTGGAGACGTAAGAAATCGAAGTTTGCTGGAAGGAATACTGCAGCTACTGACAGTGTTTGATACTTAGCTTGAACACGAACAAGAGGTATATTTACGGAGTTTGACGAGAACTATTAGACCAGGAAAGTGCGACCTTCCGACGGCCTGACCTCGTACAACACCAGGTATCAGAATCACAAAAAGCCCAAGATGTCACTTAGCGCCAAGGAAGAGGTCCGTTGCCGTCCGAAGACGCTGCGCATTCGTCTGTGCATGTGGACGCCATAAGTGCCATGTATATGCACTTGCGCTCATCGCTTGCTGCGTGTGTGTGGCGTGTATCGTAATTCATTGTGTTAAATACGCAGGTGTGCATTGTCGACAAAGACAACAATGTGGTCGGCAAATCGGATCGCTCCGTCATGGTGCGTGCGTCTTCGTCTTCCACGCATGGCGAACTTTCGCTTCATTAACAACCCTGCAACAGCATGCTCACTTGATACTAACTGGTGTTCGTTGTGCTTGTAGCGCGCATTTAATTTGCCCCACCGTGCGTCATACATCGTCATCAAGAACTCCAGGTACGTGGCTTTGGACACAGTATCGGGCCGTCATCTCCACAGCTGCTCTCTTGCCCCCTAACTGCTTGTAATACTTGCACGCTTTTGTTATGGCAGTGGCGCATACTACGTGCAACGGCGTACGATGATTAAAGACTACTGCCCTGGGTACCTCGACCCGATGGCCGGCGGCGTCGTGCAGTACGACGAGTCATTCGAGGACAACGCCGCGCGTGAAGCGGAGGAGGAAATGGGCGTCAAGGGCGTGTCCCTCACGCACGTTTCCACGTTCTACTATGAGGACCAGCGCACTCGCGTGTGGGGCGGACTCTTTGAGTGCACGTACGACGGTCCGTTGACGCTCCAGGTCGAAGAAGTGGACGAAGTGCTGGAGATGAGCGCCGACGAGATCCTGCAGCGGCGCGGCGAGTTCACACCCGACGGCATCTTCGCATTTGAAAAGTACCTCGAGTGCAAGAGCAAGCAGTAGAGACCCCTCTTGTAATGGCCACATGAGTGTGGAAACCTGATCCATGTGTGCCTTACAATAGGAATATGGTTTTATCCAGGGTTTCGAAAAATAAAATCAATCAATCAATATAGAAAATCAATTAAGGGCAATAGTTTTTTTTATTGAGACCGCTCGATCAATAATCACGCACTTTCGACTATGTAAACCTGTGCAAGTGTGGTGGAAGACGCCTCCGAGTCTATTTATTATTGACTTTTTCTATCTCTTGACTATCCACGCCCTTCGCAACCTACCTCTAAATCACCACAACCCTCCCCCAAGAGTTTCGCGGCAACCTACTACCACCGGGACAATGAAGCACTGGGTGAGTATGCGCGCCTCAAGTGCAATGTTGAAAACGTTTGAAGTATATTGCATGGCATTCCAACGAGAATAGCACTTCGTTATTCGATATTTGCGCTGTATTATCGTACCTGATGCCTTATTTTCAACCGAAAAATGCCTTTCATTCAATACAGGTATCTAGGTTTTCTAATGCTAATGTCGAAATGAAATACTTCGCAGTAGTAAGGATTATTGGAGGTCGCTGCGTTTGATTTCTACCCGCTGACATTTGAGTCGTTGTTGCCAAGTTCATTTAAAGTCCTGCGACGCAATTGATCTTTGAGCGGGCTATCAACCAGTAGAACGAAAGTGTGAAGCAAGTACAAATAGTATTAGGAGCTTACAGTGGATTTGTCGGATGCCAAACGAAGTTAAACTTCCCATTTTGCATGCCGCATCCCTCGACTCGGATTTGATGTGCACTACATCCGACCGCCAATTAGCCATTCTATTACATAGTACAGCCAACAATGCATCGCCATGCGGTGGACCTCCAGAAGCGTACACGATAGAGACGACCTAGGGTGGTTTATTGACTACATATTGTAATTATTTCACTAATTGATTGGTGCTCATTTCCGAAAAAAAAATTGGCGTTTATTTTTTTTTCGATTTCCTGCTTTTATCCTGCATCTTGTTTGCGCTCTGTTTGTTATTTCCTGCCTACAAATTTGTCCATCCCATGATGTCCACCCGCTAGCGAGAGCAGCCAATCGAACCATTCCACAGGCAGCAGCCGCGAGATTGAGGCGACCCATGGGATCACCCGCCCTCGCCAGCCTTTCGAGCAGTAGATGAGGAGCTTCTTGCCCGAGAGCATGGCGTCGTAGATGCAGTCGACAACGTCTTGCTCGTCGAGCAGCGGCACGATCATGCGCGCGAGTCTCATCGACGACGAGTCTCCCTGGAACGCGCCGTCGAACATACCGGTATCCACGGCACTGGGGCAAACGAGAAGCGTGCGGATGTGGTCCAAGTGATCGCGTTGGAGCTCCAAACGTACTACGGCAAAGAAAACGAGACGAGGTTAGACACCAAATGACCATATGACGATGGTTCGCTTCCGCAGTTCGCTCACATGACTCGTGGAATCCATTGATGGCAGCCTTGCTGGCACAATAGTCGGTTAGACCAGCGCTACTAGCCATTCCCATCTACTCAAGCATGACGCACGAAATAGTGTTAAAAGCAACTATCGGCACCTCCACCACAAAGAAAATACCCAGCCATGCGTACCACGGATGACACCGAGACGATCAAACCGTCCTTGCACTGCTTCATTGACGGGAGCACGGCGCGCACCATCCAGAAATGCGCCAGTGTGTTCACTGCAAACGTGGCGCGGATCTGCGCGGCCGAGAGCTCCAGCAGCGACTTTCCCGAGACGATGCCTGCGTTGTTGACGAGCACGTCGATGCGCTTGGGCGCGATCTGCTTGTGGATCTCCTTCACGCACGCATCCACAGCTCTACAGTCAAACCGAGTGTACGAGTGAATCACCTGGAGCATTTCAAGTCTATTATACAATACAATACACCGCAGTTTGCACTCACTTGTCGTCCGATACATCGCACGTGTAGATCAGCACGTTCGTATCCGTTTTTCCCTTGCGCTGCAGCAAATCCGCCCGTACGCGCTCCAGTGCGCGCGTATCGATGTCCACGAGCACGAGCGTCACGCGCGCCGCATGGCCACAGAATTTCTGCACGAGCGCGCGCCCCAGACCGCTGCCCGCGCCCGTGATGAGCACCACGCGGTCATCCAATGAGAAGCGTGATGCTGTCAGCCGCGAGCGCAGCAAGAGCAGCAGAAGGAGCAGCAGCAACAGCGCTGCGACGGCATGTGGACTGACCATTATGAATATGCCAAAGATCTGGATGGCACTTGAAGAGAGATCCCTCTTCAAGTCAAATCGTTGAAGTATCAATCGCTTTCCACAGGTATACTTGATACCGTTTGACTACTGGTTTTTGGTACCTAACCTTTCAAGTGGAAGTACAAGAAGAGTACCAGATTAATACCGGTATAGAACCGTCAATCGTGCTTGGAGATTCTTTGAAAACGGCAATAAGTGCGAACTCGCTTTGAGCTCGTCACGCGCTCACTCCGCGGCAGACAGCTGCATCAAGCAAGACACACGAAACAAAGCCAGTCTCTCCATTTACAAGCGGTCTTCACGCGTGCACTCTCTGCTGGCTCGAGCCAGTCGTGCTGTGAGCGGACCCTCCATCTATCGTGCTTCTCCTGTCGATCATATGTCTGGAGAGAGAGAGAGAGATGGTCGCGCATTCGTCTACGGCTTCCAGCAGCAGCACCTCATCCTCGATTCGAAGCACGGCCACGAGCAGCTCATCCGGCGACACGCCCCAACTTCATACCATCAACAGCAATGAAGACAATGACAGTAGTGCCGTCGACAAACCATCAACAGCGAAAGAAATGACGGCAGTAGCACCGGCCGATAAGGACTCAGCGACGACGGTTCCCGACGCCAATCGGTGCCGCTACAAGTCGCGCAAGTGCGACAATGCGCGCTCGATCAAGCGCAACGGCCATCTGCACCAATTGTGCCCTTACCACCGCGACAGAGCCAACCAAAACCAGCGGAAATTCGATAATCAGAAGCGCAATTGGCAATCTGATCTGCAAAAAGTCGACGACAAGCAAGTGCGTCTGTCAGCAGCGGCAACAATCTCAATCCTCTCAGAGAAGAGTCTTTTCGCACGACGGAAGATAGCAAGACAAGCACGCCGTCATTGCGCAGCGTCTTCCTCGGACCATCCAGCATGACACGTCGCATGATGGCACCCACGCACGTCCCCTGTACGCATCAGTACACGCGCAGTCATTGGACGCGCCCCATTGCTGTCGCTGCACTGCAAAACATTGTCCTGCCATCCAAGTCAGTCAGTTCCCATAGAGTACCAACTCTTGTTCGCAAGGAAGACCTTGATACCTTGATGCCCCTTTGGTACCTGGTGGTGGTACCAACCGTAATCATCGTACTGGATTTTGCCCACGGCTGGTTAATTTATTCTTCGTGTCTGACCAAAAACCTGTACAATCCGATACTGAACTTGTCCAGCACTGACGATACCAGTGCGGATCTAACAAACCTATCTGTACAATATGATACCCTGTTGAAGTTTGCTGCTACCATCTGGTGCCGTCACTTGCGTGTTGGCTGTTATTACTCACTCACCTGTCCTTTACGGAGCGGATCTTGACAAGCAAGCACCTCATGAATCAAAATGCCTGGGTTTCCGCCAGGATCTCGCGTTCACACGCACGCGATCGTGCACAGTATACTCAGAGAGTTAATCAGATGCATTACTTCACGGCCCACGTTCAATGGTGACACCGCAGACACGAGGCCACTCTTCAAAACTGTCTGTCTGTTGGTTGGTTGCTACCAAATTGGCCAAAGTGTGTGAGTCAAACAAATCCGCACGCCGGGAAGGGAACGCAGGATACCCATAGCACGAAATAGATTCCTCCTCCCCCCACATGGTGGTGGCCATGTGGAGAGGACCGGGCGACTGTTTGTGAGGCCACGACGAGGCCGCTGACGGCATCATTATCGTGCTATTCCTTTCTAGCCTTTCGTCCTCTGGTCTTATACTATGCAATGATAAGATGCCTGGGTATGGTGAACACTGAGCATGTCTGGTGGTGGTGACTGCCACGCGCGACTTGACCTGCGCGTTAAAACGAGGGCGGAAGACCACGCGCTGACAGAAAAAGAACACCGCTCACCAGACGAACGGCGCAACTGTCACGTGAGACTGGGAGACCGTGTTCTGTGGACGGAGGTCCACTCTACAGTATGTATGCGCCGCCACCATCTGCGCACGTGTACGTGGTGACGATGCCACTCCTCGTTGTACATCTGGCCAAAGGCGCACAGGACGGCAGCGCAACTGCGTTTTTTTTTCTTCTTTCTTTTTTTGGTGCCACCCTCGTGAGGATTTCGGATTGTGATCTGCTGGCACAGTGTGCAGTGCAGTGTTCCATCACCACCACCACTGTCTCTCTTGCCATTCGGCTTGCTTACTCGTTGCGTGGAGAGCTCTCCACTCACTCTGCAAGACGCCACGCAGCCATTCGATTTACAAGTCGCGCGTTGTAATCTTTTGCTTTCCCGCGAGTCGTCGTTGCGTGTCGGTCCTTCGACTCAGAAAAAAAGGCGATTGCCATCACGCGCACATTCACGCCAACAAAGCAGGTCCCTCCACTCCACTCCTCGCGGTCTCCACTCTCGCCAGCGCCTCGAGCCAGTCGCGTCGGGCTCTTCCCCGTAGACGAAAACAGAAAAGAGCGCACTTGGATCTGCGAGCGGATCCCTCCCCCCCCTCCTGCTCCTCTACGTCAAATCACGAGAGAGAGAGAGAGAAAGGGATGGTCGCGCGTTCGTCTACGGCCTCAGGCAGCTCATCGATTCGAAACACTCTCCAATTTACCACGACCGGCTCATCCGACGGCATGCTCCAGCAGCTCCATCGCGCCCCCGCACAGCTCCTTGCGCCGCCGATCGCCATGCTAGCAGCACCAGCAGCAGCGCCAGTGGTAGACAACATAGACAGCGACGTGAACTCCACCAAGTGTCGCTACAAGACGGGCAAGTGCACCAACGCGCGCTCGAGCAAGCGCAACGGCCAGCCACATCAACTCTGTCTCTACCACCGGGATAAGGCCAACCAGATCCAGCGCAAGTTCGATCGCCAGAAGCGCCAGGTGCTCCGCGAGCGCAAGACGTCGACGACGTCGAGGACCGCCAACGCGGCGTCGGGATTGCACCTGAGCCACCTCAACGTGCACCACTTCTTCCCGGCGACGCCGCGGTTCCGCAGCTCCAGCAGCGCGAAGGAGCTCGATCTGTACTCGGACTCAGACTCGAGCCGGTTCTCGACTGACAGCAGTTCGAGCGACTCGAGCGTTGCGTCCGTCCTGGACCAGGTGTGGCAGGACCTCCCACTGTCCCCCACGGCCATGATGGCGCTGCGGCTGACGCCCACAGCAGCAGCGACCGCCATGACCTCGCCCACGCCCGTATCGCCGCCTTCGCACGGCCTGAGCCCCACGACGACGCAGGGCCACTTGTCCCACGACGAGATCGACTTCCTCTGCTCCGCCATGCTCGAGTAGATCAGCAAGAAGAAGAATAAAAAGAAGGACTCGTGTCATCCCCTTCCCCATTCGAAGCGCAAGTGCTGCGATTCCATACGGTGACCGATGCGGAGTTCTCGTCCACATGTCCTGCTCCTCCATGTCCCTATCTATCATCTGGACCCTTTTCGTCCGCTCTGTTGTCGCGTCACGTTTTCTCGTGTGTGTGTGTGTGTGTGTGTGTTTGTCGTCGCTATTAGTTATGAATCCCTCCCACTATATAAATATATGCATTTTTCTCCAGTGAATGCTGCTGCCTGCCATGGCGTTCGTTTCGTGCGCGAAACCCCATGCGTATTTTTATGGCGTATGGGCTGACAGTCGCGTAAGTTTCGCGCTCGTTTGGTGGCAACGAAGACCCTCACGACAGCGGCAAAAACGGCAATTACATGACGGCGACGCGGAGGGCGGTGAACGTACTTTAAGCAGCCAGCAACAGCACCTCCTTGCAGCGAACCCCCGTGCCGGTCCAGCTGTCCAAGTGTCGCTCTCGCTGTCCACACCCAGAGGCTTCATGACTGGCAGTCCCGACGCTTGCTGCTATTGCCTTGTACCCATCCCCATCGTGCTCGAACTGATTACAGCGTGCTGCTGAAAGAGATAGACAGACCTAGGTGCGGAAGCCTCGTGACAAGCCCGTGATGGCCGCGGAGCCGGCACGCTCCCTGTCGCCACTGCCATCGCCTCCTGCTCCTGGCGCTGCCACGTCGACTCCGACGTTACAACCGCAGGCCAGTGCTGCACCGCCGGACGGCTTGGTCTCGACTGCGACCGCGGATGCGCGCACCAAGACGAGCGCACAGCTGCCCGTCACGCCACTCGACTTGTCGCCAAACCACTTCAAGCTGCTCTACCTCATCAGTCTCTACGCGATCACGTCCAACTCGACCAAGCAGAACGAGCGCTGGCTGCGCCATGTGCCGCTGCTTGTGCTCATGTTCGAGGGCATCGTGCGCGGCAAGTTCAGCTTCGACTATGCGCCGAGCTCCGTGCGGCTCTCGTACAAGGGGCGCACGCTGCGGCGCTGGATCAACATCTCGCGCGAGGGCACGGCGGCGATCAACGACCTCTGGGAGCTCCACCTTGTCAACGGCCTCAAGCTCTCGAGCGACGACTTCCAGCCGATCACGGCGTACCAGGTCTCGACCAGAGGACTTGCGATGCTGCAGCAGTACCTGCCGGCGAACCTCCAGGACGAGGTTGACTCGTTCGTGTACCCGCCGACGCCGCTCGAGAAGAAGCCGCTGCTCGTCAAGTACGACGGCAAGAAGTTCCAGCTTAACTCGGGCGGCTATTGCAAGACGAGCGCGATCACCGAGAGCGAGGACGTGAGCTACGTGAGCTCGCCGTTCCTGCCCAAGTGCCTCCACTCGGACGGGTACTACCACGTCGACGCGCACAGCAACCGCCATCGCGCGCACGAGTGCGCCTCGGGCTCGAGCAACACAAAGACGACGACATCCGAGGCCGTGACGCTCAGCGACGTGTACGCGCTCGTGGGCGAGTGGGTCCCGTTCGGCTCGAACCAGATCGTGGCGCTCAACGAACGCATCGGCGCGCTCGACCGTTGCCAAGGCGGGATCCTCACGAGCATCGTCGACGCCGCGCCGACCGACACGCAGTTCCACGTGCCGCTCGGGCAGACCCAGGTGCGGATCCTCGACTTCGACTTTGTGCGGTTCATCAACTTTGAGGCCGAGTCCCATTTCCCCGAGACGTCTGGGATTGTGCAGATCGAGCACTTTGGCATGCACATGAACTGCGATGGCTCACTGATCTACGGCATGAAGGTTGAGGCGATCATGGACCGGCGCGGCGACGACATCTCGATCGACCACCTCTCGCGGCTGCTCGTCGACGTGCACCAGGACTCGTCGTTGCTCGTCAACGACCTGCTCTCACGGTACCAGGTGAGTCTGCTCGAGATGCTCTACCTCGGCGACTCGTTCCACCGCAACAAGTACAATTGCGTGCTCGCCAAGCAGATGCGGCCCCAGCTGCCCGCGAAGGCGTACGTCGAGAACCCACTGTACGCGAACGAACTCGCCCAGGTTCTCGGTGACGTGTACGCGAGCCACGATATCACGTCCGAGGGCGATGTACTCGTCGTGGGCCGCGCCGGGTGTCTCTTCTCAGGCCCCAACATCTTCAAGTACGAGAGCATCTGTACCTCGTACGTCGCGCTCGTGTGCCGCGACATGTTTATCAAGAACTTCTTTGCGCGCACGTTCGTGCTTGATGCGACGCTCAAGGAGATCCGCCGGCTGATCCATAAGGTGCACCGCGAGCCCGCAACGGCGCTGCAGGTGCGCGAGAAGCTCGCTGTCGTCTCCAAAGACACAATCTTGCTCGCTGAGACGCTCGAGTACCTGCTCGATTCCTTGGAGGACATCCAATTGGCGCCCGAGCCAGCGCAACCATCGGCACGCACCACACGCGTCGCGGTTGCTATAGAAGACGCGAGGCAGGAAAGCAACCGTGAAAGCGATGCCGACGTTGAGGCGCGGCTGCTTGGTGTGCTCGCGCTGCACCAACTCAAGGCGCAGACCACGATGCGCTGTCACGACTCGATCAAACTGATGGAGAACACGATGCTGCAACTCGAGCAGCTCCAGATGATCGCTGAGGCCACGGCGACTAACCAACTCGAGATCGCGTGCCAGCGCGTGAATCTGAACACGCGCGGACTCATGAAGGGTGCAGCGCACCAAGAAAAGAGTCTGCTTACATTACAGGCGCTGCAGTACGTGATCGCCGGGCTGTTTGCGTTTGACGTGATCGATCGCCTCACAGGCGGCACGTGGAACATCCACCTCCCAAAGTGGGCCGACGACATGCTCGTGGCGCCGATCCTCTCGTACCCTTTTCTGTGGTGGGCCATCAACATGGTAGCCTACGGACTGTTCTTTTGGTTCCTGCACGTGGCCTCGCGCCGACTCGCGCAGCGCATCCTCGGATGGACTACGTTGCGCATCGAGGTGAACCGGAAGATCTCACTCCCGCAGCTCCGAAACATGCTCACGCATCGCACCATCAAAAACAGCAGTGTGCTACACGTTGGCGCAACCAGCGGCAGCGCGATCATGCGGTTCCGTTCTCTCGTGTGGAAAGAAATCGACGCGACGATCTGGAGTGGCGTACTGCCGACGATCGAGCTGTGCTACGACGACCAGCACAGCTTTCTACTGTTTGCGACGCTGCACTTTGATACGAAGGAGTCCGATATGCGAGAAGAAGAGTGCAGCGCGAGATTCCACGAGTTGTTCACGAAAGAGAAAATCTACGTGACCGTCAGCACGAAGGTAGACACGGGAGTCGAATGAGGGTGCTCTCATGAGAGAGGCTGTAATGCCGCCCTTCGCGCATACGAAAAGTGGCAGAAAGTGGTGAAGCGCAGCAGAGACAAACTAACAACGGCAGCGAGCCCACGGTGTCTATTTGTGGCTATGGTACGCAGCAAGGCCACTGACGATGGCAGCAGCGATGCGCATCCATGGCAATCAGAGCTGCGTTTCCATTTCCACCTCGCGTAAAGGCTGGGACGAGACATCTCCCGCGTCGCAGACAGTGAGCGCTGCGCCTCACGCGCGAGTTCCGCATCATCAGCCGCTGGCTGCGAAAGACTCGAGCGTCTTTTTCTTGTTTCCGCATTCCTCATCAATTTTTATCCCCCTTATTTAAGGCCACTGCAAATACAACTGTAGCCATTTCGCTGTTCGATTCCTTATACAAACGGGTGTGTTGTAATCGGCTAACCGGCTAACCGACTTGTGCTGTTGTGGTATCACTCTTTAAGGTGGTTCACACTAGTTTGGAACCACCACATAATAAGCTGACACCCCACTCACCCACACACGTCGCCACCACCAAGCGAAGAGATGCTGCGTCACGCGACCGCACTTGGGCGTCGCCGCCGCGTTGCACCAGTGCTGCAGCGCTGCGGCTTCGTGCGCGCGCTCACGAGCGCTGCGTCGTCACCACCATCGTCTCCTTCGTCACCAGCAACAGCAGTTGTGCCGCACGACAACGGTGAGAAGCCGCTCACGCCGTCGGAACTGGGGCCGTACGTGACCGACAACCTCGCGCACTTTACGCCTGACATTGTACGCAACTTCAGCATCGTCGCGCACATCGACCATGGCAAATCGGTGCGTTCGTGTATATGTTTTTGTCTTTGTGCATACACGTGCGTGTATGATTGTTTATGTTGCTATATGTGAATCTGTAGACGCTGGCAGATCGGCTGCTCGAGATCAGCGGCAACATCACCAAACGTGACCGTGACAACGCGCAGCACATGGACAGCCTCAAGGTAACACATTATTCCTCACTCCTATATGCATTTTGTCAGCGTAGTACGCTAAAGCAGACGACATATTCGTAACCTTGTCTGCAGGTCGAGCGCGAACGCGGCATCACCGTTAAGGCGCAGACGGCGTCGATGGTCCACTTCGACCGCGCCAACAAGAAGACGTACCTGCTCAACCTCGTCGACACGCCCGGCCACGTGGACTTCAGCTACGAGGTGAACCGCTCGCTGTCGGCGTGCGAGGGCGTGCTGCTGCTCGTGGACTGTTCGCAGGGCATCCAGGCGCAGACGCTCGCGACGTACTACGCGGCCAAGGAGCGCGGGCTCCAGGTCGTGCCGGTGCTCACGAAGATCGACATGCCGCACGCGCAGCCTGAGGACTCGATCCTGAGTCTGTCGAGTCTGCTCGACGTCGACCCGGACACGGTGCTGCTGACGTCGGCGAAGAGCGGCATCGGCATCGACGACGTGCTGCCCGCCGTGATCGACCGGCTGCCGGCGCCAGAGTGCGACCCGAACGCGCCGCTCAAGTGCTTGCTCGTGGACTCGTACTACGACGACTACCGCGGCATCATTTGCCTCGTCAAGGTTGTCGACGGCTCGATCTTTCCCGGCGACAAGATCGTGAGTTCGCACCAGAAGACCAAGTACGAGGTGCAGGAAACGGGTGTGCTGCTTCCGCATCGCTTCAAGACGAACGGTTTGCATGGCGGCCAGGTCGGGTACATCATCGCGGGCATGAAGACGACGACGGAGGCCAAGGTCGGCGACACGTTTTTCCGTGAGAACGCACCTGTGGAGCCGCTGCCAGGCTTCCAGGAGGCCAAGAGCATGGTGTTTGCGAGTATGTACCCAACAGACGACTGCAGCTTTGAGGATTTGCGCGTCGCGATTGAGAAACTCACGCTGAACGACGCGAGTGTGACGGCGCAGATCGAGACGAGTGGCGCACTCGGCATGGGCTTCCGCTGCGGCTTCCTTGGACTCTTGCACATGGAAGTGTTCCATCAGCGGTTGTCGGACGAGCAGAACATGCAGGTGCTGGTGACGGCGCCCATGGTGCCGTACACGATCATCGACCCGAAGGGCGAGACGTACAACGTCGAGACGCCGGGCAGCTTCCCCGAGTCGACCAAGTACTATCAGGTGCTCGAACCGATGGTGGAGGCGTCGATCATCACGCCGACCGAGTTTCTCGGCCCGATCCTGAGTCTTGCCAAGGACAAGCGCGGCATCCAGACCAACCTGGTATACCTGGAAGACGGCCGCGTCATCCTGACGATCAACGTGCCGTGGCAGGAGGTCGTGACGAACTTTTACAACGAGCTCAAGACCATTTCGTCGGGTTACGGTACGTACGACGACTCCGCGTTTGTTAACATAGTGATCTGTGTGTTTGACGTACTGACGAGTGGATATGTGCTGTTGTTGTTGTTGTTGTTGTGATTATACACCAGCGACGCTCAACTACCGCGAAACGGAGCCACAGAAGTCGGACATCGTCAAGGTCGACATTCTGATCAATGGTAAAGTGCTCGACGCGCTGTCGTTTGTGTGTCATCGCAGCAAGGTACGTTCGGTCACTTTGTTGTCCACTTTTGAGGTGGACAGCGTAACCAAGTGTCCATCACGCACTGACAATGTGTTGTTCTTTTGACAGGCGACGGTCGACGGTCGCGCACTGTGCCAGAAGCTCAAGAAGGTGATCGACCGGCAGCAGTACGAGATCTCAATCCAGGCGTGTCTCGGGGGCAAGATCTTCGCCAAGGAGCGCATCGCACCATTCCGAAAGGATGTACTGATCAAGTCGGGGAAGACCGTCGGCGGCGGCGACCAGACGCGCAAGAAGAAGCTGCTCGCCAAGCAGAAAGAGGGCAAGAAGCGCATGAAGACGATTTCGAACGTGCAGCTGTCGCAGGATGCGTTCTGGTCCGTGCTCTCCAAGTAGAACCCGTAGAAGATTTGGATAGACCATTCTACAGTAGTAGCAACAACCTGAACAAGAAGAGATTCAACTAACCTTTGTGTGTCATCGTTCATCGAATCTTCACATGCAATTAGTTGTTGCTTATAGCTCTAGTGGCGGTCTCTGTCTGGCGTCTACAAGTTGGCCTTGGCAAAATCCTCCTTCATGAACGCGAGCGCCTGCGTGACGTCGTCGACGACCTGGTACGCTGGATGCTCGCCGTGGTTGTCTGGGCCGACGTGCATACCCGTGAGCGTGAGCAGCGACTTCCACCGGCCACCAGCGTTGTTGGCGCCCTTGATGTCGGTCGTCGGGTTGTCGCCGACCATGTAGATGCGCTTGACGTTCGCGTGCTGCGCGTCGATGAGCTTCTCGGCGTACGCGAACGACGTGATCTCGGGCTTGCCGAACAGCATCTGCTCGAGGTGGTGGCCCGTCGTGCGGAAGTACAGGTCCTCCATCACAGCGCGGAAGGCGCCCGCGCCGTAGCGAGGCAGGTTGTACTCGCCGACGTACTGGAAATCCGAGCACGCCGAGTACAGCGGCACCTACATCAAGTCATAAACGCATACAAGGGTTAAACAATCAGCAGCAAGAGGGCTTCCCTACTTCTGTAGACGCAGTACGTACGTGCTGCTTGCCGCCGCCCTGGTGGAGAAGCCCCTTCTGCGAGCAGAGCACGTCCATGACAATCTGCAGCTCGCGGCCCCAGTAGATCGGGTCGATGAGCACGAACACGGCGCCAAACTGCTGCGTCTCGAAGCGGCCGCCATGCGGCACGTCGCCCTGCACCTTGATGTCCGGGTACATGGTTGGGAAGTGGTTGTGCAGCTGGCCGACGGTCACGACGTTCTTGAAGCCGTAGTTGGCCATGATCGCGCTCACCTCGTCGCAGTCCTTGCCCACGGCGAGCACGAGGTCGTCGCGGTGCTTGTTGGCCAGCGTGCGCATGGGCGTGTGGCTCAGACACGTGAACTCGGTCGCGAGCTCGACGCCCAGGATCTGCGAGATCTGTTGCGCCTTCTTGGCCTCGGGATACCCGCCGCCGTTGGTCAGAATCGCGAACGGGATGTCGTTGGCGCGCAGGTCGAGCAGCACCTCCTTGGCACCCGGGATCGGCGTCTTGCCGCGCAGCAGCACGCCATCCACATCAAACACGACGCCGAACGTGGACGTGGAGTTGGGCGAGGAGAAGGAGAAGGACGCGCGCGCGGCGTGCTGCAGCGAGCGGCGCGTAATGGGGAGGCTGCGGCGCAGCACAGACGGCAGCATGACGGGCGGGCGTTGCTACGAGAGGGCAGATGGGAAATGAATGAGGATCACATTGGTAATCAGTGGCGGTCTCTCTTAGATCCGATTTCGAAAGTGAATGTGTGTGATGGATGGAGCGAGCCTGCTCTGATTTGCTAAAAAGCTGCCATGTGTCTTCACAAACACTCTTAAGCATCTCCATAATGGGGTTGCACGAAGGTTGTGTGATAAGAGCACGATTTGCTGCTCCTATTTGGATTTGGTAGGGTAAATGAGTTTTGTTCTGGTGCTGTGGAAGGTTTAAAGCGGTCGAGATAGAGTTACAGAACGAGGTAGGTTCATTTGAAATAATGACATGACGTTTGTCGAAAGCATGACATATTGACAACAATGCTGTCAACAATAGGCCAACTTTGTCAAAATCGAGGTTATCGACAAACAAGTGTGGTCGATTGGGATCGTAGGCAGGGCGACCAAACGCGCGATTACGGGAAAACGTCTGTCGCCAAAACACAAAACCGCTGGAATAATAAAACAAATATATAGAAAGGGCCACTATTCAAAGCGCCTCCTTGTCCCCCCAGTTTGTGCAATCACTGGCGTCCCACTCCTGTTTAAAACACCCGCTTTATCACTTCCTTGCTGCATGCGACGGACCCACTAAAGCGAATGCGCAAACGCGCTCGCAACTCATAAGAAAAAGACCAGCGGAACAAGCGCCTCCCCCCCTCACTCGCGCTTGCTGCAACTGCCCTCATTAACGCTTTGGCGTGTTGCCGCGCACCCTACTCGCCCAGCAGCCGACGCCGCCGCTCTACCTTGTCTCCACTATGGCGCAGCCTTCTACCACTCCTTCCACTAATGGCCGTCGCCCGCTGACGCTGCCGGAGAAGATCCTGACGCACTGGGCCGTGGGGCTAACGAAGCCCGAAGTCGAACCGGGCCAGATGCTGTGCGTCAAGGCGCAGTGGACGCTCGCATGCGAGATCACGTGGAAATCGATGGACAAGACGTACCAGGACATGGGCCGCCCGCGTATCTGGCGCAACGACCGCTTCTGGCTCGCGGTTGACCACACCGTGGACCCACGCGTGAACCACCTGCCGACGCAGCAGATGATGATTAAGGCGTCCGAGGACTTTGCCAAGGAGGCCGGCCTGACCAACTTCCAGCCGCCCAACACCACGATCCTGCACACCGAGTTCTACCGCCAGCGCGCGCAGCCTGGCCAGATCGTCGTCGGCGCCGACTCGCACTCGTGCTCCACGGGCGGCCTCGGCGCGTTCGCGATCGGGTTGGGTGCGGCGGACGTCGTCATGCCGCTTGTGACGGGCGAGACGTGGATCAAGGTGCCGGAGACTGTCAAGATCGAATTTGTGGGCAACCCGCCGATTGGCATGGGCGGCAAGGATGTAATGTTGTACACGCTTGGCGTGCTCAAGTGCAACACGGTAGCGATCGGTCGCTGCGTGGAATGGGGCGGCAACATCTCGGCGCTGTCGTGTGACGCGCGTTTCGCGATCAGTAACATGACGGCCGAGTTCGGCGGTATCGCTGGTGTGTTCCCTGCGGATGAGCGCACGGCCGCGTACATTGGCGCGCGTGACGCGCACAAGGACGACGCGCTCTACTTCCGCGCCGACGAAGATGCCGTGTACGCCGAGAAGTTCCAGATCAACTTGGACAATCTAGAGCCACAGGTCGCGTTGTACCCATCGCCAGACAATGTCAAGCCTGTGAAGGAAGTCGTGGGCATGGCGCTCGACGGCTGCTTCATTGGAGCGTGCACGACTGCCGAGGAAGACTTGGTGCTCGGTGCGCTTGTGCTTGAAGCGTGCATGAAGGCGGGCATGACGCCTGTGGCGCGCGGCCAGCGTCGTGTCACGCCTGGTAGCCAGATCATCATCAACAAGCTCCGTGAGCACGGTCTGCTCGCGATCTACGAGCAAGCGGGCTTCACGGTCGGCGCGCCTGGCTGCAGTTTCTGCCTGGGTATTGCCGCCGATGTCGCGGGCGAGAACGAAGTGTGGCTCAGTTCGCAGAACCGCAACTACCGTAACCGTATGGGCCGTGGTTCGATCGCGAACTTGGCGTCTGCGATCACGGTCGCAGCATCGAGTTTCTCGATGACTGTGACGGACCCGACGCCGTTCCTGAAGCTCATTGACGAAGAGAAGTTCCACAAGCTCGTGCCTCGTGGCGCTGCGGCCACGTTTGAGGTCAGCGAACCTGTGCCAGAGATCGCGACGCCGAACGCCGGTGACAGTGAGGACGGCGCCAACGAGGGTCTCGCGACGTTCAAGTCGCAGATTAAGGGCCGCGCGCAGGTGTTTGGCGACAACATCGACACGGACGCGATCCTGCCAGGCGAGTACCTGACCGAAAACGACATGGAGAAGCTCGGTAAGGTGGCGTTCCTGCACACGAACCCGGACTTCCGTGACAAGGTCAAGGAGGGCCAGAACATCGTGATCGCCGGCCACGGTTTTGGCTGCGGTTCGTCGCGTGAACAGGCCGTGACGGCCATGAAGGGCGCAGGCGTGCAGGCGATCATCGCGCGCTCGTTCGGGTACATTTTCTCGCGCAACTACCAGAACTTCAGCCTGATGGGCATCCAGCTGAACGACGACCACTTCTACGAGTTGGCCACGGAGAACGCCGAGATCACGCTCAACATGACAGGCCGTACGATCGAGGTCGGTGGCGAGACATTCCGCTTCAACATGTCGCTCTTCGAGGAGCGTCTGCTGGCGGGCGGTGGCATCATGCCGCTGTACAAGAAGTTTGGTAACAAGCTGTTCCGCGTGGCTGTGCAGGAGCCTGGCGAGTCGAGCTGCGGCTCGGGCGGCTCCAGCAGCAGCTCGGGTGGCTGCGCACCAAAGGCGGCGACGGAAGGCGCTGCTGCCGGTGGCGCCAACGATCTGTCGTGGTAGAACGAGCGAGTGAGTGCCAGTTGGAAGTAGTAGTGCGAGATAGTTTTATAATCAGGAAGAGTGAGTGGCTCGGTCTTAGTCGAACGCGAGTGATTATTTTTACACGAGACGTCAAAGTGATAAATATACACAACACAATGTACAAACATACCCAGATACCTCAATCGACCCAGGCTTTTTATGAAAGTGTGGGCTAGGAAGCTTGGCCATATTGTACGACGACGTGGTGGCCCTGAGCTGTGTGTCTGGTGTGCCTGGCTGGCTCGCGAGCAGCATGGCGTCCCCGCCGGAACGTGTGAGGATCCCTCCCGACTGGCTGCACGAGGTACGAGTCCACAGTTGCACTCTGTAGACGAATGGCGCCCGTCTGCTCATCTTCGTTTATGATGGTTGACCTGATAATCCCACCAGCCCACGTTCGCGACGCGCTCAGACCTTCTGGGTGCGCGGCGACACGATCGCAAGCAGCTCGCGCTCGCGTTCACACCTGCAAAACCGACGCCACCGTCTTCGTTCTCGGTGGACAAGCGGTTTGCGCGCTCGGACACGATTTTCCGCGACTCGTTCCGGAAAAGCGGCGCGTTCCCACGCGTGACTGCACCGCGAGACGAGACGGAATTTCACCCCCGAGCGACTTGCAGCGGTCTCGCGACGCGCGCGGCTTCTCTCCAGAAGCGCGCTGACGACCACCACGATGAGAATCTGCGGTTCGAGCCGCCAGAGATCATGAGGCTGCGCGATATCCCCAAGACATCACAGCTCAAGGAATGGTGGAAACAGTCGCGGGGTGAGAGTGTGTACGTCGATGACCCGAGTGCCATATGCGCAGCGTCGTTGCGGCTCGCGCTCGCCGAGAAGCACGGCGACAATCTAGAGATCGGCCCCATGGATCCGGGGAAAACAAGGTGTCCAGCCTCGGTTAGTGACTGCATTTCATGGTAAGAGGGGTACGAAGTAGTATGGGCCTGACAACGTGTGGGGCATGATTTTCTATGGGCTTGTGCCTCACAGGTCGATGAGCGCCGTCGTATTCACGAGCAGAAAGCACAGCTCGCAAACAAAGTCAACCACATCACACACTCGATCCCAGACGACTACCTCACGTTGGACCGTGCCGAGACCGCGGTCATCACGCGAGCATCAAATCTCTACGCCCAGGAGAAGGTACCACCCACTTTCCCCCGTCGTACCTCCCACTTACTTCAAGCGCTAACAAGTTTCTTTCACTTTGTAAACTAGCGAGGCTCCGATGGCAGTGGTAGCAACAGCGGTGGAGGTGGGACAGGCGGTGACGAAGCAGGAACTCCCGGAGTGACCCGGTATCGATCTGGCGCGTCGTTGTCCTCGTCCTCAGCGTTTCCGTTGGTATCTCCGATCAAAATCGCCAAGCCGCGACGCAGAACAAATCGCCTCGAAGTCGAGAACCTAGTGCTTGAGAGCACGAGTCAGCGCGAGTTGCTGGATCAGCTCAAGACGTGGCAGCCGCCGGCGGACATGACCGCATCCAAGTCGTCGTTCTCACTGAGCCACGGCGGCGCATGGAGTCCCATGGGCAGCGAATCCACCCACGAGCTGTTAAGGCTCGGCGCTGCGTCTCCGACCGAATGCTACACTTCGAACCAGTCAGGAGGACTCGAGAGTCCGATCCGATGCGGTGGATTCACGTAGCAGCAGCAGCGAATTTCGAGCACAATCTGCCTAGGCATAAACACAGAGAGAAGCTTACCCACTCCACCAGCATCAATCAATTCAAAGCCGCCTGTAATGCAATACAAATACTGTTCGTAGTATTGTGTGCTTACTGATCTAGTTGTCGTCGGACGCGTGGTCGTGAACCCACTGCTGTATCCACGCGACGACGCGCTCGATGTTGGCATCCATGTCCTCGACCGTGCGGCTCTCGAGCTCCTGGACGATCTCGGGAGCGTAGCTCTCCATGGCCTCCTGAAGCACGACCTGCATGATCTCGCACTCGACGTTCTCGGCGACTTTTCTCTCCGAGTAGCCACGCTTCTGGAGGCGGTCGAAGAGCGTCGTGTTGTCCACGCGCAGCACGAGCACGAGGTCGAACCAGCGCTCGGGAAAAAAGTCGCACGTGTGGAAGTCGACGAGCTTGCCACCCTCGGCCAGCAGGTCCTCCATCTCATCGCACACCTTGTCCTCGTCCAGCACGAAGCAGTCAAACTCCTCGTCGCGGCCCTCGTGCAGCTCGCGCTCCTTGACCAGGTCGCCCACATTCACGTGCTGCAACGGCGTGCGCTCCTGGTACAAAAAAAAGAAGAGCAAAGGCGAGATGAGGATGCTTAGTACAGGAACAGCAATATAGCAAGCAATACGTGTGCATGCACGACAGCCAATACAACATGCGTATGTGCATGTTGCAGTAAACGCACCGCGATCAGCTGGCACATGGAGGTCTTGCCCGTGCCGGGCGTGCCGGTCACGAGGATGTTGGGCAGGCGCGACGGCATTTTTGTTCACGTTTCGTTGGCGCTTTCGCAATTTTGGGCGACAAGCAGCGCCATTCACAACGGTCGTGAGATTCTCAAAATAAGGTGTAAATACCAACATGTGCTACAGAAGAAGGTAGAAGCTGCAGCCAGTCAACCGGATAGTGTGAGTGTGTGAAGAGACAAGCCATTTTCTTGCGCATGAGTTGAAGCACAAGGAAGGAAAGTTGTGGTTGCGCAATCTCCTCCTGCACCTGCAAGTGCACCACGCAACGACAATGTGCTGCAAACGCGCAAAGTTGCATTTGTTCACATTTTCCTGAAGAAGGAGATGGCTTCATAGTTAGTTTTAGTGCGTATATTTATGGTAAACTGCATTAACACGTGCATGTGTGCAAAATAGCACGCGTGTTTTTATCGCCTCTACCATCTCGTATCGTCTCCTGATCATCTTGCACCAGCCAGCCTCGCTCGCACATGTCCGCGCTCGTCCAATCACTCCGATTAGGTGACGACGTTTGGCGCTGTTAAAAAAATGCAGTAGTTCGCAGCATATCCACTACCCTCATCCTCAAAGCAACCCCAATTTCAACCACTCACAACACACTAAATTTTTCAACTCACCGTTTTCCACCAACCAAATCGCGTTTATTGTGTGCGTTTTTATCATTATTTTTTTCCGAGCAGCAGCGACACAGCCACCACCACCTCATTCCCCAAACGGCCGCATTATCCGCGCAGCGTCCATTAGACCAGGAGCTCAAGAGCGCCATGTACGGGAGCAGCAGCCAGAGTCACGTGGAGCAGCAACCGCTGCTGCCGTCGTACTCGCCCGTCGTCACACGCCGCGAGCACGGCGACGCGCATGTGGCGCCCGCGTGGCCCACGACCTTCGAGAAAGGCGTCGACGCCTAGTACGTGCTTTCCCACATACATTGCTCTCTCTATTACAAGTGTGTGTGTGGTACTCATGTGTCGACCTCTTGCTTGCCTTTATGGGAATGTAGCATGGCGTCGCCGGCGAATATCCGCCGCCGCAGCTCCAGCAGAGGCTCGTTCTCGGAGCACTCGCGCATCCTGGCGACGCCCGAGATTGATGGCGCGGATCTGAACGGCGGTGGCGCTGCGACCCACGGCAAGATGAACTATAAGGAGGCCGTGTTCAATGCCATCAACGTGCTGCTGGGCGTCGGCGTGCTCTCGAGCCCCTTCGCGCTGCGCTCGAGCGGCATGCTCGTGGGCGTACCGCTCTTCTTCTTCTTCACGCTCGTGACTAACCACACGGGCAAACTGCTCGGAAAGTGTCTGGACTACCAAGAGGGCATGTCGGTACGTAAAAAAACAAACAGCATGATTGTCGATGTTGCTGCTAAGGAGTGCATCTCTTCGCCTTGTGCAATGCTGATAGACGTACCCGGATATTGGTGAAGCAGCGTTTGGGACGCGTGGTCGCCTCTTCATTGGCGTCATCTTCTTCTCGGAGCTCTTCACCGCTTGCGCAATGTTCAACGTCCTGAGTACGTGCTTTATTATATCCTCCTGTATGTTTGGAGTGTGCATGTAGCATCTAACAACGCTATGTTTTTCTATCGCGTGGTGCAGTTGGCGACACGTTGGCGGCGTTGCTGCCTGGGTTCACACCGTCCCAGCTCACGGTGATCGCGTTCCTGATCATCATGCCGACGCTGTGGACGCCGCACCTCTCGCTTCTCTCGTACTTCAGCATCATCGGCATTCTGTCGTCAATGTTCTGCCTGTTCACAGTGTTCTTTGTGGGCTTTTCGATCAACCCAACGGACGTCGGGTACACGATGGGCAGTCTCCTTCACCCGCAACCGCTCGAGATCGTCGCCGACGTTGACCGCATTCCATTGGCGATTGGGCTCACGATGGTCGCGTTCGGTGGCCACTCCGTGTTCCCATCGATCTGCTCGTCGATGGCGGACCGCACCGAGTACCCCAAGGTACTCGACGTTGCGTACTTTATCGTGTGCCTCGTCTACGGTGCGATTGAAGTCGGCGGGTACCTCATGTTCGGCGTGCACACGACCAAAGAGGTGCGTTTGTACGTCTTCTTCATACGCTTTTGTCGCAAATACGCATATCCTTACACAGTGATTCTCTCTCTTTTGCCAACAGATTACACTGAACCTTATCGCAGTGTTTCCAGGCGTGATCACGCATACGATGATCTGGACGATCGCGCTCAACCCGATGAGCAAGATCGCGATCACGATCACGCCCATCGCGCTGGCTCTCGAAGAAGTGATCCTGACGCCGCAGGAGATCCACTCGGGCCGCACCAAGATCAAGGTGTTTCGCGCGTTCATTCGCTCCGTTATCGGTGTCGCGACGCTGTTCTGTGCGCTCTTTGTGCCACACTTTGCGCGCGTGACGTCGTTCCTCGGCTCGTTCTTTGCGATGCTCGCGTCCGTGTTCCTGCCATGCGTGTGCTACGTCAAGCTCTTCCAGCACCGCCTGTCGCGCTGGGAGATCGCGCTGAACGCCGGCTTGGCTGTCGTGTCGATCTTCTTCGCCGTGATTGGCACAGTCGCCTCGTTCACCTCGCCAGCGGAATAGAGCCGCTTCATTAGATAGATAGATGACATATCTCCATTGTGTGGTGTTTGATGAGTATTTCTGCACATTCTCCTACTACTGCCTAAGGTAATGCACCGCTGCCAGCAACAGAAGGCTAACTGTGTACGCTTGTACAAGAGCGGAAATGGGAGAGTACATTATGAACTCGTGTGCGTGCTGTTTTTGAGATGAGTATCATGCATGAGAGCGCTGTAGAATCCAGGCGATAAATAGTTCGTTGATTGCTGGTGAGGATGCGGATCCAGGTATTGATGAGCTCGACGAGTGATGCCGATAGTGGCGTAAACTGTGGTCCACCTGGCACTGAAGTTGGACCACATGCAGTGCCAGCAGAAGCAACACTGGGATCTAAACTCTAGATTGATATACAAGCGCCAAAGCACTTACTCCACCAGATCTTTTGTGACACCTTCGAAAGAAAATGGAAGCTTGCAGTTGGGATAGAGCATCAATGTCCCCTCAGCTCTCTTCATGGCTACGATGTGTCTGAATTCCTCCTCCATTCGCCTCAGTTCTTGATGCTGCCTGAGAGAAAGGCAGCCTCCGCCATCGGAGCCACGGTATTTGCCTGTAATCATCCACTCAGGGATCCGTCCGAATCATCCATCCTCTGGCATGATCATCAGAGACTCGTCCTCGACATCAGAACTTTCAACAACGCTCATGGAGAGTTGGGTCAACTCGACCGTTTTCAAATCTAGCAAGAATTGCAGCTGAAGTAACTGTGCCAGCGCAGCCACTCCTCTCGGATGCATCTCTGGGGAGACTTGAAGCTGCAAGCAACGTTCTTGGATGCCGTCTACCATCCAGTCCTTCACAACGCACGGAGAGCAGTGCGAAACGTATTCCATGCGAAAGAGCATGTCGCGAAATGTGGACGATTTCGTAAGTTCATGAAGAAATTCGAGAGCGGTGAGCTGAACACACCTTCGAAGGCAATAGACATCGCGAATGCGGGCGAGACGTTCAGAGAAGTATTTCTTTCCGCTCCTAGCAGCAGCTCTGAATGGCTCGAGCCTACTCGCTTCTTCGAATACAGAGCACGAGCAAGCACATCTGAAGCGACAAGTGCAATCGCATCACCTTTCTCGCCGAGTAGCTCAACCAGAACAGGCAGGTTGACTTTGACGGTGACATGAGTTTGCACTTCACGCGTACAGCGGCTGACATTTCGGATAAGTACCATCAGATTCGCAAGAGAGATTGGATTAGCACTCAGGCCTTCAATGTGCGTCAGTATTAATGCAGTATTGTCTTGAAAACAGCGTTCGACAGCCACATGACGGTATTCTGCCAGACAAGCCAGCGTAAACAAAACCACGCGCTGTAGTTCGAGTGTTTATTTCGAGATAATGCTGGTACTAGCAAAGCAAACACACAGTCAACCACATGAGAATGTTACGTTCAGAAGTGAGAGCTACTCAAGTCAGCAGATTTACGGTGAGGAAATCAAGACGTGAGAGAACAGTGAGAGGACAAGTTCGCTCTGAGACGACACAAAGAGAGCGACAGTTTTGCAATTTCCAAGCTTCGTTAGCATATTGAATGGAAACATTGACAACGCAGCATTCAAGCTTTGCACGCGGCTCACCTTTTTCGGCTTTGCATCAAGCAAAAGTCAACGTGGCTAATGAGGCATTCTCGGAAATTGTGGTCTTAGTGTCGACAGATAACGCAGGAGTCGATAGAGAACAACCTTCTGACCGTGATCGCGCCATGACCCACTTTATCCAACTCCAGTCGTCTGGATATTTCTGCTAAAATTCAAGGCGGCTTTGATGATTACACGTCAAGGATGAGAGCGACTGAAGACTCAGCATTGCCAGTGCGTTTGCCTCACTTCCGCGTGATTCAATCATATAGTTCAAGTCAAATTGGCTAGAGAGAACCACAATGCGGTGGGAAACAAGAAAGCGAGTGATCACGCGTCCCAAGCTGGCCTGATATACGCTTAGGCTGCTGTTATTGGGGCGTCCTCGTCCCCATGTTCAGCATTCTCGTCAGCGTGCTATCCAACCTTCTGAATGCAGCAACTGGTTGCGAGTTTGTGGGCGGCGCAGACGTTGACGATGAAGGAGCTGCTGCTGTTGGTAGAGAGGAGTTGCTGGAGCGCGCTTCGATACAGGAAATGCGGATCTTGGTGGGTTCATGCCAGGAGCGCAAATCTACCAACACACTGAGTGCACACTCCAATCGAAACAGCCACGTAAGGCTCAATGCATCGCCACCATTTTCGGTGGTACATGTATCTGTAGGGAGCAGGATCACCAAATATGTTTGCAGAGCAGAATCTAAACTGGCATAAGACTCAAGCGAACTGAACGCGTACGCATTCAAGTCCTGTTGGGATGTCAAAGTGAGATCTAGCCGAAAGTTCAGGGCCTTCTCACACTCAACGAGATGTGTCACCTCATCCGACGATGGTTCTGGAGTGTTTTCTTCGGCATTAGTCAACGGTATCGCTCTAGAATCAGCGTAGTCTGCGCTTGAACTGAAGCTTTCATCTTGTGTGGAGAGCTTTCCATCCACATTCGCGGATATTGGCTGAAAAAGCACGCTGTTTGCCAGGTCGCCGATTATGCCATGATGGTTATTTTCAAGGTCTTCCTTGTGATCGAGCGCGGAGATAGAGGGGGAGTATTTGTATCAATGCTTCTACTCGGTGATTCTTTGTTCGATACCAGTTCAGTCGACGCACGTGCTCCTGAGGTTTCAACCCACGAACCACGTGTATCGACACGTTCTTTTCCTGAGACTGACGACTCAAACAAGAATGTCGTTGCTGCTCCTTGTCCAGAGGTGAGTACCATCTCATCGTCATTGTTCAGTGTTGCTGCGTTGGATCCAACAGCAGCAGCTTCACCACTACCCAAGACAGTATCTGGCACAGCATCTGGGCCACATCTTCGGAAGCACTGCCATTCACATTCTCTTCTTCGACCAAAAGCTGGTGCACGTCTTCAAAAGTGCTGACATCTTGGCACTCTACTTTGCCCAATAACTGGATAGCATTCCTGAAGCACTGGTGTCCAAATTCTCTAGCTGCGGCGCGTATTCGGAAGCACTGGCACCCGGAACATGTATGTTGTCCAACGTCGTAGTCGTTGCTGTCGCAGCCTGTGGCTCTCTGATGCTGTTGCCACTACTAGGGTGTTGTGCCACCATTTTCCAAGAGAAGCCGCAGAATCGCCATTCGCTGTAGCTGCTTGACCAACATTCGCCACTGCTGCGGCGTCTTTGAACACTATCTCGCTCGATGCAGTGACACTCGCCACTGGGGAAACGACTGCTTTCTCTAATGATGCTGCAGGTGCTGGTGTCGTTGGCTTGGGACTGTATGGCGGCGGTTGCTGTGGGACTACTTCTAGCACAATGTGCGGGAACACGGCTGGAAGCACGTTGCGCTCGTCACTTGGGTCGACAAGTCACTTTTTTCTGGATCTGGTTTTTCTTTTCAGGTGGATCCGCTACAAGTGCATGCCTCGTAAATGTGGATCCACCAGGTTCAAATGATCTGTCCGCTTGAGAGTGAATGCCAATCAATTAAAAAAAGGGGTCAGTAGCCACTACCCACTCGATAAGGGGACGTGCACTATCCTGATTTTGCTAATCGGTGAGCATTGCTTTATGCTATTTATAGCTCCGTTTTACAATGGGGCGTACGGTTCGAATCTAGCGGTCATACTAATAACCGCAAACCCCGAGCAAATTTTTAGAATAGGAAATGCAAAAAAAAGCTTAAAATCACCTACTCCAAGCATTTTTTTGGTGGTTAGAAATCTTTGAGCGCCAATTTACTTGAAGTACATTTTAGCAACTGACATGCTTTTATGTCAGTTGCTAATCAGCATTTCCAAGCTACAAACAGCACACAAACACCCACATGCCTGACCAAATGCCCGTTGTAGGGTCGGAGAAGCGCGAATATGGCGCCGCGACCGACTGCACATCCACTCAGCGCTTCGGTCTCTAGTGTCTAATACGGAGCACCAATGTGTCCCAATGGCCATGATCACAAGCACCACGTGCGGATGCCGAGGACTTCGTGGGGGCTGGCGAGAACGTTTGATGATTCAACCTCCATTTGGGTTTAAAATTGGGTCTTGATATCCACACATGTCCATCCACTATACACTGCGGCGCGCTGTCGGCGCCATCCACGCATCATACACACCCTTCCGACCTTCTTCTCCGCTCGCCGTCATGGCGGCCATGGCGGCCGCCTGCGTCCACCGCGGGGTCGCGGCCGTCGCGTGCGGCTTCCACAGACACGTCGTGGGCTTGCGCCAGCCGCCGACTTCGTCTACGAGCGCATTCACAAGCTCGTCGCTAGATTCCTGCTGCACCAGCTCGACGACGCGGCCATTGGAGGAAGACGCGTACCGGATGAACCCGCGCTCGACGAGGAAGTCAAACGATTGCTTGATGCTCTCGCTGCAGAGCGCCTCGGCGTGCGCGAGCTTGCGCTTGAGGAAGAGTGCGCGCGCCAGCAGCTGCACGCGGCGCACCACTGCGCGCTCACTGTTGTCGGCATCATCGGCTGCCAGACTCCACAGGCCCTGCGCGCACAGCCAGAGCGAGTCCACGAACGGCCAGTGTAGCGACAGCACGAAGCCCACAAGCTTGGACGCCCGCCAGCGCGGCAGATCCACGACCACGTACCCGTCCTTCTCGCCTTCCAGTCGGCACGCAGACGACACTCGTGCAACGAACTGGTTGAGCTGCGCGGCGATGTCGATCGCGTCGTGGCGGCAGATGTGGCGCAAAAAGTTCCACATCATCAACGCCTTCTCCTCCACATCTGCACGCGAAAGGATGCACACGTTGCTGCCGCTGGTCGTGCTGCACGTGGCAGTAGCACGCGTCAATGCGTCAATGGCGCCAGCGATCGCCATCTCGGGAAGGAACACGTGGAGCACGTGGTTCCGGTAAAAGCCCATCTCCAGCGCACGCGTCGGGAACTCGAGTTGTGGCATCAGCACACCCTGAGACGACACGTCGACGTTCAAAATCGAGAGCGCGTGCACCGCGATGGCGTCGTCGTGAACGTGCGTGAGGTGCGCCGCCCGCGTCTCCAGTTCGCCCACAAGCCACGACACCCGGTTCGCGAGCATCTCTTGGGTCTGGTAGCTGCGCTTCCACATGAGTAGCGCCGCCACGAGCGCCGTGCTCGTGACCGTACCCGTCGTCTGCATGCGCACCGCGAGCTCGCGCGCCGTGTCCTCCAATGACGAGTCCTGCGTCAGCGCGAGCGGCTCGCCGAAGCGCACGTACGCGTGGCCGCAGCGCAGGAAGAAGATGTCCCAGACCGACTTGAGGAAGCCCGCGATGCTCTCCTTCTGCTTGGGCTTGCCCAGCAGCTGGTTCGCGTACTCCTCGACCTCGTACACCTTGTCGTAGTCGAGCGAGATCGGCACAAGCAGCACTTTCTTCTTCTTCTTGGATTCCGAGTCGAGCTTGGTGTAGTCGTGGAACATGGAGAGGAACCCCAGGCGCGGTTTGCAGACGCGGCCGTGGCGCGAGCGCCCGCCTTCGACAAACACTTCGATCGGGTTGCCGTCGCTCATAAGTTCGTGGACGTAGCTCGCCAGCACCTGCTTGTATAACTGGTCGTCGCGGAAAGACCGGCGGATGAAAAAGCTCCCGTTCGCGCGCAGGAACGGACCCAGGAGCGGCAGATCCAGATTGTTGCCCGCCGCGATCCGCGGCAACGGCAGGCCGTACGCAAAGCACAGGTAGCTGATGATCAGGTAGTCGAGATGCGTCTTGTGCGTCGGCGCAAACACGACGCTCACGTCGTCCCCCTGCTGCTGCATGGCGTGTTCGAGCGTCTGGAATACGTGATGCAGCGACGTGACGTCCACGTGCACGCCGTTAAACAGCATGCGCCACGTCTTGGTCAGGATCCACCCGAGCGTGCGCACTGCAGGCATGAACATGTCCGACTGCAGTCCGGAAAAGATCCGACTCACACGACGCACGTCCTCAGCGCTC
Organism: Globisporangium ultimum DAOM BR144; assembly: GCA_000143045.1. NCBI lineage: Eukaryota > Oomycota > Peronosporomycetes > Pythiales > Pythiaceae > Globisporangium > Globisporangium ultimum. The sequence goes on from GL376564.1 coordinate 1,083,117, forward strand.
AACGAGTCCTGCTGTTGCTGCACGCGCGACACGAGGTTCTGGTGGTGAGTTTTGACCGAAGACGGTGCGCGTCCGTGAAAATTGTGGCCCACGCCCGACCGCGCGATGAACACGACGTCCAATACTGTGTGTCGGAAATCCGCGACCTTCATCGCCGAGTGGCCCGCGCGACCGCCCGCACCGACCGACGCCGCGACTTCGGTGCAGCGCTCCTCCATGGACGACAGAAGCCACGAGTGGTGCATAATGTCCACGAATCTATGGTCTCGCGTGGCCACAGCGTGCTGCGTCTCGCTATCCTCGGCGACCTCAGCGGCGGGTTCAACGGTGGGAAGATTCTCCATAGCATCGTCCTTAGCCATGGCGCCGACAGCACATACCTGATTGTCCGTCTTGTCGTCGCTCTTCTCCATTTCGTCCAACGACGAGCTTGCGACAGCATGGAGCGTTCTGTCGGTCCGGCCCGACATCGGCTGCCACTCGGTCGGGCTCCATTTCACAGCCGCATCGCTGAGCCCACTGCCACTCGACCGCATCTCGGACGCATAGCTCGGCATCTTTGGTTTCCGCACGAGAGGGTACTGCGCTTCCGTCGTCGCGTCCGAGCTGCTGTTGTCCTTGCGCGCATTGTACGCGACGGCGAGCGCCATGCTCGAGCCCGTGACGCTGCGCTCGCGCAGCGCGGCCTTGGCCGTGGTCACAGCATTGTCCTGCTGCTGCTGCTCGTCGATCGCCTTCTCGGACTTCTTGAGCAGCATGCGCACTTTCTCCTGGTACTTGCGGTAGCGCAGCTGGATGCGCAGCGCCGCGCCGTTGTGCTGCAGCACCGAGTACAGCGTACCGCTCGTCGAGTGCTGCGCGTACTCCTCCAGGTACGACTGCGGCGACGGCAGCACCATGGCCTTCTTCTTGGCGAGCGGCTTGAGCATCGCGCCTCTTACGCAGCTACGCACGCGTCCGGAGGCGAGAGAGAGTGAGCGAGAGACGAAGCGCGTGTCGCTCTCGGACGTCGCCGTTGTGAGTGTGTAAGTGTATGGGGTTCCATTGTGGTGGTTAGTGGAAGAAGGCGCTCTATTTAAGGCAGACCACCACTCTGTCAGTGCGATTACGGTTTTTGGTTCATAGAGACTGTGGCAATAGCTAGATACTCGCGGTCGTGCGAAGGTAGCCTCGAAGTCAACTTCAATGTCGTACGAGCGTCGCTCCATGTGGCACGAATGTGGCAGAAATCAGAAAGTAGAGCAAGGTTGCGCGAACGGAATCCAATACTATCTGGAGGCTTGATTATGTATGTACTCGTACTTTAGTTGGGGATGTGAACCCACAGAGAGGGCCTTCTATTGAAGAGGTCGCCACGAATAGAGAAACAAGCCCAAAAAGGCGGTTATCGCTCTGCCAGGCAGCGACGGCAGCAGATCCGAACAAGCCGCGAGCTCCACGGCGTCTCCTGGCTGCGTGACTGCGTGTCTCCGCCCTCTCTCTCTCTCTCTCTCTCTCTCTTCTGACCCTGCTATTGCACTCCAGCACGAGTCGCCGGCAGCAGCGCCCGCCGTGTTCCTTCAAGCTCTACGAGATGTCTCTTCCCTTTGCGACCAGACGCGACCAGCAGTCCTACAAAAATGATGCCGTCTCACCGCCGCGTGGTGGGTGCAGAAGGAAGACGAGCGTGAAGTTGCGGATACGACACAAGATGCGCCACCACTCGTTGCTGGTGTTCGGATGCGGCGTGCTGCTTGCAGCGCAGCTGCCGCATGCGACGACGGCGCTTGCGAACGTGCAGAAATGCTTGTCGTGCGACGTCCCGACTGAAGCGCAGATCCCGTTCTGTGCCGAGTTCGTGAGCTACTCGTCGTGCCGCTCCAAGCCGTCATGGCGGGAAATGGTAAGATGCGGTCCATGTATGTGTGTGCTTAAATGGTTGTGGATTGTACGCTCTTAGTGAGTCATTCATTGTGTGTATGGGTCATTAGGATGATGCCGCTCAGGAAGAGTACGCGAAGCTCCTGAACGAACCCAACACAACTGCAGCCTCGGCGCAAAACGCGTCGTGCGTGACGGCACTGAAGCACGCCGAGTGCGCCAAGATATTTAACGTGTGCGAGCTGGGAGCCGCGCAGAGCTTTTGCCGCGACAGCTGTGCGTCGACAATCGCGACCAATTGCTCAGCGACTCTGTCCGCGACGTCGCTACATGACACACAGAAGCAGTTTTGCGGCGACACGCCCAACCCCGTGGTGGGCGTCACCGACGGTGGGAAATGCTTTGACGCCGAGTACGTCGGTCCCAAGCACTCGGCGTGGGTCATCGGGTTCATCATCGCTGTCGTGTTTTCGTTTTTCGCGAGCGTCGGCATCAATCTCCAGAAGAAGGCGCTCAAACAGAATGAGCTCACGGCGCAGGAGCAAAATATGACGCCGACCCCAGTGTACAGGCTGCCGCTATGGTGCCTCGGCTTCTTCCTCATCCTCGCTGGCTCGGTGCTCGACTTTGTCGCGTTCGGACTCGCGCCGCAGAGTCTCTTGGCGCCACTAGCAGCACTTACACTCGTCTGGAACATGGTACGTCTCGTCTTCAAGACGACACTCACATGACGGTATATCTGACAGTTCTTATGGATGCGTAGATGCTGGCGCCGTGCTTCAATAAAGAAAAACTCGGTCGCAAGGACATTGCTGCGACGCTCGTGATTTTTACAGGCGCGACGATCGCCGTCGTCTTTGCGTCGCATACGTCGCCGTCGTACAATTTAAGCATGCTCCTCGAGCTCTACCGCGACCCGCTGACATGTACGACTGCCTGCCATTTAGGCGTCTCGTAGAGGCTCCATGCCTCATTAGTATTAACCTCTGTTGTGTGTCTCTTCTAGGTGCCTACTTTGTCGTCGTGTTCCTGTGTGTGGTGCTACACTACTCGCTAATCCACCTCGTCGAGAGTTTGAGCCTGACGAGCAAGCGCCATCGACTGATCCAGGTTGGTCCGCCAGCGGTCTGGGCACGCGTGCGGCTCGTCGCGTACTCGGGCCTTGCAGGCACCATGGGCGGCCAGTCTGTGTTATTTGCGAAATCGTGCGCTGAACTGCTCAAAGCTGCGCTTCACGGAGACACGTGCTTGCAGCACTTCGAGACGTACGTGATCGCGGCGGCGCTCATCGGGTGTCTGTTGTGCCAGATCCACTATCTGAATTGTGGCCTGGTGCACTATGACGCGCTCTCAGTCGTACCGATCTACCAGGCGTACTGGATCATCAGCGGCGTACTCGGCGGCGTGATCTACTTCCAGGAGATCCGCGCGTTCTCGGTGCACCAGGCGATGATGTTTGTGCTCGGAATCATGACGACGATCTTTGGCGTCGTGCTGCTTTCGAAGCGCAAGCCGCACGCACCGGCGCACTCGAAGCGCAAGATCCTCGAGCGCGGCTACAGCTTCACGTCGACAGATGGCTCCAAGGCGGATGGTCACAAGCCGGGTCATTTGCCGACGGTGCCCGAGCTCCCCGCTGAAGTAGACGGCAGCACAGTCGAGCTCGAAGGCGACGACGCGGCCAGTGTCACGTCCATGGCGACGATCGTGGAGCACGAGAGCGAGATGAGCACGGGCGAAGAGTCCGATGATGACTCAAATGGCGAAAATGGTGGCGGTGACGAATCGGACGAAGTGAGTCGCCAGGTGATCGACAACTACCTCGACATGTCGGCGACCATGGGCTTCACGGAGATCCTTGGCGCGCTGGGTTTCCAGTCCGCACAGAGTCAGCGCGGCATCTTTTCGCGGCGCATCTCGAGCCGAATACCAGGGTAGGATCCGTTTGTGTATTTTGTTGTTATGTGATGGTGCTGGTACTAACTTTCGCTTCAATTTGTTCCTGTAGCGAAAGTGGTTCGGCACGACCGCAGAGACGAAGCGTCGACGACATTGAGGTCGGCATGCCGTCAGCGTCACGCGACGCGAACCCACGCGAGCGCGTCGCCAAGCGGAGGTCGATCACGTTCACCTCGTTCCAGAACTCCAAGAAGGACCCGCCGCCCGTCTAAGGGACGCAAGTCGTCGAGTCCCAGAAAGCTAGATACCTGCGCAGCAGTTTGTTTTTTTAGATAAATGCAAATACAAGAGAGAAAAACACTTGTGTGTTGTGTTCCGCATGACTGTGGTGCCATTTCAGTTGAATACCTGAGTAAATCTGCAGTCCTGCATCTCCATCGCGTCTATCGTATGCCCAATGCACTAGTCGTTGCACCTGAAATTTGCTCTACTTCGTCTTCGTGCGCTTCGACCTCGACTCGGAGGTGGTGTGATGATGCTGGAAGCGTCGACTGCTTTCTTCCTAACGCATGCGGTTTGCCTCCACCCGATCGTCTCGACTGCGAGGGTGGCGACATCACGCTCACACGTCGCATGGCCTCATCTGTCATAGTGCTGGTATACTGGAGTCCGCCACTGCTTGCCGCGGAGAGCTGCTTGACCTCCTTGCGCACGTCATCCAGCGACCGCAGCAGCGTTTCGTTCTGAAGCGCCAACTGGAGAATCATGCCTTGCAGCAGCTTCGTCGTGGCTGCGCTGCTACCACTATCACCATACGGCATACCGCGCCCTACCGACCTTCGTGTTCTCGCACCACCACCAGCGCCAGTACGACGATCTCTATCACGGCCATCGAACACGCCTTGCGAGTTCTTACTACCTGGGTACGTGTAGTTGCTTCGCGTGCTGGTGTAGTGTTGTCGGCGCTCATTCGCATCCTCGTCGTCGTTGTACGCGCCGTTGTAGTCGCAGTCGTCTTCGAATTCGTCTCGCGGCGATGCTACCACCGTGTTCATGAGTCGGCCGCCAAAGTCGCTCAAGGCGCCGACCTGGGACGAGATCAGGTTGGCGCTTTTCTGCATCGCGCCCGACGACGAAATCGCGCGCACGACCGACAGGCGCGATGCGCGCGGGACCAGTTTCGGGCTTTTTGATGCTGTGGACTTGAGAAAGCCCGGGAGTTTGCTCAGAAGTCGTCTGGCGAGGTCATGGAGCTCCACCACGAGCGCCTTGGCGTACTGGATCACCTCGACGACGAGATGCATCCGCTTGGAGGACGAGAACTCAACCTTGGTCTCGTCCAAAGCTTTGTGGTACGCGTCCGAGATCATCACGAGCACCAGATTGGCGATGATGACCACATGGATGACGACAAAGCCCGTGAACAGAACGGTCTCGATCGCTGGCGCATCTCGGTGGTCTTGTTGAAGAAGTCGAGACGAGGGTGTAGCGCGTCCGACTGCCATGCCCAGCAATGATGTCATGGCTGCCGCTACGCTGCGAAATGGGCTCGATTCCGGGCCGACAGCGACCACGAAGGCACTCGCGTAGCCGTACATGAGCAGCGCGACGCACACCAACAGTGCCAGGAGCTTTGTCTTCGCCAGCAGCAGTGTACGCACAAAGATGTCGATGTGCTTGGTCATCCGGAGCAGCAGAAGCAGCACTAGCCAGCAGAGACACGTGTTGATCGCTACGAGCTGCTGCGAGACGTGGAACGCCTCGACAAACGGCCGCAACGATACAAACGTGTCCAAAGCCAATGGGAAAGTCGACGGGAAATGGATCAGCGCCAGCAACCGCAATAGCCACACGACAAAGTACACCACGAGACTGATTGTGCGCGCCGCAGCGCCGTACCGTGTTGAGTATCGCAGCGCCTTGCGTGCGCCTGTGGCTGTCGACACCGCTTTCCGCCGCTGCCGTCCCGTGTGCGCAAAGATCTCTGTGGCCAGAAAGAACCCATAGAAGAGCAGCACTATGCAGCTGCAGAGTGTGTGCCACCAATCGTCCTCGTAGTACAGAAAGCTCTTCGTGACTGGCGCGCTGGTGGCCACGAGACTTGGAACGACGCCGCCACTCGCGGGGAATTCCACGATAAACCGGAGAAGCAGCATTGTGCGCAGCATGACGTTCACGAGGTTCACATCGAGCACCACGACGCGCGTGTGCCGGTCAATGTATGCGTCATTCTCAAGCCACAACAGGATCTGGGACGCCTGTGTGGAATTGACCCGCGGCATGATCACGGAGAATGCAGGCGATGGGAAGCTACCACCTGCCATGGACGAAAACATGGTGCTTCGCTCGACGGCTGTGGTTTCGGTGTTGTTGTGACCTGTGAACTTGAAACTGGTGCTACTGCTACCGCCGAAGGACTCGCGGGACTCGTACTCCGCCGAGTTTCTATACTCACCACGCTGTGAACCATAGCAGTAGAGCCACGAATCATTGCTGGTCGTAGCCCTGGGGGATGATTCCGTCAGGGCAGACGAAAAGTACGACGTGATCCGCGACGTGCAGTTGGATTGCTTCACGCGGAGCTGCCCGATGCGGATGCCGCCGACGACGCGGCTGTTCTGGAACACAACGTCGCTCTCGTGTACTGAGGATGAAGCAGACGTGGAGGACGCTTGCGGATACGAAAGCCGCAAGAAGGGACCGCGAAGCCACGCGAAGAGTTCCTCGGCGCTCGCGATGCCGTAAAACTGCTTCACATCGGCGTCTGCTGTCTTGAAATCCGCATTCAGGTACTGGGCTACAGAGAACAAAGCAAGAGAGCACCAAAAAGTAGAGCGAGCCTGTAAGTTGGCGCATGGGTATGACAGCGAAGTCAAATCACGTACACACTGGCGCGTTCGTGAAGCGGAACAACTGCTCGTTGGCGACGTCAAAGTGCGTGTTGACGGTGTAAAAGTAGAGAAACACGGCGTGCAACACGAGCTCGCGGATCTTGGCGCGGATGCGCGCGCGGCGCTTCTGAGCAATGAGCACGCTCGCGTGGTCCTGGCACAGCTCCTGCAGCTCCGTGATGCGTTTGTGGTTGCCGTGCGTGCGTCTCCACCTACGATACAATGGCCACAATGAGTATGCATGTCAGGCAACATACACACGTCAGCAAGGCACGTTTACCATCGCTGGAGCTCGATGATCGCGTCGGTTCTCGCCTTCTCCACGAGCTCGTCGAGCGTCGGCACGTGGTTTGTGTCACTCGCGCCGTCGCTGAGCTCGTTCGCCTCTGTGCTGAGCAGCAGCTTGTCGTCTCTCCGCTGAGTGCTCGGGGGCTGGCGCTGGACGCCGAGCTGCTGCGCGTGCTCGGTCTTGGGCTCTTGGGACGACAACGGCACGCGCCGGAACGCGAACGTCGAGTCCACGACCATCGTGTCTGCAGCTTTCACCTGCGCAGACGACGGACGCTCGCAGTGGCTGCAGCCATCGTGTCGATACGCGCGCTCCGACTCAACGGGCGAGTATTTTCGTCGGCATTTCCGTTGCCGTTTTTAACTTTGGATTAGAATATGGCGAGGTGCGGCCACCTTCGTGCAACACGCGCATCGTACAGTACAGCTTAACACATACCGGCTCAATACCGGTATGTGCATGTTGCTGTTTACTTTGGTGGACTTGAATGAACTACTCATTGCAATGCAAGTAAATCTATATATATTCAATATATATTGTTAAGCATATGACAGTACCATACATATAACCTCCCTACCTGTTATATAAGGCTACTTTGTCGCTGTTGCCAACCAAACACCATGCAACTACCTGTCTAACGAGTGGGTAACATGCTGCTCCGCTGTGCTTTTGCCGCGCGTGCGCAATGCGCAGCCACAGCGCACAGAAGCCGCCGCTGCTTGGCTTCAGCAGCTGCCACTGCGCCTGAGCACATCCCCGTGCTACTGCAGGAGACCGTCGCGCTCTGGGGCGGTGCCAACAGCAGCAGCGAAAGCAAAAGCAGAGTGCGCTACTTTGTGGACGGCACCGCGGGCTTCGGCGGCCACTCGCGCGCGCTGCTCGAGCACTACGACGATGCGCAACTACTCTGCATCGACCGCGATCCAGAGGTACATATCCGACGTATACGCGCCTATAGACTATCTCTTATATGTTAACGGCTGTGTGATTGTGCCTCCATAGGTGCTGGCGATTGCGCGCGCCAATCTGCACGACTTTCACGGCCGTGTGACGTTCCAGCAGGGCTCGTACGCGGACATTCGGGTGCATTTAGAAGCCGCGGACTTTCCGCGTCAGGTGGACGGCATCATGGTGGATCTGGGCGCCAACAGCTTTCACTTCGACCAGCCGCACCGCGGCTTCAGTTGGATGCATGACGGTCCACTCGACATGCGCTTCGACCAGAGCAACGACGACGTCCCCACGGCTGCGCACGTGCTCAATACGCACTCGGAAGTGCAGCTCACCAAGGTATAAAAATGCACATATATGTCTGTTTAGAGACGGACATGCACGCACGTGCATAATGCAATTTTGTATCAATATGCATGCGTAGATCTTCAAGGAGTTTGGAGAAGAGAAGCTCGCCAAGGAGTTCGCCAAAGCCGTGGTGCGCGACCGTGAGGAGAAGGGCGTGGTGTTCAAGACGACTCAGGACCTGAAGCTGTGCATTGAGCGCATTGCGCGCAGATGGAGCAACGACAGCAGCAAGGCGTCCTCCTCTTTAAAAGGCAACAAAAAGAGCAACTTGACGACTGCAACCAAATCGAAGACGCATCCCGCGACGCGCTGCTTCCAGGCGCTGCGCATCTACGTCAACCAAGAGCTGCAGCATGTCGAGGTACTATGATCCTATCACTCTGCCGGTCTATGCGTGACGCTAATTCTTTGTGTGGGGGTGTTGGGCTACATAGGAAGGAATCCACGAACTGATCAACTGTCTAGCGCCTGGAGGACGACTGGGTACGTTGCTTACTGAAGACGATATGGCAAAATTGTTTGACTCACCTTCGCTATTACAATGCCAGCGACGATCGCGTTCCACTCGCTTGAGGACCGTCCAATCAAGACGCTCTTCCGAAAGCTCGTACGTTTTCTATATGAAGTATAACATTGTGCCTATGTGTCCGATGCATGTTCATTCGGTCTCTCTCTCTCTTGAATAGGACAAGCAGGGGCGACAGGACGATGACGAGGATGAGTACGACGTGTTTGACGACGAAAGCGATGAGGACGACGACGATGAGGAACCAATCGAGACCAAGCGGTTCCACCTCGCCAAGCGGAAAGCGATCAAGCCGACCGCAGACGAAATGAGCAGAAACGCACGCTCACGAAGCGCGCGCTTGCGCTGCTTGGAGCGCATCGAATAAAGAAAACTAGACAGAACAAGATAAACACAGGTAATATGGAAACTCTGCCTCTCTCTTACCAACACCTCTACGCCGATTTGCTCTTTCCAGGAAGCTGTACATCGTCATCTCCGGTGCTGCTGCTGCTGGCATGGTACTCTTCCAGCGTGAACACGCGGCGCCAGTCGACTCCCAGAGTCTGTTTCTCCAGAAAGAAGAACGTGAGGCAGTTGCGCCAGATGCTGCCTCGTGAGTACGCGCGCGACGTGTTTTCGTTCTTCACAAACTCGTTCGTCGTGAGCGCCGCAGCCACGAGGTACGCGTGGAAAAACAGCAAGTATGCGATCCAGGCCACCTGCACGATGTCGAGCACCACGACGCAGAAGAGCACTGGGTGAAAGTGTACGATCCACCAGAGCGCAAACCATCTCCCACGCCCGCCGTCGTGCCATTCGCCCAGACTCTCTAGGTGGCTCGCAAACTGCCAGCATGCAACGAGCTCCAGACAGATCGAGAGTACAGCAAACAGGAGAAACCCAAAGAAATAGTGGTGGTTGTGCGCACCGATGGCATTGTTCACGAACGGACAGTAGTGGTCGAACTTGGCGATGCACGCGTTCATCTCGGCGCAGTGCTTGGCGCGCAGTGGACGACGATGGAGACACGTGAGACAGAGCTTCGTGGCGCTCGGACGCTTGGATTCCACGAGCGTGCGGATGTTCTCGAGCTTTTCGTGGTACAACGTGGTCACGACACCGGCGTCCAGCGTCGCAGTCTTGTACAAACACACGCACATCGCGAGAATGGAGAGCACAGTGCATATCTGGAAGCTCGTGGTGACGCGCGCAAAAAGCGGGAAACTGGCCACGAGCCACGCGATGGACGCGACGTTGACACCAAAGAGCAGCGCGGCGGCTTTCTTCTTGTCACCGTAGGACCCGCGCTGCAGCAATTTCAGCAGCGCGATTGTGATCGCAACCAGCACGCCCTGCTGCCACATGATGCGGAAGAAGCCGTGGCTGTACACGACAATCGCGCAGCTCGCAGGTATAAACAGCCACGGCACGAAGAACGAGAGCTTGTACACGTTGCCCTCGAGCGTTCGTTTCTAAATGAAAGAAGGCAAAACGTGAGGTAAGACTCAGTCACGTGTATATACGAACGCTGACAATGTCACACACACGTACGGGAATGGACGTCCACTTTGCGAGTTGCTGGAGCTGACGGTCTTCCTCTAGCAGATGCAGTGTCGTGGAGTTTGGGGCCGCGTGTTTGCGCGCACAGTCGAGTGGCGTCTCGCCCGATGTGTTCACGATCGTTGGGTCGGCGCCGCAGTCGAGAAGCATGCGCACAGCAAGACCCACGTCGTTTGCCGCCGCATGATGCAACGCTGCAGCGAAGAATTGCGAAGCTTCATATTAGGGAAAACACGGGAATAAACGAAGTCAAAGGATGGCTTCCACAACGTACCGGTATTGCCTTCGGAGTCCTGCAAGTCGATCGACGCCTGGAGACTGAGCACCATGCGGTACGAGTCGAGATGGAACCGCTGCCGATTCGAGAGCAACATCAACGCCGTCTTCCCAATCTTGTCTGTCCATGTTACATGTCAAAGCAGCCACACATTGCGATAAAGATCAGTGGCGAACAAGGTAGAGCCGCCTAAAATGAACACAGAGAACGCACCTTTTACGCGGACATCGATGTCGGTGCCTTTCGCGATCAAATACGCCGCCGTAATCGGAAAACAGCGCTGCCAGACACACGTGAACATGGTAAAGAGACCTTAGTGGCATGACCAAAAAGTCTTGGGGAGTTTATAACGAGTTGAAGCGCTAATTGATACCTGGATGCAGAGCAGGAATGGATTGAACCCTGCAGCATCCGTGAAACTCGCATCCGCGCCTTGACGCAGCAACAGCTCAACGGCGTAGATGTGGTTGTGGTACGCGGCCCAGAACAGCGGCGTCGTCTGCAACTCGCCTCCGAGCGGATCCACTTTGATCTGCGTCTTCAACACGGGATCTTGGAACAGGTACCTGGGCACAACAATACGCCGATGCGTCGTCAATAAGATCCACAGCGCTACAGAGTCGCACACACATACATGTCTTGGCTCGTACTCTAGAATACGCATTTTGCTGTTGATGGCCGCATGGTGCAGCAGCGTCGCGTTCGACGCTTCCTCCACGGCATTGATATCGAAACCCGCATCCTACGCATAAACACACCACAAGCGCATCCACAAAGCGCTCAGTTCATATCCCCAGTAGCTCCACATACGTCCACGCAGTGTGCAGGCAGGCGTACCTCTTCGATGAGCTCCTTCAGTTCCTCCAGGAGCCCGTGGCGCGCGCAGTCGAACACGGTCGGACGCTGCAGCGGCGCCTCGCACTTTGCGCATGTTGGTGCGCTACCAGCGATCTGCCGGTCGTGCTGCTGCTTGTGCGGGTGCTCAGGAGCCGCTGCGGCGTCTGGTTCCGCGGGCGCGATGCCGCATGTGGCGCAGATCAGACGCATGCTTCGTTGTTGTTGTCGTCTTGTTTTCTTGTGTCAAACCCCATGTGACTGACCCCTTAGACCTCGTGACCATCACTCGGACCACAAAAGCATACCTACTCCATTTTCAGTATATCTATGTCGAAATTCACACTAATTTATGCAATTTATACATGAAATATGTGTCAGTCAAAGTGATGAGAACTTCAATGTACTCGGTTGAGTTATTTTAGAGTTGTTGACGCTCTGCTTGTGATTTTTAGAGCTCCACAATCCAATTCTTCCCTAAGCATGAGTTCCCATTATTATGAATGCGCTCGCGTTGCACTCTTGTACACAATAGCGGACCAAGTGCATTATTTTCCTCTTCTCCTGGTACAAGAGGCCGCGGGTACACGAGACAGCAAGTGGTCCGCTTACAATAGGGCTGCCAGAGCAGAGCCACTCAGCGCGTATCACGCAAGGTATTTGCAGCCATGAGCATGTGCTCATATAAATAGCGCCACCTCTCTCGATCGACCGAGACCTCATTCACACCATAATATCGCTGCGGTGCGCAAGCGAGAATGGGATGCGCTTTGTAGACGATTTGTGCCAGTCCAAACCGTCCAGTCTCCAGTCTCGCAATGCAAGTGATCCAGTCTTCCTCAAGAAGTGCCCGTGGCGTTGCTGAAGCTGCGCAGACATCGGCGGCTTCTGCGACGACCGAGACCGTCCAGGCTCGAAATGCCACGTCGAGAGCCTCAACCACGCATGGTGCGCACCAGCATCCGAGCGCGTACTCGCGGTTATACGCGCAGGCCGTCGATCTACGGGAGCACAAGGACTTCGTCTTTCAACAGTTCGGTCTTCACAAAACCAGGAATAAAGCCGCGCATTCGGGTTGTGCTTCGCCTCTGAGTGCCTCCAAAGTGGCCTCAATGAACACAACGAGACCACCAGCACATGCGAATGCTGCTTTAACAACGCTTCAGCGAACCACGACGTCTCGCAACCTCGTTCACTCGCCAAGAGCGCATCCACATCCTCAGAACCCTAGTCAAACGCGAGGGAAAGGACACAAACGCGCCACAAAGGCTGTGTATGCGTCCTCCAGCGGACGGAATGTGTTGAGCTCGGCTGCGCGCACGTTCTCAGTGAAATCGACCATGGAAAGCCGCCAATTGGTCTCTCCGCGGCACAAAGTAGCAGCTTCAGCCTCAGGCTCTTGGAGAAATCCCGGGATCGTGTCGCGACAAAGTATCCACATCAGCACGACGCAACCTTTAAATGCACGGCATCGACCGTCAAGCGCACCGATTTCGTCTGCCACCACCAGCGTGCAGATGCAGACGGAAACGTCTCGAGCAGCAAACGCCAGCAGATCGCGGGGGAGTGGCTCGCGTGGTGTCAGCTCAGCCTCAGGCTCGGGGCACGTACCCCAGAAGCATTCCAAACCAAGTGCAAGGACGACAACGACACAGAGCCATCATTCAATCTCGAATAAGATGCCACCAAAAGGTAAGTTTGGCGGCAACTCTAACAACAATTTCGCAGCAAAAGGCAAACGGCCGTCCATGCGCATGGGCGCCCCGCCTGTAGCACTCGACAGCTCGGCTCCCGTGCTGATCCAAGTCTCGCGGCGCACGTCGTCGCCTATCATGATCTCGTCCAGCGTGGCCGAGTTTGGGATGCGCAAGCGGCCAAGTGTGGCACCGATCTCGTCCTCGCTCCAGCAGCAGGCTGTGGTTCCGCAGCCGCGAGCGTCGATGCTGCTTCGTCGAGACAGCAAGATGGACCGACTCGTCGAGCAGCTCTCAGTGCTCAAGGCCACGCTCGGGCTCTCGGACGAGGACCTCCAGTGGAAGGTCGAGAGCACTAAGGGTAACGCGTTCCTAGCCGCTGAGCGTCACCTGAACGACGGCGAAGAGCGGTACGATAGATTAGTGTACGAAGTGCAGCTCTTGACGCAGACGCCGTGCGAAGAAGTGACCGCGGCACTCGTCAAGCACGTGCACGCGCTGCTGCAGCAGGCGCAGATGATCGCCGACAGCAAACCCACGTTCGTAGCGTGTCAGAACGACGTCACGCGGCTCAAGAAGGAGCTTTTGGACGCGCACATCGCCGCAGGACTGCAGCGCACCAAAGAGGACGCGGCTTTGGCTGGTACGAACAAAGTTGGTAGTGAGAATGCCGCCAGCATCGCTTATGACACCCCGGATGCGATTCCAGCAGCTACACAACAGCTTGAGGACGCGAAAGCGCGTATTCTCCAGGTCCAGGAGCAGCTCAAAGTGGACATGAGCACGCTCAACGACATGCTTGTGACGCTAGGCACCGAGACTGATCGGCTCACGGAAACGTGCGCAGCGTTCACATCTCTATTCCCCGAGGTCGCCGAAGTCAGCAATTCGCTGCTCACCGTCTTGAAGCGCATCCCCGAGTGCGCCGTCGCGGACAGGAAGAAGTTCGCGGCGTTGTGCGACCAAGCGATCGAGACCGCACAGAAGCTGCGCAGCTCGAAGCTGCGGGATCTCAAGAAGAAAGAGAGCGACTTGGCCAAGACTATGGCGGATATCGAGGTCTGGAAGACGCGCCGCGACAACGCCAAGGAGTATCCTCTGGAGCGCGCGAAACGCGACACACAGTGGCGTCGAGACCACGAAAGCGACAACCTGCAAGCGCTGCGGCTGCTGCGCACGCTGGTGCCCCAGGACATGCAGCAGCTCACAGTCGAGATGATCATCGAGCGCGCGGCGACAGATGGAAACGTGCTATTCACGTACGATCTTGCGACGTACATCAAGCAGAACCGACTGCTACATTGGCTCGTGACCCACGAGAGCGACATCGCGCGCGACAACTTCCTCGCGATCGAGTGCGCGTCCTGGTTTCTCAACTTTACGAGCTACGACATCAACGAGCTCCGCGCCGTGGCCGCTGTGCTGCCGGAGACAGGCTTCGAGTTCGACAAGGACGGCAAGAAGGCCAACTGGAAGACGCAGTTCATGGACCACGTGCACATGCTCGTCAAGCAGCAGAACGGGGAGACCGTCAAGTGCGGATGGGATCCGGTTCGGAAGAAGAGATGCGACGTGCCGCTGCAGCCGCTCGCGGCCAAGCAGCTCGTGAATGCCGTGTATCGGTACCCGAGCGAGACCGAGATCCAGGCGCGGATCGCCAAGTTTGAGCTCCAGAAGAAACGACTGGACCAGAAGCGAGACAGATTCCGGAACCTGGAAAACGAAGCGATCCCGGCGGCCAAGGCCGAGTACCTCGCGATCGCAGAGGACGCACGCTGCGACGCGCTCCAGCGCTCCTTTGGCAAAGCCACGCTCATCCAGATGCGCGACGCTGCCAAGCACGCGTTCCAGACGCTGTGCAAGTCACGAGACACGCTGAAATCCGAGATCGCGCGCGGCGAGGCCCAGTGGCAGGCGATGGCACCCACGTTCGAGCAGTACTTGGTTGAAGTCGACAAGATCCGAAAGCTGGACCCAGAAATTCGCAATGCGCGGATCCGAGGCCCATTCCCGAGCGAGATCACACTCAAGCCCCGCGAGCGCGCAACGTTCAAGAAACTCTCGGTCGAGGAAGAAGCCCAGGCGCGGAAGCTCGAGCTGGACAATGCGATCGCGAGCAGGGGCAAGGAGCTCGGTGGTGAGGTTCCTGTTGCTACTGGGGACGTTGTGGACTCAGTATCTGGAGCTTCTCCAGCAGTAGCGGCTTCCGATAAATGGGTGGATGCTAGTGCTGCCAATACGATTCTAGTCGAAGATGGAGCTCCTCCGCAGCCAAAAGCTTCATTTCGTCGCGTCAAGTCCTTGCAAGTGTCGACCGAAGTGCTGCGGTTTCTGCAGCAGGATTTTTGCAGTCCCCATCGGGTGAAAAGGCAAGTTGCTGCTGCTGGTAGTGGCCTCAGGCTAGAGCGAACGGCGTCGAGTGTGACTCCAACAGCGGGGACAGTAGCAAACACTGTAGCAGGGATCATCAAGATCAAACGCTATGCGTCCGACCACTCGATGGGTTTGCAAAATCTTGACCAGGTAGACGACGGCAAAGCTGCACCAGCAGTACCAGCTTCTTCGGACGCTCCTGCTGCTGCTGCGATCCCCGTGCGGCCGAAATCTAAAGCACTGCTGCAACTTCTGGAAAAGAGCGAGGCGCAAGCGAACAATGCTGCGAATTCAAAACACGAGCAAGCTTCAGAATCAAAAGTGCCGCCGCTGAAGAAAATGGACATGTTTAGCGAGCTAAAAAATCGTTTCCGGAAGAAACCAACAGAGAATGGCGATAAAGACGGCGACACAAACACCTCCACGACCAATGAGCCAGAGGATCCAGCGAGACCGCCGCCAGCGCCGATGAAACCCATGAACTTCCTCGACGAACTCAAGCAAAAATCGCAGCGAAAGAGCAAAGCAATTACACCCCCATATTTCCAGAAATCAGACTCGCACAATGTTGATACTTCATGCCCGATGGAGACAACGCAGGACACCAATTCCGGTTCCGTCGCTTTACCGCCCGCTGCTCCAGTGCGTCCGCTGTCGCCAATGTCGTTTCTCGACGAGTTGCGCGCCAAAGCCAAGTCCACAAAGTAGCATCGACAGATATCCCTATTTCAGTGTGTGCACCGTGAGGCATTGGTGGTTATTGTGCCCGCTCTCGTGCCCTTCATTGCTACTCTACGCCTTTGTGCCTGGCTTGGGTATTGCTGAATTTGTACTTTTGCATCCGCGCCATCGCCTTTTCGTGCAGCATTTGCTGCATGCTGAGCACGTCGTCGGTCCTGCTGGCAAGTGCCGCCGCGAGTTCCTTTTGCTTCTCGAGTCGATACGCACTCAAACGTTGCTCGTCGTCCAGTATATCGGAGTCGTCAGCATCAGAAGCGTGCATCGCCGCTGTCTTCGAAGACCCCAGTAGTAGCACCACATTGCCCGCTTCTACGCGAACTTCCAGGGACGGCAACGACTTCGGATTTTCCACACAGACACGACACAGGGACAAGTGTTGGGAGCGTTGACATGGATGGTACAATAGGACCCAATAGAGAATCACGACTTACGGGAATGCTCTTTTGTTGGCGTCCACTGCTGCGTCGCGCGCCAGTCGGGCCTTGGAGACACATACCGGTGCCTATCGTTTCCACGACACAAAAGGCACAGAAACCGCAGTTAGTATGCGCATGTGCAGTACTATATGGATAACAGCGTCGTACGCGGGTCAAAGAACGCGCCGTGGGCCTTGCATTGGATGAAGCCCTCGCAGAAGAAGTCGCTGTCGTCGAAGTCGAGCTCCAGGCGCGCATGCGGGCAGCTGTTAACGAACGCGCGCGGCTGCTGCGAGGCTGCGCAGAAGAACACGAAGCCCGTCGTGAGACCGCGAGCCTTGCTGGCGCGGGGCTTTGCTGCTGCCGGTGCTGTCTCTGCGTTAACGTCAGCATCAGCATTAGAGGGAGACTGCTCGGAGTCGATGACAAGCGGGAACTTGAACGCTTTGCCGTCAAGCGCAAGCAGCTCGGCGACGGAGCAGAGCACGCGGGGAGCTGCAGGTGCAGTAGACACAGAGGATGCGCTGCTGTTGGTGCTGTAGCTGCAGAGAGCGCGGGTCTGCAGCTGATGTGCTGCCGCCACGCGCATAAGCGACACTCGGAGCGCCATATTCGCCCTTTGGAGCCATCAACAACCATGGTTTCCTCAAATTGTTTGTGCGCACCAACTATCAAAATAAAGATTCCACTAAGTATAAAATTAGTTGTATTGTCCAATCCTCCATGACTCAATAATTATTGTATACTTAGAAAAACCAGCTATTAATTTTGAAGGTGATGATAAGAAAAATCTATATCAGTGATTTAAGATTTTCTAAAGTCGATCAGCCTACCTAGTAATACTGATTTGCGTGGACGATTGTAATAAGTATGGTCGAGAGACAGGAGCTTTAGCATCTGGTCTCTTCGTTGGGCGAGAAGCTGGTTCGCATTCCCCACAAGTCGTCCTGACGATTTCGCATCCATTGCTATGTTTGCTAAACTGTCGGCTGCCTTGTTGAAGTTGCGCTTAACGTGTTACCAGTGTATTCCGTTGAATCCTCCGAGGATCCTGTTGATTTCTGCAATTTCTGCTGCGAGGTTGGGATTGCGGATTACTGCTGAGCCGGTGAAGTGGTTGATGAGTAGTTGACTGTCGCCGATAACCTCAATGACTGAGGCTCCTGGATCGTCGCTGCATTTTGCTGCCGCTAGGCCGAGACGTAGCGCGTTGACTTCACAATAGTTATTCGTGACACCTGATCCGTGGTACGTGTATCCTCCTTGGACTAGGGTCCATTCATTTGTAGTGGGGTTACCTAGTGAAACACACCACCCACTACCTAAAACCAGTTGCATTGTCCAATCCTCCATGATTCAATAATTATTGTATACTTAAAAAAAACAGCTTTTAGTTTTGAAGGTAAACAATCATTATAAAGGAAGATATTCAATATTGCAAAATGGCAATTAAATTAGGACAAATGGGAATATTGACCGCCGAGACTGTCTAAGTTAGTAGTGGTACAATGGGCGACTTTGTCAATGGATGGCAACACTTCTTCAAGCGTTGAAAGCTCTAACTGTGCGGCGCTGCCTTCACGTGGAACGCGGGCGTGGGCACGGGCTCGTGGATCGAGATCTGCTTGGCGCAGTGGAAGTACATCTGCACGAGGCTCTTGTACTCGGGCATCGAGCGCGCGAGCTCCATGAACGGGATTGCGTCGACCCAGGACATCGAGGTCGAGGTCGAGGTCGAGGCCGAAACCGGCTGGCTGAATCTTCCGCCCTTGCGCTGCTTCGTGATGCGGTTGTAACGCTGGATCATCTGGTGCAATGGGGCGTCGAACACGTCCCAGCTGATCATCGCCGCCGTGCGCACGAGGCCGTGGATCTCGAACAGCTGAGAGGCCTCGGCGCCGAGAATGGACTCGTCCGAGCGCGCGCACAGCACAATGCGGTTGCCCGGGTATGTCAGGTACAGTAGGATGTGGTAGTAGCAGTAGCGTACGTCGCGGTTCCAGTGCAGGAAGAGGCGTTGGAACTGCGCTTCGAACACTTGCACGAGCGCCGAGCGCAGGGTCATCGAGAACGCTCCGAAATGCTTGAGCAGAAAGAGCTCAGTGCCCTTGAGGATCTCGAAGTGCTCGGATTCCAGCAGGCACGTGAACACATGGATCATGAGCTTGATGTCGACTGTGAATTCGTCATTGCCAGCGTACGCTGTTGGTTCGTTGCGGAAGTAGGCTGGGAACTCGGTGATGAGGCGCTCCAGGTACTGGAGACAGACCTCGACGTGCTGGGGCAGCATGTAGTTGGTGCTCTTGAGAATAGTCATCAGCATTGGATGGATCAGGGACTGGTTTTCACGCAGTAGGGTCAGCGATTGACGCGACAAGAAGGCACTCGACGTGTTCTCCTTCAGTGCATTCATCCGAGGCGACTTTGGCTCAGACTTGGCGCTGTTCACGCGCACTTCCACTTCATCGTCATCGACTGCAGGTTGTTCCAAAGCATTCACTTGGCCCTGGAAGATGGTTTTCGTCAGCACCATGACTTGTTCCACGAGGATCGGAAACCCAGGGATGCACTTCCACTCGATGCGCCCCCACGCACTGCCTGGCAAAGTCAGGTGCTGGATTAGGTTGCCGCAGATCATCATGCGAGCATCGCTGCTCTCGAGGACCGACTCGAGGAAGTGCACGCTCGGGTACCAGAACTCCTCGCGGCTGAATGGCGCCATCTCGGCGTTACACTTGGAAAACATGGTGTGCTGCCACTTGAAGATGGCCATGGCCATGGTGGACTGACGGCCCGATTCGTGGCTGTCAGCTGAGGACGACGTTCGCGAAGGGACTGGTTTGGTTGGTTGCAGTTTGTCGGTGATCTTTTCCCGCAAGAACGGGATGCGGATGAAGCTCACTGCGATCAGCTCCGGGAGCAGCTCGTGGACCTGAATCATCCAGGCTGCTTTCTTCTTGCTGATAAGCGAGTCTTCAGCGAACTGCAGCGTGGCTTGATGCAGCTCGAGGTATTTGCGCGCGAACAGGCAGAGCGAGGGCGCCGCCGGTTGCTGGTGGCGCTTGCTCTTCTTGAGAAAGTTGCGTCGAGACGATTTCTTGGCTGGCGATTGCGCTGAAGACGCGGTCGCTGGAACAACCTTGAACGAGTTGCGGCGTTCCAGACGCACGCTGCTCACACGGCGTTTGCGTCCATCGCTTTGCTGGCCGCGGTGCGCGGTGCACCCACCGCTCGCGAGCGCATTCAGGACGACGTCAAACTCGTGGCGCGCCAGAATAGCGCGCACCAGCAGTACCGCGGCCTGCTTCACCTGTTGAGTGAACGCGCTGTCGTCTTCAGTAGCAAGCAGTGGGAGCATACAGTCCCAGAGCTGGAGCAGCGTCTCCACGAGCACTTGGGCCGTCACGGTCTTGGTCTTCTTGCTGCTGGTGCCCAGGAACGTCTCCTCCCTCGCCGCGAGCATCAGCGTGAGTTTCTCCATCGTTTGGATGGACAGCACGTCTCCGGCGCCTGGGAACGAGTTGATGGACGCTCGGGGCGCGCTCGAGAACGACAGCGGGGGCTGGGGCGACGCCACTGTCGTCGTGGACGACCGACACGACGAGCTGGAGAAGCGCGAGCCCAAGGACGACGACGACGACGGCGGCGCGTTCTGCTGCTCCACGGCGCTCTTGACGACGCGGAAAAAGGTCGCGGGCAGCGTCGTCGAGGTGTCGGAGGCCAGGCACTCGGCCGTGAGCAGCATCGGGACTCCAGTGGCAGTTCGGCCGCTAGTTTTGTGCTTGAAGACCCGGAAGAGCTTGGTGACAGCGTGCGAGAGCCGATGGGTTGAGGCGGCCATACTCTTGCTCGTCTTTGATATGGAAATATGTATAGAAGTAAGAATGGGTACCAGACAATCGGGTGTCGGATGTGCGCTCGAGCCGGCGAATTCAAGAGTGGGCTTCGGGTTCTGTGCATAGAGAAAGTCAGTGGTTTTGTTTTGGCGTAAAAGCCAAGCGGGCAGTTTAGGGTGCATATGTGATTGTACCTACTGTAAGCGGACATAAAAGGGCCGGTCGTTGCGACTTTTTTTTCTTTTCTCTCTCTCTTTATGTGGGACTGGTAAGAGATTCTGACTGAAGCTGACTGGCTCAGGAAATATGGAAAGTGCGATTGAGAAGAGGGATATTTAGATGGAGCCATCGTTATGAAACCATCACATGCGTATGGAGAATTGAATATGGGACAGAAAGTCATGCAGGAAGTATGTAGATATGTACTGCGTGCTGTATTCTGAAGGCAACAACAAGACAAACAGCAGCGCATTCCTTCAATTCATTTCCCGCCGTTCTTTTTATCCCGTTTCCGAGGGAGCATCAACGTCAGGATTGCACCGTAATGACTCAATTTGCGCATTGATTCTGCATAGAGCGGTTATGGGTACATCTTGAGTTCACCTATTTTAATGTTCGTAATTGAGGATACTTCGAGTAGTATAAACTCAAATACTGATACAAGACATTTACATCGATTACGCTAATTTCGAGACATGATGAGATCACCAAAGTGCGAGTCTGATCGAAACCTCAAGCTTGCTGATGATCGCCAAACCGACGCGACGCGTCGATTTTTGGTCCGTTTCAAACCGCCAGCCACGCTACTCTTTGCTGCACGCGTCCTATTCACATTTTTATCCTCTGCGCCTGCATCCTATAAATATTATCATATAAAACTGGTGATTCCCTTGACGCGACTGCTGATCAGACGTTTTGACTCGAAACGTGTGATTCAATTAGCATAATCGCACTTTTATAAAACTAGAGAGCCCGCGAGCAATGACGCAGCACGGATCGGCGCTTGTTCCTTGAGTCTAAATCAGGGAGAAGTTCAGAAAAGACGGAGATTCGGTTCTTCAGCTGATAGTGAGTCGCTGATACAAAAATTCCATATGGACGCTTTTCATCGCGAGAATATGATATTTTGCATCGCAGTCCAGTCAGTGGTTGCCATCGGCGCAATGGATTTATCTGCTAAGCAAATAAACTCACCCACTCCACATCCACCCATCTAAGAGGCACATGACCAAATTTTTCGTTTATCCTGTATAGCTGAATACTGAGGTGACGAGTGTGTGGTCATGAAGAGTCCACTTCAGTTGTCTGCTTGGGTAGCGTGTAGTATCGTATAGAGGCAAAGGTTCAGAAACTACAGCGTGTATCTATTTATACATGTTGGAGTTTTTTCACTTACCAGTCTCGAATGGGTACATGCATATGACAGGTTTTCCATGGTTACGATGGCCATAGTACTGCGTTTGACGTGTCCTCTCGCTACTGGGCTAAACTTGTGTGTGTGACTTCAGAGTGACATCTAGAAGACTAAATCTTGAGATGCTCCTTGTGTGGATGATGTGTATTTGCGTGGCGTATTGTTGTTTTTCCTCAATACGTATTGATATATCAGGGGAATCCGCAATTGTCTTTATGTAGTCCAATCTGCTCTCTCTATATGGCAGTGACGCAGAAAGAAAGAATGATTTTGTCGGTTTGTACATTCTACAAACCGACAAAATCATTCTTTCTTTCTCTGCGTGTCTATACATCCAATGCCATATTTCTTTCTTTCCATGGCCATTACGACTACTTCTCGTCAGCGTCAATACAACTACCGGTTCTTTCTCCTCGTATAGCGATCGACTGCCTGCCTTTCTTTCTGAGGCCATTGCGACTGCTTTGCATAGAGAAGACACCTCGATGGGTACACTACTCTCTGCTCGTCATTTCGTCATTTTGTGGGGGTGCCACTCTACTTTTGTTTTTTTCTTCGTCACTTGACTTAATCGCTTTCTAAATGCGCGCCGTGAGCGACGGCACAAACGTTTTCGGTGCCGACGTTGGGATCGCTGGCAGCGCGAGCAGCTCGGCGTCGTGCTTCTCGAACTGGCCGCGGCGCTGCGCCTTCAGCAGCGACTGCATCGCGTCCTGGTCGTTTTCGTCCGCCGTCACGTCCAAGTGGATCTCGCGCTTCCGGTTGTCGTCTTCCAGGTTCAGCACTTCAAAGTAGCTATATGCGCATTCATAAAAGCAAAGTACTTATTAACAAAGAAACCCCAACAGTATGTATAAAAGACAATCGGAAATGCGCTTATGTACCCCGTATGTGAAAGCTCGAGGAGATGCGTCTTGCCCGTGCCTCGGTACACTGCGATCTCCACCTCCACGGAGTATTTTCTATCCATGTACAAAAGCAACAAAAGAGCGCAGTCCGCAAGTCAGTCCAACAAAAGCGCAATTACTTATCCATAAAGAACAACATGGTGAAAGCGTACCGGACGCGGCAAATGCGGGCGCGGATGCTCACCATGTGGTGCAAGTTGATCGGCAGCTTGAAGTGCACGCGGTCCATGCCGACCGTCACCATGTTGTAGTTTTTTGTAAACTGCCGCGCGCAGTACAGCGCCAAGTGGTCCTATACAACATGGCATAAATATGTATGTGAGCTACAGAAGCAAACCTCTCCATGTGCAGAGCGAGACGACACCATTACCATCCACTCGAGCAGCACGCCGCCAAAGACGTTGCCGTGCACGTTGGCGTGCTTCATGATGAACGTGTGGCGCGTCTCCACGACGGTGGTCTGGATGTCGATGGCCTTGCGGCCCGCGGCGTACTTGTGGCGCGGGATCATGGCGTGCGTGATCGTGCCCATCTGCGTCACAGCGGTCTGTGCCTGTTGCCAGCGCGCCGTGAGCTGCTTGCGCTTGGCCGCGAGCTCCTGGAGCTGCGCGCACTCGGTGGGCCGCAGCGGATCGTACAGCATCGGCAGTCCGCGACTCACTTTGCCGTCCTTGCCCATGGCCACGAATGTCGCCACTACGTTGTGCGTCAACTGGAACTCGCCCGTCGCAAAGTCCTGGCGGTACACGCTCACCTGGCAGACCATGGACGAGCTGTTGACGCTGATCCCGCGGCCCTCGAGGCGGATGAAGTCGCCGTGGTACACGGGCCGGAGCAGCCGGAACGTGTCGAACGCTACCGTCACCACGGGCTTCTGTGCAATACTGCAGACACGACGACACCATCCATACATATACTGGGATTAGATGAGCGGATCGAGGGCAATAGACCCCACAGTAGTAGCATCGGACAGCGTACACATTGCAGACTTCGGCGACCAAGAGATCGATCTGGTGCAGAATGGGCCCCGAGCCGAGCAGTTTGCCGCGCAGCGCTTCGTCGCCCTATGCCGTCGGCATTTTGGTCACAAGAGAGAGCGTTAACGAAGCCAGCAGCAACGCCTCATGCGCACACGTAGATGCAGCGGGTGCTAGTGACAGGGAGACGTACGAAGACAGCGGCGTGCGCGCAGCGCGTCTCGTCGCTCGTGATCCGCGCGCGCGTCGTCGCCTCTGGTGTCGTCGCCATGTTTCCTTTTGACGAAATGAGCTCATCCTTTCGAGGGAGAATGCGTCACCCCCGTTTTCCTCATGAAACGATTAGAAAGGATATCTGAAACGCATCAAGCCAAGATATCTTCATATCTACTTGATCAAATGGGGATTAGAGAGATGCCTCTTTTACATAGGTTTTTAATCTCGCGTAAAATCGTTTACGTTTACTTTCAGCCGTTGTGACAACATACTGTAGTCGCTCGTACACTCAGCTCAACAAACCCTGTTTTGATACTGTCTACTTTCATTGCACCTTTTTGTCGTATGAAACAATTGACCGCTGTTATCTACCTTTCTTTGGTATTCACTGAATTATCCAACCTTGCTTTGATATTTCCACCCAAAAATCCGCAGCACCAAGAACTGACCAACACTCTGCTGAGCTCCCCATTTTTAGAGTACACCAGAGTGTAGGGTGGAGAATAACCGCAGGCGCATCATCCGACACATTCGCCATTGCTGCTGCTGCTTCTCTCGCTGTGTGTGTGTGTGTGTGTGTGTGTGCGTCGCTCGTGCTCCTGTCCCCAATCCGCAGCCAGTCTATAGTTTGCCATGGATCCGTTCGCCGACGACTCGCCGCGGCCGCGCAATGTCGGCATCCTGGCTATGGAGGTGTACTTTCCGCAGTTCTACGTCGCGCAGGCCGATCTCGAGCGCTACAACAGCGTGCCGGCGGGCAAATACACGATCGGGCTCGGCCAGGACGCCATGGCGTTTGTAGGCGACCGCGAAGACGTCAACTCGATCGCGCTCACGTGCGTCGCGCGGCTGCTTGAGAAGTACGACATTGACCCGAAGGACGTCGGTCGCCTCGAGGTCGGCACGGAGACGCTCGTGGACAAGAGCAAGTCGACCAAGACCGTGCTCATGACCCTCTTTGAGGAATGCGGCAACCGCAACATCGAAGGCGCGTCGACCATCAATGCGTGCTACGGCGCCACGGCCGCCGTGCTGAATGCCATCGCGTGGGTCGAGAGCTCGGCATGGGACGGCCGATACGCGATCGTGGTCGCGTCGGACATCGCAGTGTACGCGAAGGGAGCTGCGCGCCCCACTGGCGGCTGTGGAGGCATCGCGATGCTCATCGGACCGGACGCGCCGCTCGCGATCGACAGCAAGACGCGCGTCACAAGCGCATGCCACGCGTGGGATTTCTACAAACCCGACCCAACGAGCGAGTATCCGACGGTGGACGGCCAGTTCTCGCTGACGTGCTACCTTCAGTCGCTCGACGACTGCTACCTCCGATTTTGCGAGAAAAACGAAAAGGTCGCGAAGCAAAGCACTCCTCCGTGCGATATGAATACATTCGACTACGCCGTGTTCCACTCGCCATACAACAAACAGGTGGTGCGATCGTTTAGCAGAGTACGTGCCATTAGATATTCCCCATAACTCTATTGTGATCTGAGGACGAGATGGCGCTAATCCTATCCTATTGTCCATGGGTTGTAGTTTGTGTTTTTGGATTCGCGACGTCGACCCGCCGATGAGGCGCTCGCGCACCCGAGTCTCGAGAAATGGCGCTCCGTGCCGCTCGAGAGCACGCTCACTGACCGCGAACTGGATCTGACCGCGCGCGGACTCGCGAAGGACATGTACGCCGCCAAGGTCGCGCCGAGTTGCACGACGTCCAAGCAAGTCGGCAATTGCTACACGGGCGCTGTGTACATCAACCTTGCGACACTGGTGAATGCCGCGTCGACCCAGTTGGTGGACAAGAGGATCTTGCTCTTCTCGTACGGGTCCGGCAGCATCGCGTCCATGTTTTCGATCCGCGGCCGCGTGCCAACGAACTCAAAGTTCTCCATTGAGCGCATGGCAGAAGTACTCAACATGTCCGAGCGGCTCGCGGCGCGGAAACAAATCAGCGCCGAAGAGTACTCGGCGTACATGGACATCCGTCAACGCGTCTATGGTCTGCGCAGCATCACGCCAACGCAGTCGATCGCGACCTTGGCGCCAGGTACGTTCTACCTCGAGGGCATTGACGCACAATTCCACCGAGCGTACGCCAGAACAGAGAAAGCAGCCGAAGCTACGACGACGAGCTCCAGTATTGCTGCTGTCCCTACTCAAGGAAGCAGCAACAGCAGCACAGACAAGTGGGACCGTGCTGGTGCCGTGTACGTGACCGGAGTGAGCGCAGGTGTTCCCGGCAACGCCGTGCCCTTTGATGGCCAAAACACGCTGGACTCGCTGCTCGCGGGTGCAAACTGCATTGCGCCGTTGAGCAACGCCACGAAAGACGCGATCTTGTCGCGTCGGATCGTCGAAGTCAAGAAATTTTCTGTGAATGGCGATGTGACGCGCCATCACGTCGCGACAAGGGACGAAGGCGTGCAAGTCGCAGCGGTGATGCAACCAGTCGATCTGGAGACGCAGTACGGCATCCCGCCGGCGCTCGTTGGCTCCATGGACGAAGCCACGCGACTCGGAGTCGCGGCAGGTCTGGACGCGCTGAAAAACGCCAACTTGGTCGATGGCATCACGGACAAGTGGCGTCTTCCGGAGAAGTTGCAGGCGTCCACGGGCATCATCTACGCGACGTCGTTTCCGACGATGAACGCCGCAGTTTCGGAAGCCAACCGATTCCAACACAATGAAGGAGAAGGGCAGCCAGTCGAGCTCGACCGCAAGATTCTCTTCCGACTGCTCGTGTTGGCGAATGCGCAGCTCGCGCAGATCACGGGTGCGCACGGCCCAAACACGCAGGTCAACGCGGCGTGCGCTGGGACGACACAGGCGATCGGCATGGCGCAAGACTGGCTGGCGCTGGGCAAATGCGACCGCGTCGTGGTCATCGCGAGCGACGTCGCGAGCAACGAGACTCTGATTCCGTGGATCGGCGGCGGGTTCCGCGTGCTGGGAGCAGCGTCCACAGCAGCAAACGTGGCCGATGCAGCGCTTCCATTCGACAAGCGACGAAACGGTATGGTTCTTGGCGCCGGGGCCGTGGGGCTCGTACTCGAGTCTGCCGCCGCGTTCGCAGCGCATCATCGTCCAACGTCTTCTCCCCTGCGATCAACGCATGTGCGCTTGCTACGGTCTCACTTCAGCAACTCGGCGTACCACGGTGCGTCTCTGGACCCAAAGCACGTGTCAGAGGAGCTCGTGCACCTGCTGCTGCGCGTGGAGAAGGACTTTGGCATCACACGTGCCGAGATCGCCGAGCATGGCGTGTACTACAGCCACGAGACGTTCACGAACGCGTCGCCCAAGGCCTCGTGCGCGTACACGGAGATCGAAGCGCTGCGCAGCGCATTTGGCGCCGAGTTGCTCGAGAAACTGGTCGTCGCCAACACGAAGGGGTTCACGGGCCACCCGATGTCGGTCTCCTTCGAGGACGTCGTGGCCGTGGAAGGGCTGCGTCAGGGCAAATTGCCGCCTGTGGTCAACTTCCAGCTCCACGATCCAAATCTCGGCCCGCAGCCGCTCCGCCTCGCTCCGGGAGGCACGCATCATCACAAATACGCGCTGCACTTTGCCGCGGGCTTCGGCTCGCAGCTCGCGTTCACGCTGTACGCGTTGCAGCAATAGAGACACTCATTGCGCTACAATGGGACACCGAAAGCACATATAAACTCACCGAAAATACACGAATATGAAAAGACCAACCACGTTTGTGTCAAAACTGCTGCCATTGTTTGCCTTTTATGGAGGATCTTCGCTTGGCCCATTCTCTCTCTGTATCCGCATCGTCGTTATATATCGTTGGTTCGGGGCAACTTTGCGAAAAAGGCTACCAAGACTCGCTTATCCTTAAAAAAAATCAACCACGCACATACACTTACCACGCCAAGGAATAATTACGCTTAGAACTCTACGGACACGTTGCTCTCGGTCCGCTTGCCGCGGTAGCTGTCCACAGCGTTGCCCCAGACGTCCCGCCCGTCCTCGCTGCTCGAGTGGCTGTTGTGGTCGCTCACGCGGTAGTCCGTGCTCGAGGACGCGACGGCCACAGGAATGCCGTACTCGACATCCACCGGCGCCGCCGCAACGGGAACCGCGTAGCTGTGCGGCGGAGGCGCGCGCACCGGCGACGTCTGCATGTCGCCCTGGAAACCTGGGTTGTTGGGTTTGCTGAACGTGGTCGCGGCGTTCGCGCCGTGCGCCGCCGTCGCGGTCGATGTCTGATTGTACGCGGCCTTGGGCGGTGGGAAGCGCGGCTCATCGTCGTCCGAGTCGTCGTCGTCGTCCTGGCGGCGTTTCCACACAAAGAAGCCGATGACAGCGACAACGACGACGCAACCGCCAACAATCGCGAGGATCACGCCGACCTTCGAGCCCGACGACGAGTCGCTGTCCTTCGACGCCGTCGCGTTCGACGGCGCCGAGGCCGCTTCCTGTGCTTCCTGCGTTGCCGTCGGCGTCGGAGTGGGCGATGGTGTTGGAGACGGTGTAGGCGAAGGCGTCGGCTTGGGCGTTGGCGACGGCGTTGGCTTGGGCGTCTTCACTGTCGTCGAGCCCGAGCCCGAGCCGGAGGACGACGACGCCTTGGTCTTGCTCGGCTTCTTGGTGGTCGGCTTGGGCGTCGTCGAGCCGCTGCCGCTGTCATCCGAGCCAGAGCCGCTGCTCGACGCCGTCTTATTGGGCGTCTTCTTCGGGGTCGGTGACGGCGTGGGTGAGGGCGAGGGTGACGGCGTGTTCGTGGTCGAGCAGAGCGTCGTGTCGTCGGGGCACTCCGAGTCGTCGTTCAGCTCGTAGCAGCCGTACTTAGTGCTCGAGAGGAAGCCGAAGAAGCCGCCGTCCATCGCGGCGAGACACGGCGAACACTTCGCCTTCTCCCGGTTGCATGTCTTGGAGCCACCGTTGATGTAGCATTTCGAGATGTCGACGCTGCAGATGTCGTCGTCCGCGGCGAACACGCCTGTCGGCGTCACGGCCAGCGCTAGGAGAACAAGCACGCAGCGTTAGTCTCATGCATACGGTCATAGCGAGCGCCTGCATTCGTTCGTTCATTACCTGCCAGCGCGACCACGGCGCTCACCAATCGACGCGCCATCGTGTGTAGAAATCGAATATGCACAACCTGCCGCAGCATCCAACAGACAGCAGAACAAGGCGCAGAGACACATGTTAGCGCTTGGGACACCCATGCCTGCGCCGTCATCAGGCGTCAACACGCGCACCCATAAATCCGCGTATAACAGACAGCAAATAAAAAAAATCCAGTTCACCACGAGCAGTGTAGCCAACACCACCCACCCACATATATATATATATATACATCTATCCACATATATGTACTTGCATACGCACACATACGCATCTACAGGCGCGCGCAAAGTGCATAGCAGAGAGGGCGTACCTTCGGCTGCTGCTTGTGATTGCGACGAATGCGGATTGGTTGTGTATGGGCGGGGGCTTGCAGTGTGCGCCAGAGTATTGGCCAATAGGGGCGGAAGGGGGAATGAATGCCGTTGCGCGCAAAATCGAAGTGAGCGTAGCATCATCACACGCACAGGGTTACTGTAGGGGGCGAAAGGGTTACGTTGCGAAAAAGAACTGGCGCTCTCCTCGCGAAACGGCTGTGGCCAAATTGTGAAACCCGATTCGAGTAGCGCAAATTGTTGATGGGCGGCGTCGGGTCTTGGAAAACTAGCCAACGTAGAAAAAACTAGCCAACGTAGAAAAATGTAACGAGGTGAACGCGATGTTGATTGGCTGAAAAGCGCGCTCCAGTGGGTGTAGTCTCAATGGACACTTTCGTGACCCACCTGGACGACAGCTGTGTTTCAGGAACAAAATTGAGAAATCACCTATTTCAATAAGTATATTGTTAAGAAACAATTAGTTGTTAAAACTAGGTTATCACTTTGTCCTTTCAGCACCTTTGAAACCTGATTTTTAACCAGTGGATTCACTCCATGACTAGTGGATCCGCTCATGTCAGGGAGTTTTTCCTTTTGTTAGCCCGAAGCTGGCGCATAAGGAGCGCTACCATTTACGAACTCACTTCCGAACGCGGCCACCAGATCGCAGCGCATGTCGCTGCACGTAGCATTTTATTTGGTAGACATAAGCCACAGTCCACTGAAGGTACGACGCGAGCTGCTGTAAGCATGCTTACAAAGCGCGGCGACCAAGAGGGAGACGGCGGAAGTCAGAAGACGATGCTGGACGCTTTGGCCACTACTGCGGCTGATCATCCAGACGACAACCAAGACGATCTTGAGAATTTGATAGAGAGGATACTAGAGAGCTTAGCGGATTAGCCGACGCCACTCCAAAACTCTCTCGAGCCAGACGACGCCAGCTTCGATGGATTTGTGTCTTCCTTGAAGCAATTCGTGCGCGAGCTCTGGCACATTCGTGCAAAACGGCGTTCATCGACTTTCAAGACGATATGGTCCGCTGGACAAGTTTTATCACCAGATCCAGTTGCTGCCTTGTTGTCACAACGGAAATCGCAAACCGCTGGCAGCTCGATCTCGTCGATGACGTGGGAGCAACACGCAGAGTTTGTTGTGCCTTTGGTGATGGCCATTAACGTCGCACCTCAGCTGGCCAAATGCAGCGAGATTACTGAGGGCATTATTAGTATTGGCGAAAAGCTTTTTGGAAACCCAGACACCGTCGGTTTCGCGTGCAAGCTTCACTACACACTGTGCAACCAGTACCCAGAGCATATTGAACGGATCGCTCAGTATTTCCAGCGTGGATTGTCGTTGGATCCTAACGGAGAGAAATACTCCCAGATAAGCCCTTCGTTCCGTCAACTTCTAATCAGTGTACAGTTGGAGTATTTGCTGATTAAAACGCGCGTTGGAAGCGCGAGCAATGACGAGCTGGGATGCTGTATCACGATGCTTGAACCTCGCGCTCCATCGACGTCTGCTCTGGCGTTTGCAATCGCACTCTCCAACACGCTTCCGACATACTCGCCTCTTTTGTTGACGTGGTTTACGGAATACCAACGGGCTCAGCTGCTTTTCGACCTGCTTCTAATAGACCAAGCGTATACAAGCTCGCTGTCGCCGAAAATTCGGTACACCTTCGTAACCAGTCTTCTAGAACTGTGCTTGCGAGTACTTCGGCTGCATCCAGATATGCGTCGATGGCTCATTGTTGACCCACGACTCCTGTACCGCGTTGTTGAGCACGTCTATTGCCTTAGAAGGCACGTTCAGCTCGCCATCCTTCAGTTGCTCCATGAACTTGCAAAACCGTCGACGATCCAAGGCATGCTCTTCCGAATGGAACACTTTTCGCACTGCTCCATGTGCGTTGTTGAGGATTGGATAGTAGATGGCATCCAAGAACGTTGCTTGCACCTTCAAGTCTCCCCAGAGCTGCAGCCAAAAGGAGTGGTTGTGCTGGCACAGTTACTTCAGCTGCCATTCTTCCTAGATTTGAAAATTGCTTAGTTAGTCCAAGTGTCCATGAACGCTGTTGAAGGCTGTGATGTCGAGAACGAGTCGCTGGTGATCATCGCGGAGGATGGGCGCTTCGGGCGAATCCCAGAGTGGATGATTATGGGCAAATATCGTGGCTCCGATAGCGAGGACTGCATTTCTTTCAAGCAGTGTCAATCGCCGAAGCGAATGGACCGGGAATTCAGATATGTCGTAACCATGAAGAGAGCTGAGGGGTCATTGATGCTTTACAAAACTCAAGAGGATGCTTATTTCAGATGCACAGCTTACTGAACGCGAAAATTTATCAGCAAGCGTGTTGTGAAGTTCCTCGCTCGCGGCAAGCAATCCTTCGGATTCTCTCGTCTCAGTCGGGCGCCAACAGGATTGCTTACACGGGTGTGCCGCTTTCTCATCGAAGACAGTGCCGAGCTGATCCGTCGCGTTGCATTCACGAAGCACTGTCACGAGCAGACGATTTTGGCCGAGATCTCCAAGAAAAAGCTCAACGATGTGCTGTCTATGTTGCGTGATTGCCCTCTTTTCGATCGGCTTGACCGAGATACGCTTGCTGGCCTCACGTGCGGTGTGGAATCGCTAACTCTTGTTTCACTGGACAGCTTCTGGTGTGACCAGGAGATGCTACTGGTGCTACTTGTTGGTGACAATGTCGAGTACCAGATGCGAGTGTCGAATCCACGGAAAGCAAAGCTGACTGGCGTCTTGCAACGTGGGAGTCTAATAGAATTTCCGCAATGGCTTGCTGGGAGTCCAGACAGTAAATTTCTTGCTGACTCGAACCCACGTCCTAGGGAGGCTGCTTATCATTACCTTGGCCAATGTGGCTCTTCTGGCTGCGCTGGGGACAGAGGGCATCCAGAGATTGATCCAAGCGTACAGAACGCAAGCCAGTTCTCTCATGAGGTCCTGCCTTTAAAAATGCATATGGCCAGACCGACTCGTTCCAGTCGCGAACAAAAGCAGCTGCAGTTGCGGAGCCGACACTTCTTCGGCACTGTGCGCCTTCTCGAGAGTTTGCGAGTGTTCTTGAAAAATAACTGGAAGCAACGCTCCAA